>JAOTQQ010000079.1:1347226-1367866 GCA_026546715.1 Gallinago undulata | reverse complement strand
GGTTTGACCCTGCAAGAGGGGAGATGGAGCTGAGCTGTGGGGAAGAAGTTCTTTGGTGGGAGGGTGGTGAGAGCCTGAGACAGGTTTTGCAGCGCCTCTAGTCAAAGAGCAGAACAGCTGGGTCACCCATCGGTTCCTGGACAGAATCTTTGTTTAAAAACTGCACACCCTTGGGGACAGAGGATTTTTCCAATCGCCTTTCTATGACTGCTGCACTTCCAATGTGTACTCACTTATATTAAAACAAGAACTGATGAAGGAAAAAAAAATATCTTATTTATTATTAAGAGCCTGGGGAGGAAGTGCCTTTGTATCTGGTGCTGAGCAAATAACAATTCTACTCAACATTTCAAAAGCCAATTCCAGCCACCACTTTCTCTGTCTCAGTGGGGAGGGTTAACTGCTCTTTTCTCCTCTTTTTCTTCTAATAAAGATCTCTGTTAGTTTGTTTTCTCTTTGTAATTTTCTGCCTATAATTAAACTGTTCCTGTTGACTAGCATGAAAATGAATTGTGCTAACCTGAAACAAGTATCCCCCAGCCCTTGAAATTTTAAATCAACTGGCTGTGAATCCCTTCAGCAAGAAGGAAGAGCTATTGGTTGACTTTATATTTAAGACAGATGGAAAACTTTATTAATGATTACATAGTCAAATAGCACGTCAAGGATAATTGGAAAAAACTGTATTTAAATCAGCCCATCTCATTGCTTCAAATGGACCGTAATTAAAATTTCTTATATTTGGGAACTATTGAAAGTGGAAATCCATTGTACTAGAAAGCAGTGGGGCAGCGTGTGTGGCAAGAGTGCGAGGAGGAGTTAGGGGATGCCGTGCCAGGAGCGAGTTAAACTGGGAAAGATACCAGCTGGGATGCTGCTGGATTGAAAAGCTGAGGGTTTTTCCGAATTAAGCTAGAAAAAGCATATAAAACTACATTTGATTAAGATAGGTAGGTTGAAATGCAGACAAAACTTATGAGGCCTTTTTAAAAACTATAATGAAGCTCTTTATGAACTGGAAAAGACAGTCGAGTGATAAGCACTTCCTTCTGTTTTCATTTCTAGGCACTTGGAAAGTTTTCCAGTGGTTCAGTGCTTTGGGAGCATGGCTGAGCTTCCAGCCTTGACACGGAACGTGGCTTGTGATGGTAAGTGTATAGTCATACAGTCAAGTGTATAGTCATACAGTCAAGTGTATAGTCATATAGTCATCGAACCTACAGATCTGCTTTCAGAGCACGTAGTGGCCCTCACACTTCGCTTGTGTTGCCCAAACCTGCTGTTTTGGGTAAGAGCCTACGTACGCAGGTGGGCGACCGAAGCGTTCTTTTACAAGGCATTTTTGGTGGTGTGAGGTGGTGCTCAACGTTTGTCTGCAAGATAAAAATGACTCGCTTTTAGTGTTTAGAGGCCGTATTTAAAATAGCACTATAAACACATTGTTTGTGGAAAATGCAAATTTCAGTTTTGTTCTTTTTTCTTAATGTATCTGTCTAATGTTCAATAAAATGATGAATATCAGTTAGAGCACTGCTTTGTTTTCTTTTGTGTAATATTTATGAAAATTTGTTACGCTGCATTAAAGGCAGATATCCATATATATGAGGCGTGTTTCTAAATGAAGACGAGTTATATAGACTGTTCCAAATGGTTGGAATTCACAGAAGGATGGTAGAAAACAGAAAGTACCTGCATATGTGGAAAGGACCAGATGCTTTAAACATCTCCACGCTGCACTTTCCTATAATTTTTGTCGGTTCTGTCCGTGTGTACTTGTTAGCTAACTTGCAAATTTTGTAATTTGCTTGCAGTGGGATGCCCGTCCCTGCTTCGGCGTTGGATTTTGAGGGTGGGGGTTTGATACCTCTCCGCAGCCGCTGCCTCTCCTCGGCCTCGGAGCTAGAACCCAAGTAAAATGAGGAGATTTGTTTACTGCAAGGTGGTTCTGGCCACGTCGCTCATGTGGGTGCTCGTGGACGTCTTCTTACTCCTGTACTTCAGCGAATGCAATAAATGCGACGACAAGAAAGAGAGGTCTCTGCTGCCTGCTCTGAGGGGTGAGTGCCAAGGCTGAGCCACCTTTGAAGCTCAGAGATATTTATTCCTCAGATGTGTTTCTCTCTACTTTCTAAACTATTTTTCCAATTCAAACAGACAAAATACCAGGACGTGAACGATTTCTGTTTCTGCAGTGCTTTAGTGGTTTCTGAATTAGTTTTAGTTATCTTAGTGTTTGACCTTTGCCATAACAAAGCCTGATCTTGGATGTGTTCTTCAGCAAAACTAATATATGTGGAAAACCAAAGTAAACACATTAAGAGCCTCTTTTATCGAAAGTCATTTGACCCGTGAGAGAATTGCTGCTCTATTTTAATTTCTTTTTTCATTTGTGAAAGATACTTGTGAGCTTGCTTTTAAACTCTTAACTCCGGCTGAAACAATCGCTTTAAAAGATAAGACTCTTTCTGCTGCACAAAAACACGAGGATCGAGTCTCAAATGCAGATGGGGCAGAGTTTTTGAGTTTGTAATTGGTGATTTCCAGGGCGGTGATTGCCAGGAGAGACGGTGAGCTGCTCTGCAGCCGAAAGACAGGAGCAGTGATTTAGTACCGGCAACGAGCTTGAACGTAACCTGTCGAAACTGTAACGTTGACTCCTGAATGCAGTTCAAGCTATAAATCTCTGGGAAATTAACATCTCTGGGAAATTAAGGAGTTAGGGTTCAGCATACGGAAGAAGGAGGATGCTTTGAATCTCGAATTGGACTGAAACAAGGTTAATTACAACTAGTGCAACTGCCTTTTACGTGTTGACTGTTGGCAATACACAAATATTGTGTCTGAGGCTGTTCCTCTTACCATAAGTGTATGTTAAACCTCTGATCCTCAGTTTGGTCTGCAGGATAAGTCATTCTAAAACTTTTAAAAGCCCTTTGGGGTTACGTTTCCATTGAATTGATAACTTTGCAATAATTCAAAGTGAAAATACTATTCCACTGAATGGGTTAGACAGCAGTCCTTACTCAGAAGTTGTTTGGAAGACTTAGCTTCAACCTTCCAATCATATAAATAGCTACCTGATATTAAAAATATTAAAAAATTGAGTTATTTTTTCCAATTAAAAAGGGTATTACTTGTTGTGATAGGTGGGTTGGGTTTTTTTTTTCTCTATAATTGTGTTACTGTATTTTTAAACAAATATTAGGCAAGAATCTGGCTTATTGTGAATAAACCAACTTATTTTTTTTTTATACTGTCAGCTGCAGAAAAGTGATCATAGATTGTTTTTGAAGCGTGCATTGGAATATTCTCAAAATTGATTATATTGATTACAGAAGTCAATAGTGTAGAATTTAAAAACATGTCCTTTGCTGATACCTTTCCTGTGCTTGGTGACAGATGGACTTGAATTACAACCATTCCAGTAAACAAGAGTCACTGAACATTCTCATTGGAAAGATTTTGCTTCTAGGAAAATATTGTTTAGTAGATGAGGGCTGTTAATTTACTGCATAAATAATTGGAGCAAACCCACTTTTCCTCACTGGGAGGTAGAACTGAAGGTTGGGTAACTTGGTATGTAGTTAGTGGGGTTTGTGTTGGTATATCCATGGGCTTGAATTTCTATACAGACTGTTCCAAGTGAGTGTCTATGCTCTGGAATGAAACTTAGATTCCAGTCTGCTAAATTCAAAATTAATTTATCTGACTTTTGGGTTTTTTTTCCAAAATATTTCTTGTTCTGTTAGTTATGTATGTTGCCATGGCAGTGTGCGCCTTTGAAAATAAAAAAAAATCCACATGAATTCTTTTTGCCTTGTTATAGAGATTTAGCAAAACGTGTTTGTTTATTTGTGCTGAAATGATGTGTGTTCCGGTGGAGTATTGGAAATGTTTTTAAACTTTGGTGGCTCCACATAACACCTCTTTGCAGGGAGCTGTTGCGATGGAAATGAAGGGTGGTGCCGCTTTTTTGCTGTAAAGTGCCTTCGTGGGTACCATCACCTTTCTCTTATTAGAGAGAGGTGTGTTTGTCAGTCTCTGAATACCTCTAATTGAGAAGGCAGATCGTCTGTAGACACAAAAAGCAACATAATTACAGTATTTCCACAAGGATATTAAAAAAAAAAAAAAGACACAACAAGAATCAATATTCTAATAGAAATTTAAATGGGAAATGGTAATCTGGTATTTGAAGGCACTTAATCCATCACCCTCCCCCTTAATTAGGGAGGAAAGATGCTGCTTATGTAGAATGGTGTGTTTAGAGGTGAAATTGGTAAACTTTCTGTGTCTTTTTCAGTCGTAATCGTAGCATTCTAAATGATGCATGAAGACAAGCGTGCTGTAGGTGTTGGGGTGTAAGCGGTGACAGCCCATAGGCTGAGCAGAGCTGTCCCAAGTCCCCTCTGATGTCCCGCTGTGCACCTCTAAGTGTACGGGTGACAAGTGTGAAAGCTGAGTGGTGTAAAAGTGAGCTGTCACTGCCCTGGGTTAGTGGTGTGGCCTAACAACTTGTGAGTGTTGTCCTAATCAACCCCGAGCTGGCTTTCACTCGGGGCATCTTTACTTGTGTCCGTGTTGGTGCCGCTCTTTCTTAACCTTAGAAGGTGCCACTTATTTCTTAAACTTAGTTCCTACTTTGTAAGCAAATGAACAATGAACATTCAGCCATCTCTGTTTATCAGTGGCACACGCAGAAACTTGTGAAAATATCAGAGAATTACAGAATCACAGAATTGCCCGGGCTGAAAGGGAGACCTTTCAGATCGTCGAGTCCGAACATCAACCCAACGCTGACGAAAACCACCACTGACCCACGTCCCTCAGCATCGCGTTTGCCCGGCGTATGGGTTTGAGGCATCAAGAGCCAGGGTGCCCCGGTCTGCAGTTTTGCTGAGATGGGGTTTTGAAGGGACGAAACGAGTTGAAAAGTCCAAAAAAAAATGAAAAGCCAGACATCCACAGTGAGGACCCCAGGAGCACAGCACTGAGTAAAGTGACGGGGGCACAGCACCGCCGTCGCTCAGGTGCTGAAGGCTGTGAGTATTCACCGTGGATTGTATTGCCTCTTGAAGGGCCCTTATTGCAACCAGAGACATTTCTGGATTCGGCATCACACAGGAGAAAATCGTGCTTGGTTTGTCAGATATTCTGGCTCCTCACAGGTTCTCCTGCTCCGTGGTGGAGCAGGGTGTATTTCTTGTGTGGCTTCCAGCTAAGAACCACGTAACTCCGTCACGTTCCGTGCTGAGGTTAATGACAGCTCTGTTTCACATCCTTCTCCAGGACAGGTCTGTTTTGGTCAGAAAAGCCAGTTTTTGAGCTGTGTGTGTGCATGGGAGTTTATGGAGTCCCGTTCAGAGTCCCTGGCAGTGAATGGGTGACGTGGCAGATGAGCCAGGGAAGGGATTGGGAAGGCAATCTCCTGCTGTGAACTAATCACCTTCAATCTCATAAGCAATCTAGTATTCCTGGCAGATGGCTCTTCTGAAACATTCAATACTCAAACTTGCAGGACAGGATTCTTCCAGGTCTGCTTGAAGAAACGGCCTCATTTTTAATAAAAGTGGAAGTCTTTTTTTTTTTTTTTTTATGCACAAGAAGCGAGAAGTCAGTTTACTCCGCACAATGACCTTATGCTGAATGTGATGTTTAAACCACACTGGAACACTATTAAATTCCAAGCTGTGAGGTTAAAAGGGATCTTGTGAAGAGGGCATGGTGTGTGAAAGCTGAGGCCACGGTCCTTTTATTTAAAAAACGGCTTGAGCTTTCTCTTTACTGCTTCAGTTGTCTTCCAGCAACTTCATGACTGTAGTTATATTCTTACTAACTCTGGAAGTCCTGTTCTCTGAACACACAAATGACGTGCTTTTGAACAAATATTCAGTGGATAATCCTAAAAAGCTGAGAGAAGGGTTTTACTTCTTTAAACAACTTCACAAATGGTGTATATTCCCGAAGCTGTAGATATTTGCCTACACGCATCATAATAAAATAGAAGCTGAGAGATGACCAGAAGTTCCCAGGCTCTCACCACCCTCACCCCAAAGAACTTCTTCCCCACATCTCAGCTCCATCTCCCCTCTTTCAGGGTCAAACCCTTCCCTTCCTCCTGTGGCTCCCCTCCCTCATCCAGAGTCCCTCCCCAGCTTTCCTGGAGCCCCTTGAGGGACTGGAAGGGGCTGGAAGGTCTCCCCGGAGCCTTCTCTTCTCCAGGCTGAACCCCCCAACTCTCTCAGTCTGTTCTCACAGCATCTTCATGGCCATCTACTGGACCTGTTCCAACAGGTCCATGTCCTGGTCAAAGGGGCAGTGTATCTCCTTGGCCTGCTGTTGATGGGAGGAGGAACATAACTCTGAAAAAAAAGGAAAGATCTCATCTCTCTTGATCTGTTTGGCTCTATGCATGGCCTTCCATCTGTAATCCCAAGTACTCTTGAAGAATCCTATCATTGCCCAAGGTTCTGTCACGCCAGGAGGGTGTTTGGATTTTCGTGCCTGGGGCAGCAGTTGGGAGGGGGAGCATCTCAGTTCATCTCTGGGCATCTTGTTGGAGAAAACACATCCTGGAGTCAGATTGCTTTTTTTGTGCCCTTGTTTTAGTGTTTATCCTTCATTCATGGCTAAGGAATTTGAAATGGAACAGGGCTTTACTGCAGAAAACCCTCTAATTTGAAAATCAAATAATTTTGGTTAAATTTAGTATTCACTGTTTGGAAAAGCTGTCTTTGAAGACAGTTGTTGTTGGCAGTTTTCTGTCCAGATTAGGAGTAAAATATGTGGTGAGCTTGGGGGGAGGAAAATATTGCTCTCTAAATAATAAAATGGGGAGCATCTGCCGTGCTTGAAACAGTAATTTTAAAGAAAGTGTGATTAATTAAAATGAGCATATATGAGTAATGGGATGAAATTGTAATTTTGAGTTCTTGTCTTGCAACATGAATAATGCTTTTACTGCGGGTTTGTAATGTCAGTGTGTGCTTCAGATTTTCATGAAGTGGTGACAAATCTTTAACATTATTTTGGTGTCTAATGTTTTCATGCAGATTTTTGTTTCTGTGGTGTTAACTATGTTCTCAAGTGCTAAAGAAAGGATTTGTCATAAAATCAATAGAAATTATTAAAATGCTCTTTTGAAGAAAACTCCGCATAGGAGAAAGGTTCCTTTATTCAAATCTCGTAGTTATGTATTTTTTTTTTTAAAAGAGAAAAGGTCTGTGTTATGATCATATAAAGCAAGTGAATGAAACATTTGGATGCTGTAATAAAAGTTTGGGGTTATGGCCAAGTTTAGAAAATAAGGCATTCATTTTGGTAGTTTCCATAGTAACGTGTTTATCTGTCAGATTACTGTAGGCATTGGACTGTCAGCAATAACAATGGCAGCAAATATTTTTAATAGCACACCATAAAGATTTAATAGAGGGATGGATGAGTATGTACATTGCCCTGAAATCTTGTCACAAATTTGTTGACAAATAAAATTGAAAGTGCTGATTTGGATATTGTGACAACACATTAGGTTTATTTATAGATCCTCATCACGCAGTTCAAGGAAAAAGTGTTTCTGAAGCTTGAGGGAAAAGAAGGCATCTTCTTCTTCTGATTGCAAACTTCAAAATAAGTAAATAAATGGAAGCTGTCTTTCTGAGAGACGTGGTGCTCCTGGGTTTGGACATAGAAGCTCCAGCCAGAAAATGTCATGTTTTCTAGCACGTTGCAGACCCCCATCCGAGGGTGAATTGACAGACATTTCTTACTGTAGTGATGTTGGTCCAGAACTTCCCGTGAACTTCTAGCGTTAGGTGTTTTAAATACTAGATGTTAGAAGGGTGAAACAGCTTCTGCCAAGTTGTTCTGGCGGAACGAAGGACTTGTTTGTTGTGGAATGGGTCTCGGTAAATAAGTATCTTTGAAACTATGATTTGTGTCTCCTGGAAAATAGTGTTGTCTGTCTGAGGGTGTTGTGTGAAGGAGGTGAAAAAGTTGACAGATAATAAATAACCTTTTTTCCCTGCTTTGAAGAAGAAGGGGGGGGGGGGAAACCCAAAACCCAGCAAGTCTCTCCCAGTAATTTCTGATCTCCTGAAAAAACAAATGACCAGCCCTGTGGGCTGGAATTCCTCATTTTTCCACAGTTCCACCACCAGCTCTGCAGGTCCCCGGGCTATGGCATGAGGAAGGTGATGCCCAACCTTGCTCCTTGCTGCGTGGATGGGTTATGGTTGCAATATTGGAGGCTGGTTATGCTTTTTGGAAAAGCCAAAAAGAGGAACATTGGTTTCTCAGTGCCATAACTGGGAAAAAACTCCTGCTTCTGGCACTGGGAAATACATGGGCTCATCCTCAAGGGATCCAGCAAAACCACAGAAACCAGAAAACAAACGCTGCCACCATCACCCCCACAACCAAAACGTGGCATTATTTGATGAAATCGTTGTACATGATGATGATGATGTTGTTGATGATTATGCACAGCACTTTGCCACAGGAGTAGGGAGGGAATGATGTTCTCCCGAGTCTGTGTGCTCCCATGAAAGTCTGATTGCACAAAGTAACACATTTTTGTGTTACTTTCCTAATAGTTTTTGTACAGATGGGCTTTGTCATAAGGATTATTGCTGGAAGTATTTAACCTAAGAAATATTTAATGAAAGAAACCCTGAATAATGATGTAAGAGTGAACTTGCACAGTGTATATATATGTACCATACATAATGTACTTAGAGTGTACTCATCCTTAAGTTATAAGTTGCTTAAGCCAAAACTCTGGTGAAGGTCCAGCCCTCTTACTCATCCTCCCTTCTCTCCCACCCAATGAGAGGTTCTGTGTGACCAGAAAAGTGTAGGATTTTCTTTTTCCCCATTGCTTTTATACTGCTTAAGAATTTAATGTAGCAACTTTACTAAAAATTTGGCAAAGGGGAAAAAAAATTGTCGTTGCTTACGTATGTGGTGTTTTGAGATATTGCTAGCAGTAGTCTGTGATTAAAATGAAGTGAAATCCATAATACCTTCCAAATAATAGAAAAATCTGTCAATGGAAGGTTGGTAGGAATGAACAATATTACCTTTATTATGCTTCACCGACATTCATTGTACCGTCCTTATCCTCAGTATTTATTTGTCTAAACAGGTGTTGTCTTAGAAACCGATTGGAAAATCTTGGAAATGCTGTTGAGGAAAACTCTTTGACTTATTTACGCGTGTCAGGCATGCCATGCTTGTTCTAATAAGTAGATCCAATTAAAAAATTGCCATATGAAAATGTAATTCATCACTTTTGTACATCGCACAGTCCTGCTGTGGTATCTTCACTGTGTCCAGTCTTCAGAGCTGAACTGTGATTTGAGTTTCAGTGCACAAAAATCCAGGGGAATTGATTAGTGGATATGGAAAACTGCACTCTTACAGTAAACCTAGAAATACTGAGAGATGTCAGAAGTACTTTCCATTGGTGGCAGCTGACAGAAAAATGACATGGCAGTGACATAACTGAGATTATGTTCTCCTTTGCTGCCAAAAGTTGGGCAACTCTCTTGTGGTGGGGCTGCATTTTAAACCTTCTAGAAACTTGCAGCTGTCAGGCCCTGGATTACTTATTGAAATGGAATTTAAAATTTTTTTTTTCATTAAGGGTTTTGTAGTGATTCTTTCTAGGTTTTTTTTTTGTGTGTTGATCTTATGGAAGTAAATTGTTGGTGGGAAAAGCTTGCATGAGTCTATCCTGTGTGCTAAAGGGATGAATAAAATACTGTTAATTTCATATAACATTTCAGATTTTAAGGGAGAAGAGTATAAATTGTTGTGTTTTTTTGGCTTGGCTATTTTTGCATTTTCTTTTTGGAATATTCCACACTGGTTTGAAGGGTACAAACTGTGTCACACAGACAACATTATCCCTGGTATCCAAGTACTTTCCAGCTGTTCTCATAAAGCCTATTTAGAGTTTTCCAGGTGGGGGGTGCCCTGGGTGTAGGAGGACTGCCCTCACCCAGTTGAACCTCATTAGCAGGTGTAGCTTTATCAGCTTAGGCCCTTTGTTGCTCCTTTAATTTCATTCCAAACATGAAAAGTTAAGCTTTACATGGTTTTGTTTCATTGCTTCATCTTGGCACCAGGCGTGTTTGTCAAGGCAGAGCTCATGAGAGAAGTGTGGGCACGGACAGGTCTTGCCGGTTGGGACTGCATATATTTAATAAATGCATGTATTTTTCCAGGAACAGCTGGAATTTTTATGTCTAATAGAATCATAGAACTGTCTGGGTTGGAAGGGACCTTAAAGATCATCTAGTCCAACTGTCATCTCTGATAAAACCCACCACTAACCCATGTCTCTAAGCTCTATGTCAACCCATCTTTTGAACACCTCCAGGGATGGTGCCTCCACCACTTCCCTTTGTCAGCCCATTCCAAGGCTTGATAACCCTTTCCATGGAAACATTTTTCCTAATATCTGATCTGAACCTCCCCTGGCACAACTTGAGGCCATTTCCTCTTGTCCTATCACCTGGAGAAAAATAGTTTTCATGTAAATGGTGTCAATTTGCTTTCCCTCATAGATTGATCAGTATTACTGATTTTAATGCTGTAGGTACAATATAAAATCTTAAGTAAAAAACCAGGAGCCTGTAAAAAATTGAAAACACTTAAAGGGAAATGATGTTCCTGCTAATCAAATATATCAGATAGGCAGGAAAATGTGTCATCATTTGATTTTGCATTATAACTAAACGATGCCTCAGGAAAAAATAATTTCGTGAAAGCTTGAGAAGGATTCATGAAAACCTCATGTACTTCTATCATCAAAAACTTTTATAGCAGATATTATGTAAAATTTCTGACTTCTTTCTTGTTATTGATGCCACACTTCCAAATCTTGAGGGAAGATTCAGTGATTTGATGAAATTGTGTCAGTGTACACAACTCTGGTTGCAAAAATCAAGCCTTAAAAATGCGAAGCTCCGACTGCCATCAGCCCTTCTTAATGCAATTCTCAATAATCTTTAGATTGTTTTATAAATTAAATTTATAAATTATAATATAATGGTAATTAATTTATAATTCAGTCTATTTGAATCTCTCCCTGCCTGCTTGAAACTCCAGTGCGGAAGAGCAGTTTTTATACCTTGAATTCTTGAGTTCTGTGTAGGTTTTAAGAAATAAAATAAAATACTGGAGAAATTGGAGTTATTGAGAAGGCAGGGGTAAGGGATCTGTGGAGTGAGGTGGATGCAGGCTGGGAATTTTCTGTTTTGCAGAAGAATTGAAGTGGGGTTTATCCTCCCTTTCAGCCACCAATTTTATGACTGCTATTTTTTTTTTTTTCCGCTGAAGCAGGATGATAGGGAATTTCGGGGAAGCTTTAGAAATAACTAGTAATCAGTTTTATCACTAGGAAATACTTTTAAATGGTGTTTGTCGGTAGGGAGTTTGAATGCTAATAAGAAATCAGAGTATGTATTGTAAAGCCCTGATTGTTTATGTATCTGAATGCCGTCCTTTGAGACCTCTTTCGGTAGATGTCACGCCGAGTAGCCGTGTACGCTCTAATGAAAGTTTTTAACTACAGACATTCTCCAGGGCCCTGATTGCCAAATATGACAAGCTAAAGCGAGCGTTCATTTGCATGATAAGGACAGAAGAATCAGAGTGGAATTCGTTCCAATGTCAGCCTTCTTGTCCTTGGGATTCTGCTCTCTATTAAAACAAAACCCAAACCGTCGAGTTCTTGCCGTCGAGTTGCCGCGCAGAAGAATGGCTTCAGGAGAGGGAGATTAATAATGTCATCTGGTATTTTGGGCCCTTTCTGATGTGCCAAGTACCACTGGCTGAAAGATGTCATTTACCCTTAGTATTTGGTGAAAAAGGGCGTATCCTTTCATGAAAGAGGAACCAGGAGGCATTTCAGTTGTGTGGCACGGAATAATAGAGCGTTAGAGCGAATTTTCTGCATCGGTGGTGGGACTTCTGACGCCTCCGGATTGAGTTTTGTTCTAAAGAGCTAAAAGCTTCTCTGAGGCGAAGCAGCAGATCAGTTAATTAGTTCATTCAAACTGTTTAAAAATTATCTGCAAATAACAGAGAGAAGTATTTTGGTTTTAATTTCTTTGTATGCATACACATAGAACTATTAATGCAAATACTCAGAAAACCCTGGTTCATACCTTCAAGTCTTTTCCCACACTTTCTATTAAAATTGTGGATTTTTTTTTTGTTTTTGAAAAAGTAGAGTGCATTAGCAGTATGTTGAGCTCTACTTCCAGTATTTGCCTACTATACTGAAGATTTATATTCTGTAATTTGTAAGCCCCACGCTGAGGGGGTCAGTGAGTGGGGGCTCAACAAGGGAGCTGTCATAATTAGCTCTTGCAGATTGGTCTCTTTTCTAACGAGCTTTCTTGACTTATCTGAAACTTTTTTTTCACTCTAACTATTGGCTGAGTTTAATTAAAGCATGATATAATCCTGTAATTTTTCAATGTGGAAATCCATCTTTTTCCATTGTATTTTATGACTTTATTCTTAGGCTTTGATTAAAGTTGGAAATAAATTGAAAGCATTTAACTACTAAATTGTGCAGTTTTCTGCCCTTATAACTCTGGGTGTATCTGCCCAACATTTTACAGAATCACAGAATGCTATGGGGTTGGAAGGGACCTCTGGAGATCATCTAGTCCAACCCCCTGCCACAGCATGTCCACCCACAGCAGGTCCACAGGAACTTGTCCAGGGGGGCTTGAATGTCTTCAGAGAAGGAGACTCCACCACCTCTCTGGGCAGCCTCTGCCAGGGCTCTGCCACCCTCACAGCAAAGAAGTCCCTCCTCGTGTTGAGATGGAACTTCTTATGTTCCAGTTTGTGCCCACTTCCTCTTGTCCTGTCCCTGGGCCCCACTGAGAAAAGACCAGCCCCATCCTCCTGACACCCACCCTCTAAGTATTTATAGGGGTTAACCAGGTGCCCCCTCAGCCTTCTCTTCTCCAGACTAAAAAGCCCCAAGTCCCTCAGCCTTTTCTCATAAGAGAGATGCTCCAGGCCCCTCATCATCTTTGTAGCCTCTGCTGTCCCCTCTTCCAGCAGTTCCCTGTCCTTCCTGAACTGGGGAGCCCAGAACTGGTCCCAGTGCTCCAGATGGGGCCTCATCAGGGCAGAGCAGAGGGGCAGGATGACCTCCCTCTACCTGCTGGCCACATTCTTCTTGATGCACCCCAGGATGCCATTGGCTTTCTTGAGCTTGGGGACAGGTCTTGGCTTCACTGAGGTCAATAAGAGTGGATAGGGACTGTGACAAGCTACATCTAAATATAACCCCTAAAACCACAAAAAAGCCCCTACCAGCCACTCCAAAAAACCAACCAAAACCCAAACCAAACCTGTGTAGACCCCCATAATACAGGTCCCGCATGATCATCCTGGTGAATCTGGCTAGAAGAGCCACATTCTCTCTGGCACTGAGAGAATCCCACTCTCCAGGACGTAGTGAATTACAAGAGCAGTTCTTTTCATCTGAGATGTTGGTATCTGAAAAACCACATAAAACTTCAAGCAGAAAAGACTTTCTCCATTAAGTGATAAGAGCCCTTTGTAATAAAAACTCGTCAGTCTCTCATGGTTTAGGAATAGTTTAACTGTGTTAAATTCTCTTGTTTCAGACTCTATATAGTGCCAATCTCCCTTATTTGCTTCTCCAGTGGAAATAAGAAGTTTAAATGCGGTGTATTGGGACTTAGTGCTAGTGGGTTCCGCCGTTGGTTCCACTTGTCATAGTCTTAAAATTTAACTGTATTAAATTATCCCTACTTTAAAAGTTCATAAAATGTCAATTTGCCTCATTTTGCTACTCGGTGGAAGTCGTAATTGTGAGTCGAATGTGCCGTGACTGCGGGACGGGCAGATTCGGTGGCTGGTAGGAGTGTGCCAGCAGCTCCCAAATTGCTTTTTATTGAGGCTTGAGGCAAAAAAGCGTGTGATTTGGTGGAGCTCATGGCTGGTTTTGTCGTCGGTGTCACGGTGGAGTGGGGTGGTTTGTCCCCACGAGATGGCTCAGGGACACATCCCGCTTTCTGGGTGGACAGGAGCCTCGGAGGGGTTGTCTCCTTGGGGGAGGAAGGGAAAAGGAGCCCCATTGAGCAAAAATGGGGAAGGAAGAGGCTTTTATTGGCTTTTTTTTTCTCATGTTGACTATTCAAAGATCCGTTTCTGTTTTGAAGGTTAAAGATCTGTATCACTGGTAAACGTTTCACTCAAGCATTTAATTTAATTTCCTCAAGGATACTGCCTCTGACAGCATTCATTATTTAGGTATCTCTATAGTCCTGAGCATTGGGTACTTTAATCCTTATTATATGACATGACAAGGCAATGAAATTGAAATATGTGCTGTGTAAAAAGCATTTATGTTTGTATATTATATTTGCTATACTTCGAGCATCCCTTAGTTCTTTTGTTTGAAGAATGAGTGATTCGGTTGCTCTGTGAGGGCTGCTCAGCTGCAACAGCTCATTTTCCTTACGCACCCCCGCTGGAGGTGGTTGTACATCCAAAAAGAAAGCAGAGGAACAGGTTTTGGCAATTTTTTTTTAATGCTATTTTATTTTTATTACTATTATTTTTTATTATTTTATTTTATTTTGCGTTCATTTGGCTAGTTGGAGTGTTTTATATTATTTTACTGTGTGTTGCCAATTACTAAGAAGCTTAAGTCTACCTGTAGATAATTTTTTTCCTTATTAAAAATGCACATAGATTTTTCTATTCGTTACTCGCTCCTTTTTTTCAGTTTTGAAGATGCTGGTGCTAAAGGAAAACATTATGCTATTTCCACAAGGGGGATTTCCCAAACTCTCTTTCAACTGCTGGTTGTGCCATCTTTAATTACATGGTTGAGCCTGAAATAATTTTCTTCTGGGAATGTTTGTGCCGTTCTGTAGATAGGGAAGTTGCTCTGACATTCTGAGCTTGTACTTCAAGAGGGGGGGAAAAAAAAACCCCAAACACCAGAGTTGTGAAGCACAAATTGGACAAGGCAGGTGCTACAATAGTAAATGCTATTTATCTTATTGCTGCGTTAAATTTTACGGTGTGATGACACAGTAAGTCCCAGGGAAAAGAACCGTTTCCCCAGAAACAGATGATGCATCTCAAATTTAACTTCTAAACTAACCTGGCCTCGGTTTCTTAGTGCTAGTCCACGGTGCCAGGAGTCAAAAAAATATAAATCATTAAAATGTACTTAAATTACTCATTCAGGAAATGTGTTGAATGTGCATTCTTTCAGTTACTTGTGCAGAAAACTCAGCGTAGAATGGTTTGGGTTGGAAGGGACCTTTAAAGGTCATCTAGTCCAACCTTCTGCTCTGGGCAGGGACACCTCCCACGAGATCATAGAATCGAATCAGTTTAGATTCTTATAGAATCTTACAAAACTTCACACGTCAGCTACCAAAACTGATGAGCTACCAAAACCAGCACCTTGTTACCCTCCTTTTAAAAAAGGTTTCATTACTATTTTAACTATGTCTTTCTGGCTGCAAAAAGATGCATCCAATAGCATCCTGGGGTGCATCAAGAAGAGCATGGCCAGCAGGTCCTGGGGTTCATCATCCCCCTCTACTCTGCCCTGGGGAGGCCCCATCTGGAGCACTGGGACCAGTTCTGGGCTCCCCAGTTCAAGAAGGACAGGGAACTGCTGGAGAGAGTTTGGTAGAAGATGATAAAGGGACTGGAGCATCTCTCTGCTGAGGAAGGGCTGAGAGTCCTGGGGCTGTTCAGCCTGAGAGGGGATCTCATCGATGCTGAGCAATATCTAAAAGGCAAGTGGCAAGAGGATGGGCTCAGACTCTTCTCAGTGGTGCCCAGGGACAGGACAAGGGGCAATGGACACAAACTGGAACATGAGAAATTCCATCTCAACATGAAGAAGAACTTCTTTGCTGTGAGGGTGGCAGAGCCCTGGCAGAGGCTGCCCAGAGAGGTGGTGGGGTCTCCTTCTCTGGAGACATTCAAAACCCTGCCTGGACACGTTCCTGTGGGACCTGCTCTGGGTGGACCTGCTGTGGCAGGGGGTTGGAGGAGATGATCTCCAGAGGTCCCTGCCATCCCCTGCCAGTCTGGGATTCTGTGACTCTGTGGTCGCTCACTTGTTCCTGGATAACCCATGCGCCTTTGCCACCTGCAGCACTCTTGTAGCTCTCTGAGGACTCTTACGTCTCGTTGTCTTCAGGCTAGAGAGCCTCGTTCCTCTGATCCTGTGTGATTGTTCTGTGCCTCCAGCGGTTGTCCTTGCTCTTCTCCTGCATCTTCCCAGGTGCTGGATGTGCTGAGGGTAGACTTCACCCCACGCTGCGTGGGCTCTGCCCCGGCCCCGCTCTCGCCTTTCCCTCGGCAGCATCGGGACTTCTCTTCCCTTTGTAATTCTCTGCAGCTCCCCGCTCCTTTGGGTATCAGAAGAAAAGTAGTAAAGGGAGAGGAAAACCGTGATAAAAGAATCAGTTTAAAGGTCAACTAAATGCGAAAATGGTACGATGAGAAAATAACAAAGCTTCAAAGACGTTAGGACTTTTCTTCCTGAAGTCTTTTAGGTGCTTTTTGTAAACAATGGAGAGATGGCCGTTTCTAAAATATAATTAAATAAAAGCCAGCAATTTTAGGAGTAGGAGTTAATAGTCTATTTCTTTTTCTAATATTGTAGGGTATAATTAAACCTTGCTGCCAAAATGAAAGTGTAATTGCTAATGTGAATTATTATACCGAGGAGACCTACAACAAGGGAAAGTATCAGGCATTTGGTGGCAGTTTGGAGCTCCCAGCTCTGTATTTTCAGCTTCCTACGGCTTTTATAGTCAGAACTGTTATACCATAAATGTGCAAAAAGAAGGAAAAAAGCCTTCCCGTATTATCACACAGGGTACAGTTAAAACAACTTTTTGAGACAGCAGAAGTGGATAAATGCTACCATCAGTTTCAGTTGTAAGTCTTAATTTTAGCTCACAAATACCTGCAGGCACACTTTTTATTAAAAATACCTTTTGCTTTGCTCTTTCCATAATCGAGGAGGACACTGGTACTCGGGCTGGATTCTGTGAAGTCCTGCTGTTCAGTATTGGCTGGAAATGATTCTTCCCACAGACCCATCGCACCTCAGGGCCCTCTAGCATGGAGAGGAAGAAGAGACGCTTGGAGGAGGAGACTCCATCTAAGAAGCTTCCAGAAATGTTGGACTTGGGAGTGACAGAAGTCTCCAGTGGTGGCAGAATCTCTTCACAGGGTGACTCGAGTTGCTTGTAGGCAAGTTACAAAGGTCATTTGCAGATTCATTAGGCGATGCATTAATTGGGAAGTTCTGTACTCATGTTCTAGAGTATATGCTTAGTCCATAGGGTGCTTGGTCTTCCTTATCATAGAATCATATGGGGTTGGAAGGGACCTCTGGAAATCATCTAATGCAGCCAGCATCTTATGCTGGAGTGATGTAAATAAGTGAAGAAAATAATATCAATAACAAATTGAGTCCAGCTGCAGAGCAGCAGAACAGGTTGTAGGATCTGGCATCAGGACCAGCTCCCGTGAGAGCTTGGGGGCAGGATTTCAACCAGTTCACCCCTGTCACCTCTTGGGTTTTGTCTTTGTGAGTTAAAACTTGGCTTGTACCCATTGGGCTGGGGATTGGAGACAAACACAGTTCACCAGTGGGCGGGAGGATCCATGCTGTGGTGGAAAACTTCCCATTTCTTTGCGAAATTCAGCTTCTGTGCCATCAGGTTGCCATTCCAGGCAAAAATACGAAGCTGAATTGGGGGGATAAAGTGTTCGCTCTCTCAATAAACATAAAACTTGTGTTTTTTTCCTGCAAACGAAGAGGCTGGTAATGAGATTTTTACCTCGGTACTTGTGGGAATTCCGCAACGATAATCTCGTAATTAATTCCAGGTTGTAGAGGGCTGCTCTCAACCGCTCATCTCCTTCTAATCGTTGTGGGGACCATCTGCGATGGGCGCAGGTGGAGGAGAGCAGGAGCCCATCTGCTGCGTGCCAAGGTGGCTCCGGTGAGCAGGAAGGGACAGATGGATGGGGACGCTCTGGTCTAGGGAGATGCTCTCGTGATCTACTTATAATCTAGTTCTTCAGCACACGGGCCTTCTGTTGATCAATTAGGGGCACCTTGTATTTGCTAAATGGTTGTGGGATTTGTTATTGTAACCTAAGGTAGTCACCAGTCAATGTGGGGAGATGGTTGGGGGAAAAAAAGACAATCTGTTAGGAAAAATTCTCTTTCTGGCACAAAATGAGGCATTTGAGTATGACTTGGTGTTTGTGTGCTGGTATAAAAACAAGCCGGTGGATTCATGGAGCCACGATGCATTTCAGAAGAGAGGAGGAAAGGACTGCGAGTTAATGAGCCCCTCGAAGCCTTGGCTGTTCTGGAGTCAGTTCTTGTGTCCCTCTGTCCATCCTGTCCTCTAGTGAAGCATGTCAGAAGATGGAGAGGCCAGGGCCCTGCTGGCCATGCTGCTGGGGATGCAGCCCAGGATGTGGGGGGCTTTACCAGCTCATGTTGAGCTTCTCATCCACCACTAGCAATCTCATCCTTCTCCTCAGGGCTGCTCTCCATCCCTCCATCCCCATCCTGTGCTGATACTGGGGGTTGTCCCTTCCCAGGTGCAGGACCCTGCACTTGGCCTGGTTGAACTTCTTGACGGTCTCACGGGCCAACTTCTTCAGCTTGTCCAGGTCCCTCTGGATGGCATCCTGTCCTTCAGGGGTGTCACCACCTCACACATCTTGGTGTTGTCCACAAACTTGCTGAGGGTGCCTTCAATCCCACCGTCTGTGTCACTCATGGAGATAATGGCCAGTGCTGGTCCCAGTATGGACCCCTGAGGGACTAGTCCTGTTCTCTGGTTCTGGAAGCACCATGTGCAGCATCTCTTGGGCGCTGCAGAGAGAGCCTGAAGTCACACATCCTTCGCTTGTGCCAGCTCTTAAATGCCAGGAATAATATTTTACAGACACGGAGGAGTACTTCGAGGCTTATTAATGCTTGGAAATGTTACTGGCTCTTGTGAGGAGAGAAGTATTAACCTTCTGATTAAACAAATAGCATCTAAATTAATTTTAATTTAGTTTTCAACCTTTGTGTGTTACTTTTCCTTATTGATATTCTGAAACCTTTTGAAATGAGTCTACGTAGCTCCTTCGCGCTGCAGGAAGGATTCGAGGTGCTTGTTTTCATTGTGTCTGTGTGCAAGTCCCCTGGAAATCACATCCTTAGTCAGTATTTCTTTCCTTATGTTCAAAATGTTCTTAAATGGGTTCTTTTCAGGGACCAGAGTAATTACCCTTTGTTGTGTGCTAGTCAGTTGTCACCGCAATTTGCGGAGCTGGTGGGTTTAAATTTGTTCAAAGTGTTTTAATCTTTAGACCCTCTAGCACAGGGTGCCATAATGATGGTGCTAACACATCCATTAATTGAGCTAATGCTTTTCAAAATTGTCAATTTTCTCGTCTGTTGCCGCCATACAGAGCTGCCGACACACACAAGATGTCACACCCCCACAAAACCTCTTCGGAAGAATAAACATATTTATGTATCCTCTAACTGCAGTCTGTCTGTTTTCCCGCAGGCTCCGTGCTGTGCTGAAAATAGATTTTTACTGAGTTTTTAGAAGTACGTGTTTAAAACGTAATCGCACTGAGTCCGCCTGAAAATCTCTTCTTCTTTGCTTCCCCACGCGCGGGCACGCTCCCGCTCCCTCCTTGGCCAAACCCTCTCTGCTTTCGGGTTCATTTCATCCAAGATCTGATCCTCTTTGACTACCGGCTTTCTATTTTTGCATTTTCCAGATTTGTTTTTGTTGACAGCACATTTCCCGTCCCTCTTCTGTCTTTCTAGATTAATTTTTGCCACTGTAATGTCCTTTGGTTATTCTTTATGTATATATATTTATATTCACTTTTTTTTTTTTTTTACAGTAGGCTAGTGTTCTGTGGAACTGCTAATACTTTGCTGTGCTGCTGCTTCTCATTAGAAGTCTTTTACTTTTTTTATTTTACCTCTGAATTGTTGGTGTATTTGGAAATTTGTACGTGCCCTTTCAATGCAAGTTTTGCTGCTTCAAGTGCCCACCCCAGGGGCTGACAAGTGAAAAATGTGACAAAAGAGGCAAAGTGACTGTTCTGCAGCGCTGGCCATCTCCGGTCAGTGATGGGATTATCCCATGGTGCACACCCTGGTGACTCTTCTGCATCTGTCCATCGCTCAGTGATGTCCTGCTCTGTGCCAGAGTTACCACCACCCTTCCAAGGAGGTGGCCCAGCAGCCTGTGTGTGGGAACAGGGAGATAACGCCGTGGTGTGACCCCCGTCTGCTGGTAACCCTGGTGGTCAATACCTTTTTACATGCTGAGAGAGTTGGGGGGTTCAGCCTGGAGAAGAGAAGGCTCCGGGGAGACCTTGGAGCCCCTTCCAGTCCCTCCAGGGGCTCCAGGAGAGATGGGGAGGGACTCTGGATGAGGGAGGGGAGCCACAGGAGGAGGGGGAAGGGTTTGACCCCGAAAGAGAGGAGATGGAGCTGAGATGTGGGGAAGAAGTTCTTTGGGGTGAGGGTGGTGAGAGCCTGGCCCAGGTTGCCCC
>JAOTQQ010000079.1:1281969-1294176 GCA_026546715.1 Gallinago undulata | reverse complement strand
TGGGACCTGCTCTGGGTGGACCTGCTGTGGCAGGGGGTTGGACTGGATGATCTCCAGAGGTCCCTTCCAACCCCATATGATTCTATGATTCTTTGTCAGGTTGTGCCAGCCCATCTCCTTCCGCTCAGCCCGTGTATCCCTCAGTGGAGGCAGTTATGTCAATTTATGCATTAAAATGCTGTATCTCATCACTGGACGGAAATAATTACACGCTCAGGATGGGCCCACGTTTGCACACTCAGCAGAAAAGGATAATTCCCAGGGGAGTGGAGTTTCCCTGCACTCAGTCCATTCCTCGAGCACTTTATCTTCTTAACAATCAGTCAGGATTCAATCCCCGGGTCCTTCCTCCTCTATTAAAGTGAGGCTAAAATGCAAAGTTACTTTATTTATTTATTTTTTGAGCGCTTTAAATAAAACATTATTGAGGATTTAAACGTGGCACTGTGTAGTTTTAATGTGGGCTTACAAGGTAAGTGCTTGTGTTTTGCTGAGATTTACTGGGCAGACGCTGTGCAATCCTCCTTTCAAGCCTGATTATATAGTTGGGTTGATAATGAAGGTATCAATTTAGGAAGCGAGAGCTCTTGATAAACACTTTCACTCTTCCCTTGCCTATTTAGCATTTTAGAGCGAGGACTGATGGAGTTTCAAGGGCACCATTTCCGAAATAAGTTCATTGAACCTGTGGCCTGTCGATCCCACGGTGAAACTTCTGGGGGAAAACCTGGGTGGTGTGGACAGTCCTTGCTTATTGAGCTGCTCTGATTGAAAAACACCCTAAAAATATTGAATAAAAGCAATTGTGCTGCAGGATACTTTTCTTCGTAATGTTACTCCATCTTTCTTAAGTTTTGAAGTAATATCTTTGGGTTTTTAAAGGAGAAAGAAGACACTTGTAGGTCAACGGGGATCAGGACGGATCCAATTCGTGTTTTATCTTTTGTGTCACTTAAAGCACTGATATTTGCAAAGAGCATTTTATTAAATCTGTAATAAAGTGGAGCATAAAGCGTGGGTTGGCAGATTGGTGGCGGATCATCGCCGCCACCACCACCACCCCCCACCCTGAGGGTATTTTTTTCCTAAAAAAAAAAATACCCCTATGGCACATGTTACAATTCTCTAATGATTTAATGGGGCTTTTCAGCCGATGGAGAAGAGTAGAAATAAAACCTTTATTATTTTATCTGTATTAAAAAGGGAATAGAAAAAATAATATACTCATGGATACCATGCCCGATATTGAAATACCAGATAATATAAACCATATATTTGAGTACAGTGGGGAGAAAGGCTGACTTCGTGTTTTAACTCTAAAATTTCTGAGCCAGGAAACAATCCTGTTTTATAGGGTTCCCCGGGCATTAAAAATGAGACTCATCTAAGATGCCTACAAACTGGAGGCTGGTGGTGACCCCCTTGTCTTAATACAGTGAACGTCAATAGAAACCAAATGTTTATATTTAAAATAGCATCAATGTAGTGGTACTTTATGAAGGTGTTCGCTAATTTTTCTGGCTATAAAAATACTTTTTTTTGGTAAACACACTCGTTTAAAAAATTAACACTATCCTTGCCCTGGTCTGATGTTTAAAGCATAAGTCAGAGGTTTCGTTTCAACTCTGCCTTCTCTTAAAAGCCTTCCTGAGATGCGGACTGCAAAACATCTTAATGCAGGATTAATTTTATCCCTAATAATGTTCCCATTGATTTCTATTTCAGTCAAATGGATATTTTTGTCTTTAGTGTCTGGGCAAAATTGGCAGCAGAGGAGCTAAGTGGCCTCACTGTCTTTGTCTCTAAAACATGCCTGTGTTAATAACATACATTACAGGTACGTTTATAGGCTAAAACTACATTTAAAGTCTTAATCTTTTAAACAGAATAAGCTTTAAAATTGCAACACGCTATCATGCAATGCTTTATTTGCAGAGATATTGACAATATTGACTAATTTCCTGGAGTGATAAGGTTTTTGTATGTTAGAAATTCTAAAGCATGTTTTCTCTGAGTAGAGAAATATATTTTTTCCCCAAAAAAGCTCAGAATCTTCATTCCATACCGTATTTTATATTATGAAGCCTCTACCTACATTTATCTTAAATGACTTATGAATTGATATAGGAAGAGGGAGGAGGGTGGGTGGTGGGTTTTTTTTTTTTTGACTTAGCACATTTTTTGTTTGTTTTACTTTTTAATGAGTTATGCCTGTTTTTTGACAATATAAATAAGACGTGCCAAGGAATTAATGTTTTGGCTAATTAGAAAATGTGTGTGTTTCCAATTAATATGCCTGCTTTTGGACCAGAGAGTGGATTTTAGAAGTGCAGAGCGTTTATTATGTTATTTTTCTTGATGTGGGTGTTATTTTCCTCGACTCCCGAGGCTGTGTGAAGCCTGGGGCAACGGATCACTCCTCTCCTGTTGGCCAAGTGATGCTCTGAGCCCCTGGTACCCGTTGCAGGAGTTTCCCAGGGCGTGCTGGAGAGAAGCATCCTCCCAGGCACCGCTTAAATCCCATTAATACAGCAAATAGGATTTTTTCCAAATTATTAGCAAGTGTTGTCGTTGGTAACGTGGGCCGTACATGGTGCGGCAAACTCATTTTTAATTTAACATTTTGCTATCTTTCCTGGGAAGCATAATATAATTTTGAACGCTGCTTTGGTAGTAGGATAAACAAAAATCAGAGTAAACCATCTCTGTCTCTGGAGGTTCCCAGCAGCCTCTGACTTGGTTTTTGGCTTTCTCCTCCAAGGGGGGCACCCCGGGTAACGAGCTGGGTACCGTGTAGTGTGATGCAGGTTCCCAAAGCTCAGCTACAGCCTCTCAGTTGGTTTTTTTCATGTCTCAGTCGGCAGAAATGATACCTTCAGCCAGTTTTGAGGCTGTGTCCGTGTATGCCAATTTGCAGGTTGTGCCCGTTAGGAAAAAATGCAGGTGTAATGCAGTGCTGAGGCCCTTTAATTTGTTCTGCTGGGAGCACATCTGCTCCTCCGTTAAAACAATCTGCTTCTGTCCTGAGATATTTTAATCCATTCTTTTGCTACACTTTCTGTAGCTTCTTGTGATATTGCCTTTTTTTTTTTTTTTTTTTCCCCAAGGACTTTTTACTTACGTTTTCTTATTTAAGCGTAAGCAGACGTATTAGGCATTAATTATTTTTTATATTTCCTCAGAGTCCCATCGATTATTTAGCGAGCAGCGGCAATAAATAGGTATTGATTCATAATAGCTTCTTGGCTTTAAATGGAGCAGAAGGGACTGCAGAGGTTTTTGGGAGATCCATACAGATGAGCTCCTTGCTTGAAGGCAAAAAATGGGGTGTCCGTGGGGCACGTGGCCATGGTCTCCCCATCTCCTGAGGCATCCCAAGACATGAAGAGCCTCAAGAGAAACCTGCCTCGGCGAGGTGAGCGTGGCAAACCCACTGAGGACTCCCCCCCCCACCATCTCTCTGGCTAAGTTTTATTAAAGTGTAAAACTAGGATTTATTTTGCTGGAGTTTGTTTAATGGCAGAAAACTCGAGTACGAAGTGGAGTCAGATCGAGCGGAAAAAGGTTTTATTGCTGTTTTTTCTATTCCAGCAATTGCGGGGCTGAACCCCAAGGTGGAAATAGAGATCCCAGTAAGAATTGTAAAGCAAAATAGAAACACGGTGTTGGGTGAATCCACAGGGTGTTTTCGTCGAGAGGAGAATGTTTCTGGTTCGGTTTGTAACTCGGGTATCAAAGCGTGTGCGTGCGGAAGGGCAAGGCTGGCTTGTTTGTCGTGGCAGGCTGGAACGCTGTTCATATCCTTTTTCCTCGTGTTCAGCCTCGTCGGATCCTCGCAGCACGAAAGCGCTACGAAAACACAGATATTGCTTTTTCTCCCAACGCTTCCAGTGCCTCCCCGTGAGGACGATTAGCTTAATTATACATCAGGATTGAGGAGCACAAACAACAGCAGTAGGGCGCGTCTCCTCCTCTGGAAGAGGCAACAGTCACAGACCCCCACTCCCCCTTGCCCAGAAAAGCCTGCCTGGGAAACATAATTTTATATTTTTTTAAATAAAGTCTATTTTCTGAAAGCAAAGGCGTTTTCAGCATGTAGCTGAAATGGCACGTGGAAGTGACAAATACTCTGCAGCAAAACCCATGTCACCATCCTGTCCCTGTTCATGCTGTCCATTTTGGGGGGGAATATAGACACAAAGCAACAAAACAGCCCTAAGATGCTACATAATGCAATGGATGTCACTGATGGTCCGTTATGTTGATGGTCCAGTTTACGGTTGGACTAAATGATCTCCAGAGGTCCCTCCCAACACCATATCATTCTGGGATTCTGGGGGTTAGGTGCCTGGGTGTTTTAGGTAGTTTAAGTTAAATCAGTGACTGTTGTACTTAGCAAAAAAATGCCATTTGAAAAAGTAAAATATTAAATAACAACTGTAATACTGACCTTTTGATATTTTTTTTTTCCCCTAAACAGAGTCAGATGAAACTCTGTGGTCAATCTCCTTGACTGCAGAATGGCTGATAAATTACACCTGTTTCTTGGGGGAAAAAAAAATAATTGTTTGAGTCTTTTTGGAATTATATAAAACTGCCCCAAAGTGAAGGTACTGGAGCCCAGAAGATGTTCTGGGAGTTGGAGAGCAGATGAAGGCTCATATCTGTCATGTCTGTCCTTTCCAACCCCTTTGATTCCCCGTGTCCTGATCTCAGCTTTTTCCTGGATTTAACCTGGATTTGAGTTATCTTTGCTGCTCTGCCATCCCCTAAGCTACTATGATTTAATTTCTTTATCTAGGTTACAGTTGAAGGTTTTATTTGAATACTTCTGTTTAGTGGAGGTTAAAATTTCATGCTTTCCTGATGCCTGAGTCAATGCCAGTTAATTTCTTGGCTCCAACCAAGAACTTTTGGTTTGTGAGGAATTTTTGCTGATCCAGAGCTGATGAAGCACCATTGCCCCCAGCTGTTCCCATCAGGCTCAGGTGCTTCCCAGGACCTGCCTTCATTTTACCTCTAGTAATTTGTATTTTAGTTCTTTATCTAGAATTATATCATATCCTACAATTAGGCAACGATACCAAAACCTAATTGGTCAAAGGTGTAACCACTCCCTATTGGGAAATATGGATAAGAGTGGTTATCCAAAATAAGTTAAATTTGTGATAAGAGTAAGGAATAGCTTTACTCCTGTTGGCTGCTGAATTTCTTCAAAGGTAGGTGTCATCCTGGGCTTCAGGGCGTGATTTCCTGGCAGAAGACGCTGATGTCCTTGGAGCTTCACCTCTGGGGTGGTTTCAAAATAAGATCCCATCAATAATGGAAAGCAGAAGGTGATGGAAGTGCAGCCTGGGTTTCAGATACAAATCTGGGAGCATCTTTGTCTTTCGAACTGTTCCAGCTGAGTGCTTGGCCATTACTGACACTTTGCCTACCGCTGTTTCTTTAGATAATAGCTCGTGGCTAAAATTAGATTAAATTAGGCTACGGAGATTATTTGACGTGCTTTTTGGTATTTGGTTATCTTTCTTAAGAACTCCAGTTGGCCGAGCACCGTAAGACTGGCCTTTCTATTTCTTCCTGTGGTGCACAGTTCCCTCCCCAGCTGTCCCCTTGCTGGAGTGGGTCGGGATTGAAAAGGACGTTGCAGGCTCAGTATTATTTTAAACTGAAAATCCTGGGCACACCTGCAAAAGTTGGCCTCGATAAGAGGGTGGAAAATGGAAAAGGTATTTTCCTGTTACGCTTTCTTCCAATAGAAAGTTAGGAAGTGGAATGTTCTTTCTTTGGCGCTTAAGTTGTATGTCTGGCATTTCTTCTCAGAGCGATGGATTTCTTCCCCAGAAACCATGGGGAAGGCTCCGGGGAGGATTTCCAGCCCCGCTCCCCTCCTTCATTCCTGGGTGCACACTTCTGTTGTCAACAGATCGCTAAATGGCTTGGCCAGTCTTGAAAGCACTATATGCTCTTTTAATTTATCACTGAATCACAGAACAGTTTGGGTGGGAAGGGACCTTAAAGCCCCCCCCAGTGCCACCCCCTGCCCTGGGCAGGGACACCTCCCACCACACCAGGTTGCTCCAGCCCCCTCCAACCTGCCCTTGAACCCCTCCAGGGTATTTAAACAAGAATACACTGTACAGGGTGGGTACCTGTGTGATTTCCACTCTCTTTGATGATTATTTTTTTTCCTCTTCATGACCCATATTCCTGATGTCCCACGCAGTCGAGGGTGGGAGCTGCCACTGGGAGTTGGGCTGAGCCCGAGGGCTGTGGGACCTGGTGGGTCAGGGCAGGGAGGGAGCAATGGAGATTCTCAGGATGGAGAATGTCTCCTTCCTGGTGAGATCACCCAAGGGATGGTGTGGATTCCATCAGTAAAATAGCTGTGACAGCTCATCCCAGTGTGAGTGGGACGTGCTGGAAAACACCTTAATACAGTAAAACACTTTAATATTTTGGAATGTGAAGAAATCAAGGAGTTCAGTGGTCCTGCTTTTTTTATTGCTAAATTATCTCTGAAAAGAAAAGAAAATGTAATTTTGCAAGCATTTCAATTTGCTAAATTAATTATTTAATGCTGCTAAAGATCTACGGTGTAGCAGCTGCACGTGTGTTCACATAATTCCAGCAAAAGGATATTGAGGAAAAGGAAACGGTGACGCCTGGAGAAGGAGCTGTGATTTTTTTATTTTATTTTTTTTTTATGCTTCGCAGCCTGACAGCGACCGTGCTCTGATCATCCCTTCTCTTCCCAATTCCAGGTGTCGTTAAGGTGGATTACGGCGATGTGTCCATCAGGAAGGCGCTGAGGGAAAACCTGAAGTGTAAGCCCTTCTCCTGGTACTTGGAGAACATCTACCCCGACTCCCAGATTCCTCGGCGCTATTACTCCCTGGGTGAGGTAGGAACCCTTCCCTTTGCCTCAATTAGAGCAATCAGCGCACCGGGGCAAATGGAGGCATCGTTAAGGAGGTGATGTGGTTTTGGAGAAAGGGATAAAACGCTTCTCTGTAGCTTGTTTAGCCCTGATTTTGAGCAGGTTCTGTTTTTCTCTAAGCCTTTCACAAGGGGGCGTTGCTATTCTGAACGTGTGTGTTCAGCATTAAAAATCTGTGTTTCAAATTGAGTAGCATACGGGGAAAAATGAGGTGACTGATATTCTGAAATAATTTGGTGATGTGCAGTAGCTCAAGGAAACTTCCCGTCGTCACTTACCACTTACATAAAAAGGAGAAAAATAGTTTTTTAATTTTTTTTCCTTATTTCTTTCCAAGAAACGTGTTTGTTCCTTGACGCTGTGTTTTCCAGCAAAGCTGCCTGGAGCTGAGTCCCGGGGACATCCCTAATAATCCGATCGCTCCAGCTCCGCCAAGAACTGAAGTCTCTTTAAAATTCAGATAATTCACTGTTTAAAATATTCTATTGAGTTGTACCTCGGCTGACTTGTAACAGCTCCTGAATGGCTTGGTTTAAAGATAGCTACAGAGAAAGCAGCAATCAAACGAGTAAATGGCTTTTTTAATATCCAGGAAGGTAATTTACTATTGAAACTTGCAATTGTAGTGAAAAAGAAAAGCCACGGTAGGGTTTCCAGTTTAACTATGACAAAATAAAATGAAACATGGTTTTACAGGAAGGAAAAAACTCATCTAACAAGTGTCAAATAATAAGGTTTTGTATGATATTGTCAGGCTGGAAAATAAAAGTATGAAAAAGCAATAAAATAGTTATTAAAACACCTTATTTTTACCAAAACGGCCTCAGTTTCTATGGAAACGGCAATTCAGGCAAGGTCTATGAATTAAAACTCAGACTTGACTATTGCAGCTGCCAGTTGAGCAGTAAAGTGGATTTTTAGACCTAAAGCTCGGGTACCATCAGCAGCAGTAATGGACAATTCATAAAAACCTCAAAAATGCATTTCTCAGCCATTTTCCCCTCTTCTAGCAGGCATTCAGTCTCAGGTAGGAGGAACCACCCGATTTGGGGCTGCCACTGGGACTGTTGGTCCCCATGTGGTCTGTGATGCTCCCAGTTGCTCCATGAGATGTGCTGGGCGGGGGGGTGGCCAGGGCAAGAGGGGTCCCTGGTTCTCCCCAAAAAAAGGATGCTCCACAGCCCTGTGGTGGGGGTTTGCTGCCTGCTAAGAACCACTTTTGGTAATAAATCTAAGAAAATCATTCTCCAGGAGAGTGCAATCTAAATGTAATGAGTGTTCAGTGATGGGCCTCAGATTATATTGTGCAAGTTCATATTTTGTTCCTCTGAAGTATAAACAGTGAACAAAAGAGGGGATAATTTTGAGAGATTTTGGGATAATCATCCTTAATTTACTTATGACCTCCTGGAAAATAATGCAGGTGTGACTTGAAACCAGGCAATGTTCATGCCTGGTTCACTTGCACCTCCTATTATGTTGGAAGTAATAATCAGTATTGTATTTCATCTGAATTTTGATTTTATTTGGCCATTGCACAACAAATTTTATAAACGAATAGTTTGGGTTTGAAGGGACCTTTAGTGGCCAGATAGTCCAACCCCCTTGCCATGAGCAGGAACATCTTCAACTGGACCAGGTTGCTCAAAGCCCCGTCCAACCTGATCTGGAATGTTTCCAGAGATGGGGCATCTCCCACTTCTCCGGGCAACCTGGGCTAGTGTCTCACCAGCAGCAAAGAATTTCTTCCTTATATCTCGTCTAAGTCTTCCCTCTTTTAGTGAAGAACTGTTGCCACCTTTGGTGGTCTGCAGAGAGGCACGTGGTGGAGAAGAGGAAAGCAGGGAGGGGAGGAGGGTTGTCCATGAGCTGGCTCATCCCCTGCAGCTGCTGGTGGTGCTCCAGTTGGCCAGGGGCACATGCAATGGGTTGCACCAGAAAGCCATGTCCTGCCGTGGCCACGTAAAGCCATAAACTTTCACTGGGCTCTAACCCCAGTAGAGACCACCAGGCAGGGGAGTGCCCGCAGCCCTTCTCCTGACATCAGCTGCTTTTGGAGAATAGAGAAATTAAGAGCACGAGGGTCTGGGAGATGACTCGCCACCAAAGGAGGTGCAACTTCTTTCTGGGGGATTAGCAGGGTTGGATCAGATTAAGAAGCCACCACCTGAGCGGCGCTGAGCCGCTCTTCCTCAGAGCCATTAATGAGATTGCACCATCGCATGTTAATTGCGTTGAGGCAGCTGTGGTGGCTTTGGATTACTCTTGGCCACTGTGGTGGCCCCAGGAGGAGCTGGTGGCTGGGAGTTGTCCTAAGTGCTGCTGAATTATTTCAGCACAGAGGGTTTGCAGTGGTTTTACCACAGGGATGAGGGACCTGGAGGCACGTTTGTCTCCCATTAGTAGGAAAATCACTGCGTGCTGTTGGGGAGGAGCAGGAGGAGCTGAGTTTGTACCACTCTGCTGGCAGAGCTACAAGGAGGGCTAAGGAGAACGGTATTAGATGCCCCTGGTGCTTCCTACGGAGCTGAAGTTGGTTGATTGTGTTTAGACTCCGCTGTTTTCCTGGCTAGATGTGTATTCTAAAGGTGTGTTTTGGGTAGGGATGCTCTGGTACGTACCCTGATGCCCCTCGTTGCTCAGTAGCCCTTTGTTGTGATTGCACGTGGCTGGAAGGATCCCATCCTGACCTGTCTCCTATCCCAGACATCGTGCTCCTAAATCAGCTTTTTTTTTTTTCCAGCTGCATCACACAGGAATCATGTAGAAATGGTTTGTTTCAGCAGAGATTTTCACTAAGTGTGTTTATTCCTCTCTGAGGGCGGGTGGATTCAGAGGGGCAACTTGTATTTTAGAACTTGTAAAAAGCACAGAATTAGTCACAAAGCAGCCCCTGCTCCCAGAGAGTCGGGGACCAGACACTCCTTGTACTGGGTTTCTCTCTCCTGGAGGAAGGTCAGCCCTGCTGGAAGAGAATAAAAGTGCCCATCTTTGGCAAGCCATTAGCTTTGCATTGTTTAGAAGTAAAAACATATTATATTCATTAAACAAAGCAAGGCAGGGCACAGAATGAGGTTTTCCTTGAATTGCTGTTCCTACTTACACTTAATATGTAATTTAAAAATCTCATTATACTCTTTGTAATTATTTTCATTTTCTTTTGGGAATGTGACATATTTACAAATTGCAAGTTAAAATACGCTCATATAGTTGAATGCACGGATAATGTATTTTCTCCTACAGCAACATCATTTTTCTGCAGAAATATGACATTTGTAGGCATTTTTTTCAAGGAACATTTCATCTTTCTTTCCTCAGATTAGGAACGTTGAAACCAACCAGTGTTTAGACAACATGGGCCGCAAGGAAAATGAGAAAGTGGGCATTTTCAACTGCCACGGCATGGGAGGAAATCAGGTAAGATTAAAAAAAAAAAAAAAAAAGAAATATGATTTGAAGAATAATTGCTTCAGTCTGCTGCAGCTACCAGGAAAAACTGATTAGAACCCCCCCCGGAGCAGCAAGGGGAGCCCCTCGGTTACTGTCTCTCACGTGTAGATGTGTGGGTTCACTACCAAAACCAACAGCAGCGATTAGCAAACATATTAATGAAAGTTCCAGAACGCGTGAGATTAGGAGTGCTTAAAAACCCTTTTCTCAAGTAAATGCCACAAATTTTGAGAACGTATCATTCCATCTCCGTAGGCCCGGTGAAGTATCCGGGTGAACAGATTGGATATATTCCCACCGATTAGAGAAAATGCATTTAAAGTTTTAGATGTACTCACATTAGAAAATTTGATCATGAATTTTAATTTGGGTTTTTTTTGGTGTTGGGGCAAAAAATCTTTTTTTTTTTTTTTTTTTTTTAAATGAAACAGGTAAGAATCTATGTGACTGGTGGCTGAATTCATCTGTTTCTAGCCAGTGTATATGAAAAATAAACTACAGAATAGTCATGGGAGTTGAGCTTTTTCTACTAGTGGAAATTGAAATAGCGGGTGGGAACAGCCAGATGCTTCTGCACATTCTCCAGTTTCCCCATCACTGACTGGACCTGGAAATTGGTCAGAACTTGCTGCCATCACCTCCTGTTGTTTGTACCTTTTGGAACGTGGCTTCGTTTCTCTGCCTTTTGGCTTGTTTTACCTTTGGAAAAACCTTTCTCCTCTTCCTCCCCTTGATTCTGACCCCTTTCTCACATTAAAGACTCCGGGTCCACTTGGTTCAGCTCCTGAGGCTGCTCTTGCCTTCACCCACTCCAGTTGAGAGATCCCTGGAGATCCCACAGGAGGACCATAAATCAGTGCTGGCATCTCACCCCAGGAAGGTCTTTTGACCATGTACCTGCTGGGTAATGCTTGATGCAGTTGGCTTTTTCTCCTGCCACATCTGCTAAAGAAGGTGGGAAGGTCTTAGAGCAAATTCCCGTGTTTCATTCAGAAGGGAGGATGTCCATCATACTTATCCCAAACTTCACTCTCTTTCTGAATTTGGCTCAGGAGATGGGAGCGTTAGCATTTTAATAAGACTGCGCATGGTCAAGGTTGAAGGTTCTCTTTACACCTCGGGTGTTGGCCCGTTTCCCCTTCTTTCTGTACGTGGTGGGAAGACCCCTCTTCTCTGTTGAAAGAGAAGAAGAATCCTTGATGACTGTCACGCCTCCAAACCCTTGGTTCCTCTGAAGAACCAGATGTGAGGTTGGGGAGGACTGCAAGGCTGTGAGATGAAGATGAGGTTGTGAAGGTGTATATGGACTGTACAGCCTAAAGAAACACTAATAACTTATCAAGATAACCATTATTTCTTAGCTTTCCTAAACCAGGGTGTCTCAAATTTGGCTTGGGTCTGCTTTATACCCCTCACACCAACCAGAACCTGCAGATGACTCCATGGTGAGCACGGGCAGGAGGGAGAGACTCCACTCCCCTGTCTCCTGGAGGAGGATTTGCTGGGAATTCCTGACCAGCTCGTCCTCTAGTGCTCGTACCCGGCGCCCGTTAAAATTTATCTTTATTAAATTCTGCTCTGATGAGGGATTGGATCTGAGCTCCGAGGTGGAAGTGCTGGGGGCAGGGGGGTTACAGAAATCGCTGAGGAGCAAAACAAGGGCGGAATGAAAATGAAGCAAGAACTGTCTGCAAGGAAGTGCAGTGACAGGACAAGGGGCAACGGGTTTAAATTGGCAGAGGGGAGATTTAGATTAGACACCAGAAAGAAATTCTTTCCAGTGAGGGTGGTGAGAGCCTGGCCCAGGTTGCCCA
>JAOTQQ010000079.1:1253686-1267631 GCA_026546715.1 Gallinago undulata | reverse complement strand
CCTGGAGGGGTTCAAGGGCAGGTTGGAGGGGGCTTGGAGCAAGGTGGTGTGGTGGGAGGTGTCCCTGCCCAGGGCATTTGGAACTAGATGTTCTTGAAGGTCTCTTCCAGCCCAAACCATTCTGTGATTCTATGATTCAGAGCCACACTTTGATCTGAATTCCCAAATGAAGGGATCTCAAGTGGACGGGTCCATCAAAGCAGAGCAGCGAGAAGGTATTTTGTGAAACTGAAGCTCGGTTGATGGAAATACCTATTTAGGTATGTGCTCTGTGTGGGTCAGCTCACACCATTTGCCTCCGATTTGGCCCCCGAGCGTTCACCCCCAGTTCTCCAGCCGTAACTCCCACCAGCCCTCTCCGCTTCGCTGCCGTGGGTGTCTAGCCAAGCAGCCCGTTGCTCCTTCCCGTTGTTTGTCCTCATCCTTCCCTCTTTTTGTTTACATTTTCACCCTCTCTTTGTCGTGCAGACCCATACCTTCCTTCACGTAATCACCCAGTCGTGCCTGACCCTGAGCAGGATAGAGGACGGCACCCACGGCCCCACGGTGGAGGCCTGCGATGGCAGCCCCTCGCAAACGTGGATGCTAAGGAACTACAGCAGGCTGGAAGTCTTTAGAAACATTTTTTATAGCCCCACTGACTATTTCCTTTAACAGATGGTTGGAGGTTGGTATTAAAATGCAAATATAACGTGTAAGGATTTAAGCTGGTCCTGGAAAAATGCTTCTCTGCCTGTTAAGCTGAATTCCTGTCTTGTTTTCTCAGATAATTGTATAGATATATGATAGTATATATATTTAATGGTAGTTTTTATTAGTTATTATTAATTATGACTATTTTTAGATTAATTCAGCCACCTTGATCTATTGATGTTGATGTGATCCTTGCTGTCTGCGATAGCTGAAGGCTTGGTCCCTCTTCCAAGACACATCACTTAACGCCAATTGAGTAAGGGTTTTCAGAAATATGTCGAAAATCCCCAACTTTAAGCAATTTGATCCTAGAGACGTTCATCACAGATGAGTTCAAATGGTAAAACGGGCATCGGATGTGGTGCTGAGGGGAGATGGCTTCGTGGTAACCTGGCAGTGCTGGGGTAACTGGGTTGGGCTGGGTGATCTTCAAGGTCTTTTCCAACCGAAACAATTCTCTCCCATTGCCCGTTGCTGAGATCCGTAACGACACCGGAGTCGAGGACCCGCGCTCCGTCGTGTTGCCCTGATGGATTTAGGGTCCTCACTCATCAGAATGGGTCTGCTCATCCATTTGGGAAGCGGGGAACTACAGCCCTTGCTCCTGTGCCCCACACCCGTGCAGGGGGGTTCCCACCTCTCAGGGAAATGCAAATTTTCGGCCAGTTTGTATGAGTACCCTATTGCCTAGTAATTAATTGTTTTCAAGCAAATGAGATCTTTTTTTTTTCTTTTTTTTTTTTTGTAAAAATAATAGCATAAATAACGATAGAACAGAGAAAGAAAACGGTTGAAAATGGCAATGATATGGTAGTCTAGCATGAAATTATCCCCTGAATCAAAGGGAACAGCTGAGGAAGGCAGCGGCAGCATTTTTAGCCTTGTTTGCGTTTCTGGGTGTAGCAGAAAATGATAGCGGCTTAATTGCACTTAAAACAATTTAAGTGAGGAACGGGTGATGTCTTTGAGCAGTGCGATTTTAATAAACAAGCTGTTTCTGTAGAGCGCTACTAATTCTTTCCTCTTGTAATTAGAGGGGAAAAATGCCTGATGTTCATCACGGGGTGATAGCAGAGGGCCCCTGGGTGAGGTGTGGTGGTATCCGCAGCCTTGTCTCCGAGAAGCACGCCATGGTTTCTTTTAAACGGAGGAGCAGATCCCCCGGGACAAGCTATGGAAGGAATATTCATCACACAAATGAGGAAGCTTTATTCTAGTAGTATTTATACTGGAGAGGGAGAGAGCAGGCTCCACCGCGCCGGTGGCCACTCTCTTGGAGGAGACCTCTGCCGTGTGGGTTGGGCTCATCTATCCCGGGGTTGGTTCATCCTTTCTCCATCCTCCAGGAGACTGCAGAGTTTTGCCACCCATCCTTGTGCCCCCGTTCGTGTCTTCTCACAGTGTTTGCCATAAAGTTAGTTTCTGCTCCAGCGGAGGATCCACAAACAAGTTTTCAGTCCTGAAGTCACCTGTTCCCTTGGTTGTTCTCCTTGGGGCAGGGTTATCCTACTAGAGGAGGCCATGGAGATGCTGGGAGGGCTGGAGCCCCTCTGCTAGGAGGACAGGCTGAGAGAGCTGGGGGAGGTTCAGCCTGGAGAAGAGAAAGCTCCAGGGAGACCTTAGAGCCCCTTCCAGTCCCTCAAGGGGCTCCAGGAGAAAGCTGGGGAGGGACTCTGGATGAGGGAGAGGAGCCCTAGGAGGAGGGGGAAAGGTTTGACCCTGCAAGAGGGGAGATGGAGCTGAGATGTGGGGAAGAAGTTCTTTGGTGGGAGGGTGGTGAGAGCCTGGCCCAGGTTGCCCCGAGAAGCTGTGGCTGCCCCATCCCTGGAGGGGTTCAAGGGCAGGTTGGAGGGATCTTGGAGCCACCTGGTGTGGTGGGAGGTGTCCCTGCCCAGGGCAGGGGGTAGCACTGGATGGGCTTCAAAGTCTCTTCCCACCCAAACCATTCTGTGATTCTATGATTAAGCTGATATTGACCTCTGGGCTTGGGTTCATTGCTGTGATTTTGTATGTAAAACCCCCAGATGAGTCCCAGAGGAGAGATGGGGAGAACTCCTGCTGCTTGTCTTGTTCTATCTGCCTCACGTTTCCCTTCCCTGCATCTCCTCAGGAGCGCTTCTCCCAGTGCTTTCAAACAGAAGATGTTTTATTTTTTCGGAATATGTCCTATTTCCTGTTGTCCCCTTCTGACTCTCCTGTTCCTCAGAAACACGGTGTCCTGGGGTAGGAGCAGAAAGGGACGGGTGTCCCAAAGAGTAAGAAAAACATATTTGAAACAGAAGAGTTTCCATCTGCACGTTTCTGTTGTTCATAGAATACCTAGAAAACATTGCCAATTATTTCTGATCCGTGTTCAGGTTGTTGGAGACCAGGCTCCTTGATCCAAAATACTGTGGCTCTGAAATAATATTTCTTTGCACTTATTTTCCCCTTTTCCATCACGTTTCTTTGCCGCTGGGTTCATCAGTGGCGCTGGCTCCCCAGGTTGCCTGCCCATGTGTGAGGTGTTGAGCTGGGGACCCCATGGGGTGGTGGAGGTCTGGTAGAACCCTACAAGTGATGGCTAGGGATGAGTTCTCATCTCCTGCCTTGGGTAGGGACTAGAATAAGACTGAAATAAGACCAAAAATGCAATTACTGGTTTTCAGTACTGGAGCTCTTACCTTTCTGTGTTGCAGAAGCTCACCCTGAGGCACGTCAACAGCAACCAGTGTCTGGACGAGCCCTCGGAGGAGGACAAGATGGTTCCCACCATGAGGGAGTGCGGTGACAGCCGTTCCCAGCAGTGGCTGCTGCGCAACATGACCCTGGGGGCCTGAAGCTGGTGTAGACCTGCTACCTCAGCCAGGATGTCCTTCCTTCTCCATCCTCCTCCTCATCCTCGCTGAGGCCAGCGGTGCTGAAGCCCTCTCCGAGTTCCAGCTGTCAGAGCAAAGTCACGGAGGGGTTTCCTTCATCCATCAGGTCTCCACGTGCCCCTTCACAACCCGTGAGTGTCCAAAGGAAGCTCATCTGAGCCCATAAATGTTCAAACACGTGCTGTTCTCAACACAAATGTGCTCAAAAATCGTTCCAGAGAAACCTCTGTGAACCCCTACATCAAAGAGGTTGGGGTGGAGGCTGTTCTCTGTGTGTCACACACCGCTACGGAGAAGTGACCCAGGACAAAATGCCTTAGGACACCACCTGGTGCTGGGATCCATCCTGGAAGGTGTCTCCTGAACTGGATGTGTGGGTGCTGGTCTGTCTTGGCCATGTGGTGGGAATATTTGCTGTTCTCTCGTGTCGAGTGAGACCGGGTGAAGGACCACACTGAGCATCAAAGTCTCCAGACAGAGCGAAAGCCTTGTGGTTTGTGCCAGGGGGAAAAAATAAATAAATATGGGATGCGGTGTTTTGGGAAAGCAGCAAAACTGAGCAAAGACTGCACTGGGGAACTGAAATTAAATCAAATGAGGCAGCGGCAAAAGATGTGGGAACAGGGTTGGAGTGAGACACGTGGGTAACTCAGACCAGAGCGGGTTGAAACATCCACCTCAGTGGGCAGAGAAAGGGCTGGGGGTGACCCCTGGGGACCTGCTGGGGGGATGCAGATGGAGGTACCAAAACCCGAGACCATTGGGGACCAAGAGCTGCTGCCCTCAAGGGTTGACATACACCTGTGTCCTGAGTAAGGGACAGCCGAGAGCTCCATCAGGAGGGAACTGCATCTTCTCCAGGTTCTCGCTTCGGTAGCGACGACAGATGCTTATTTATATTTTTAACAATTTTGTGGCTTAATCCTTCTGTGAGCGTGGCTATTAAACACGTGCTGGTGCGTGGCAGGAGCTGGTGCCGGCGGGGTGTGGGGAAGGGTCCCATATGGAGGTGACACTCCCCATATGAACTGGTGACGGTGCCTTTGGTCGCCCCAGCAGCACGCCCTCCCGAAAAATCCATCCCTTGCCCCGTGGGCTGGGCTGGGTTTTTGGCACTAGTCTGAATTCCCATGGCCCAGAGGGTTCAAGAGACGTAAATGGCAGGGCATTTAAATGCACTAGGTCATTAAAAAAAAAAAAAAAAAAGACAATATTTTCTGTATAATGCTCTGGTTGTTATGGATTAATAGTGACATATAATATGTACGTATTATAAAATTTATAGATCATCCGTATTTTCTTGGTACACATCATTAAATGAAAAAAATAGAAGGATGTTAAACTGGAAAAGCGGTGGCTGTGCGTGCAGCGGGGGCTGGAGGATCACGGATTAACTGGGGAGCTCATGGAGTCCAACCTCCCCGCTCAAAGCAGGATCAAACACTCCCGGTTCCCATCTTCAGATGGCCACAAAAACACGGAGTGTGGCTCGAAAGCTGGCCAAAGAGGAGAAGACTTAACTCTGCTTCACAGAAGGAGCGCGCAAACCTCACAAAGGAATTCAAACACCGATCTCCGTGTGGGACAAAAAAAAAAAAAGTGAATAAATCATTTCTTATCTCCTTCCCAAAGGGCTTTGCCCATGTGTGCAGCAGGTTGGGTGTCCAGGCGCTGGGCTTCTGCCCCTCAGCGCAGAAGTAGATGTTGGTGGAAGGTCCCACAGCATCCGGGAGCAGCAGGAGAGGCTGGCTTGGTGGTGCCACCTCTGCTGAGTTCCTGATGTCACCTCTGAGCTGCCCCTGGCTGTGGAGGGGGAAGGGTACCCAGCTCCTACACTCAGATCCCGAGGTTTTCTTGATGCTGGGAGGTGGCGGCAGGGCACAATTGGTGGTCCAGACAGGAGGTGTGAGCTCAAAAACAGGTGAAGAAAAGAGTATTTTTCTCCTTAGAACGTTCTCATGAATTATGTGGTCCCTTGAAGCTTGCAGTGTTGAGGTCCAGTCGGTGCCTGAGCTGCTGGGTCCCACCTGGGCGGGTGAAAATAATTGAAATGTCTCTATGTTGGATTATTGAGGAGCAAGTGTTCTGTCAGGCTGTGATTCTGGGATTCTAAGTACACATGTCCCCATGGCCGGGGCAGAAGTATTCCTGGGGGGTCTTCTGCTCGCTGGCAGAATGATGCTTGGACCTAGGAAAAAAGCACTTAAATACTTGTTTAATTTCAGTTACAACGAGTGTTTCCGTGGGCTTTGAGGGGCTGGGTCCTGGTTTACCTCCTGGGGAAGGACCTGGGAATGCCAGGGTCTCATTGCAGGGGAATTTCACTCCAAGCCTCACTGATGGAGAGTGAGGTGGTGATGGTGAGGGTGCCTTGAATGCTGAGGCGGCATCAGAGGTGGGAATTGGTGGGGTTTGGGACTGAAAGTGAGTTCCTGCCCTCAGGCTCCAGCCCTTACTCCTGACACTGAAGTCAGGTGCTGTGATTTGGGCTAAAATAATTGAAAATGGCTCCTTTGGTTCCCTCTGTTGGCGAGCGTGTAAAGTTCAGTAAAGCCTACAGCCCCACACCGGTGGCTGGTCTTTGTTTCCCCATTTTAAAAAATCTCTGGGAAAGGTTTTGGGAGGATTGACTTCTGCTTGCACAGTGCGTTTCAAATGCAGAGAACTCTACAAATGCTGAATATTTATTCTTTTCACTGGAAAGGCATTGCTGCTGCTGCTATTTGTCACAGGCTGGATTTGATGCCGTGGGAGGGAGCTGAAATTCTGGCTGGCATCGGCCAAAGGAACGACTTGAAGAGGAACTTGACCCATAAATGCTGTGAAAAGTCATGTTCCTTTTTATCTCCCAGCTCCTTTTGGTGATCCTGGAGGGTAGGGGAAGCCAGAACTGAAATGGGCATCTGGATCAGTCGACATAGTTGGGTTTCTCTGTAAATTTCCCAGTCACTTTGTTGCACTCTGGTATAAATAATAATACAGAGACTAGAGAACCAGAGCTTTGAAGAAAAGTTGCCCAACTCTATATTCTGATATTATTTTTTTTTGGTAGTTTATTTGAAAGTAGAGGTGATGTCTGATCCCTGGGGCTGCCTCTGGTGGAGGGTGCTGGGCAGAACATCTGAGGTCAGGAGGTCAGGGCTGTTGAGCAGATGGGAACAATTTGGGGAGATAAAGAGGAATTGGGCAGTGCTGGTGGGACTCCACCACACGTCACCTGCTGCTCACCACCAGCAGTGACCAGTGGTGTTGAATGAACACCAGCAGCGTCTTCTGGTGCTTCCGTGGCTTCCCGTTTCTCCTCCAACCCATGAGAGCATCCATCCTGAACCATCACTCCGGTACGTGGCCACCTCCACCCTATTTAATTGCTTCACTGCAGGCACGTATTCAGGACGGCTCAGTGAGCAGCACCTCGAGCCATGGGGCTCAAAGAGGATGAGAAATTTATTTACAAAAGTTTGGGATTCTGCTTGGTGTTTTCCCAAGCAGGGAAAAAAAAAAAAAAACACTAAAAAAAGAAAAAAGCCAGAGGTGCAGTGGTTTGGAGGATGTTCTTACAAAGGCTCCTGAATACGTGCCGGGAACACAAATGGAGATTAAATTTATAAAAGTAGATTGTGGATAAAGAATTACACATTTTAAATGTTGTAACAGTTATGAAATGGTATACTGGTACCCTTTGCTGTACATTTAAATATTTATACATTTTTTGTAGAATTAAAATATACTGGTTTAGTTTTCTTCTGCTGCGTTTGTCTCTTTCTGTATTTTTTTATATGGTAAAAAAGCCAGATCTTCCCCTCCAACTCTTATATTTTTGGGTCCCTTATTTACACGCTCAACTTCAGCAACAGGGGGAAGAGCTTTTCCTGCTGGGCATGTCTGGCTGCCCCTCGGTGGGTGTTTAAAGCTCAATTTTCCAGGCATCCCTTGGAAAACATCAGCACGTGAGAAGAAGGAGCCCAGCCACGCATCGGGAAATCACGGCAGGGGCTGCGTGTCGACCCCTGGGCTGTGCCCTGAGCTGCTAAATATGGCCCGAATGCTGCATTTACCACCTGTTTTTTGGGGAAAAAAAAAAAAAAAACAACCAAAAAAACCCCCAGTAATTCAGTGGGAAAGGAGTAGTTTCCATATAATTCCTGGATCGGGTCGGGCAGGCGGTGTCACACGCTCCCCGGTTACGGAGCTGTCAGGAAAATGAAGAATCTGTTCCTAAATTATAGCTACTTCACCATGCCAGTAATGGAGGTTTGGTGGCAGGAGGATTTTCTGGTTTTTAAAGGCACTTTGCAGATGCTGAAGGGGCCGGGTAAGTTCCCCTGAGAAGGGAGGGGGGAGAATATTTAAAAAAAACTCCAAAGGATTTATAAACATAAATGGGAATTAGTCCTCGGGAGACCAAGAGGGAGGGATCAGTTCATGTCGTCACTGTAGCAGAAGGGATTCCTGAGAAATTTTATCACGAATAATAATATGCCAATATTGAATTATTTCAGATTTTACTGTTAATTTCAATGTCTGGACAAAATCAAGCCTTTTTTTTTTTTTTTTTTCCCCTGTTACTGGCCTTACAGACAGTTCAGCAGAGCAGTAACAGTGTGATAAATGAGTGTTATAAATGATAGAGGGTTATGTGCCTTTCATCTCATCACTTCAGAGTTACCGACAAAGAGATGATAACGTTGAAAATGATTAAAAATAAATAAATGAAAAAGAGTATGTTTTTATAATGGCACTTTTATTTTCCTAATTCATCCTTCTACGCTGTTACAGTGTCCTTTGATCAACTAATTTCCAAAAGTGCTACCAGTTACTGTCTCATGGATTCTGTCCTTCCAGAGTAGCATCCTTCCTCGTGCAACTACAGAGAAGAAAAGAGATTAAATCTTTTCTGTCGAGATTTTACCTGCTTCAGGTTGCCTTCAGAGAGACAACTCGAGGTGGGGGGGTGGTGTATTTGTTTCTGGTGGGCTGCAGTTTTATACAAAACACTCATCACACGTGTGTGATGGCAAAAGTGACTCTGGAGTTTCTGCTCTCATTATGAAACTATTTTGCGAAGGCGCAATTAACTGCGGGGCCCCCGTTAATTACAGGACGTGAATCGTTTCAATGAATCGTAAAATAATCTGTTTGTGAGTAAGGAATGCAGACTTAGAGGTGCTTCCCTTTTTTTTTTTTTTTTTTGTGGGTGTTTCTCAGAAATGTTAATAATTCGGAGTGGTTTTAGAGCTGAAATTATGGGGAGGGGAACAACCTACATCTCGTTTCCCTTAAAAACTGTACGTTTAGCACCCTGGGGGTGTTCAAGAGGTGAGTTGACACGGTGCTCGGGGACAGGGATTAGTGTTGGGTTGGTGGTGTTTTGGGTGTAGTGTGGGGTTTGGGGGGGTTTTTTTGTTCATTTGTGGGTTTGGAGGTTTTTGGCTGTTTTTTTAATTGTTTTTTTTTTGTTGGTGTTGTTTTGTTTTTTTTTTCCATTGGTTGGACTGGATGACCTTAAAAGGTCCCTTCCAACCTCAGTGATTCTGTGATTCTGTGTTTTTCTCTCTTCTTTTGAGGTCTCTTCCAAGGTTTCGTGGGGCTCCCTCCCCATGGATGAAGCCCCGCAGGGCTCAAATTCTGACAAATTTGCCAAATCCAGGACAAAGCCCGTCCCCGGGCACCACCTTTTAGACCCAGAGAGCATTTTTGCCGAGTAAAGACGGTGGGATCTGCCATAAAATCCACATTCCAGGCGGCCTGCAAGCCAGTGGGATTGGATGGCGCAAGTTTGGGGACTTTCTTCTGTAAATTCAGGTCATAAATCAGTCATAAATTAACCCTTTTATTTGTCACGCTTCCACGGGCTGGGAATGAGTGATGGCAGAGAAGAGATGGAGATGGGGAAAAGAGCTCCAGAGGCGACCCTTGCCCAGGTGGGTTTCAGTTGAAGCGAACCCAAGGGAGGTGCCCATCCCAACAAAACTGCTTTCTCATCCTAAAAAAATCTGCTTTTTCCGATGGGTGCTTTCCTTGGTTTGGATGTGGGGGCTCTTGGGCTGCAGCAACAGCCACAGAAGGTCTCCAGGGACCCCAAAAAAGCCCATTTTACTAGAAAAGGGCTTCCCTCCGTTCTTTGCACCTGCTGAGCGCACGTAAAAAAGGCAGAAATATAGAAAATGCTGAGAAAAGAGAGGGGAAAAAAAGAAATTACTAAGGGAATGCTAAGGTTGGAAAATTCCAGGCAAGTTTTGTAGAAGGGCATCGTCTTCTGGCAAAAACCATGGAGAGGCTTTGAAAATTGGGTTGGAAAATTATGCTATAGGGAACTCTTGAATTTGTAAACCACGTGAACTGAACACCCTCATGGAGCTCCCTGTCTCTAATAACTGTGCGTATATATATTGAGCGTATGCGTGTCTATACATATGGGTCTGTATATGATGGGATTTTGGAGCAGGTTCTAATGGGCCCCTTGCAGGTTGCTCCAGACCTAAGCCTGATTTAAGGCATCATCAGACCGGGCAAGAACAGGCTGCTCTCCACGGAGTTACCACCTTTTATATTTTTGTTAGCAAAAGGGGGAAAGCGCAAGGAATTGCCAGGTTGTTAAGATTATTGAGTTTGTTTTGAGATTGTTGAAACCCCTTTTCTTTACACCTGTCATGTACAAAGAAGGGATTAGGGTGGCGAGCTACTTAGAAGGATTAGCAACACGTTCATTAACCTCTTTTAATCCTTAAAACATTGCTTAATGGAGACTATTATCAGATTTGCATCCCGGTAAATTGCAGTTCCTCGGGACGTGGAAACGTATCGGGAAGAATTATTCCATGGGAAATCCTGTTCTCAGGGAACTTAATCTTACAAAACCTGGGGATTTTTTGCATTTCTTCAAGGCAGAATTCAGACCCAGAAGTAGCAGTGTTTGTCAGAAGCGTGTTTTACACCCCCCTGCTGAGGGCTGGGGGGACACACACACACAAGCAGGTCCCCCCTTTGCCACTCCTCTGCCACATTGTGTTTCGGGAGGTGTTTTCCTGCTCTAACTCTCCATCTCCCCGTGCAGGAATGGACACAGCCCTTTGGTGGATAAAGTGGGATTTTTGGCCGGCGCTGGAGCCAAAGAGGAGGTGCTGGAGAGAAGGGCAACGGAGCTGGTGAGGGGTCTGGAGCACAAGTCCTTTGAGAAGAGGCTGAGGGAGCTGGGGATGTTCAGCCTGGAGAAAAGGAGGCTGAGGGGAGACCTTCTGGCTCTCTCCAACTCCCTGAAAGAAGGGGGTAGCCAGGGGGGGTTTGGTCTCTTCTCCCTCCAACCTGGCCTTGAACCCCTCCAGGGACGGGGCAGCCAAACTTCCAGGGAAGGAGCATCCCCATTTGCTGCTCCCTCTGGGAGGGAGGGATGGGCGAGATGCGGAGGTGGGATGCAGAGGCTGATCCTGCCTGCAAGGGCAGCAAAGTCATCCCTGCTTTGGATGAACTCAGGGTCCAAAGGGAGACACAAAACCCCCTTGGGCATCTCCTCCCAGCCCCATCCCCAGAGGCTGCTTTATAAAAAACAACCACACCAAAAAAAAAAAAAAAATCCTTGTGAAACTGTTGTAGTTCTTCAGCCCCTGGCAGAGACCGTCAGGAGGAACAGCTAGAAATAATGCTCTTTATGACCTTGGTTTTTTCCCTTTGTGTTCTATCTGCTCCCAGCCCCACCGGCCCAGGGAAATAGCGGGTCCCCGCTTCCCTGCTTTTAATCAAAGCTCTACACGCAGGAATGAAAATTTATGGCGCTGCTGAAATCCCAGGAGCCGTAACGGGAACGGTGCGCTTCTGCAACACGTCCGAGACGTGAGAAAAATGTATTTTAAATCATTTTCATTTGAAGCGTAGTAAAGATTTTTGGCATTTCGTAGATGCAGAAGCAGAAAGAAAAGAGGGATTTATATCCCATGCATTTAAAACAGTCCAACAAATGGTTTTGAAAGCTCTGGAGTTAGTTGTACCAAAAGGAGCTAACAAAGCCTGCATTTCCTTCCGTGTGCTTCTGCGCTTTGGTGCTTACTCTTAATTTTAACCTAAAAGGAAAAAGGGACTGGAAGGGGCTCCAAGGTCTCCCCGGAGCCTTCTCTTCTCCAGGCTGAACCCCCCAACTCTCTCAGCCCTCCCTCCCAGCAGAGGGGCTCCAGCCCTCCCAGCATCTCCGTGGCCTCCTCTGGCCCGGCTCCAACAGGTCCATGTCCTTCTGCTGTTGGTGGCCCCAGAGCTGGAGGCAGCACTGGGGGGGTCACCCCAGAGTGGAGCAGAGGGGCAGAATCCCCCCCTGGCCCTGCTGGCCACGCTGATCCTTGATGTGTGGAATGGGAGAGATGCTCTCTCCAAAGCCAGCTCCCATGCAGGTGTGAGCCACCAGGATGCTGGTGGGTATTGCATTTATTTACCTTCTCCTGACCCATTTTTATTTACATACGTGTTCATACGTGCACACCTGGGTTTACCTCCCTGGGAGATGTTGCATTTACAGTTCTGCTTCACCTGCACAGACCAACAGCCACTGGGGATGTAGTAGTGTTGACAGGATTTGATTTTGGGTGGTTTTGTTTTTTTCCCTTCTCCTCCTCTAAAAGTAATATTTTTATTTCTTTTTCACAATCTTTCTATTTTTTCTCCTAATGATGGGCTGGATGGGTCCCTGATAATGCTTCATTGCAGACCATGAGTCTAATGTGATTGCAATAAGGCAAGGAAACAAAAGAGATGTGCCTTAGGTAAATTAAGACCTTGTATGTGTATTAATGATGTCATTATTATTGTCTCTCCTAAAAATAGAAGTGGGTCCTAATCCCTCAGTGCTGCCTCTGAGGGAACTTTTTGAATAGGAATGAGGATAATAAGCACATCCAGGCAGAGAGACAGGCGTGTTTTGCAGAAATTTGGGTTTGCTGTGGAAGCAAAACGCTCGCTCTTTCTTTGTCAACGATTTGCCTTCCCTTCACCTCTGACTTCTCTGCCTCTTGCCCTCCTGTCTCTGGTACCTGAGCCATCTTCAGGAGAGAGACTGACGTGAGCCATGCCATGAGCCAGCGATGTGTCCATGTGGCCAAGAAGGTCAATGGTCCCCTGGCCAGCAGGTGGAGGGAGGTCATCCTGCCCCTCTGCTCTGCCCTGGGGAGGCACCATCTGGAGCACTGGGACCAGTTCTGGGCTCTCCAGTTCAGGAAGGACAGGGAACTGCTGGAAGAGGGGACAGCAGAGGCTACAAAGATGATGAGGGGACTAGAACATCCCTCTGATGAGGAAAGACTGAGGGGGACTTGGGTCTTTTTAGTCTGGAGAAGAGAAAACTGAGGGGGGATCTGATCAACCCCTATAAATACTTCAAGGGTGGGTGTCAGGAGGATGGGGCCCAGGGACAGGACAAGAGGGAACGGGCACAAACTTGACCATAGGAAGTTCCACCTAAACCTGAGGAGGAACTCCTTTGCTGTGAGGGTGGCAGAGCCCTGGCAGAGGCTGCCCAGAGAGGTGGTGGAGTCTCCTTCTCTGGAGACATTCAAACCCCCCCTGGACACGTTCCTGTGGGACCTGCTCTGGGTGGACCTGCTTTGGCAGGGGGTTGGATCTGGATGATCTCCAGAGGTCCCTTCCAACCCCGTATCACTCTGTGATTCTGTACTGCATGGACTTTGGCACCTCCTCCTGTTCCCCTCCCTCGTACAGCCCCTGGCTCAGCTCAGTCTCCATGGGAAAGCAGTTTACAATGATTTGGCTGAAAAACAGGGGGGATTAGGAATTGTGTTTGCGCTTGGGCGGCTTCACGTGAGATAAGACCCTACTTACCACCTTCTTGGCCATCTTTAAATCGCCCTAAGCTCATCTGCTGCCTCCAAGTGCCAGCAAATCTGTTGTCCATTGGGATGAGATGCTGCCGTTGGGCGAAGTTCAGCTCTCCCCATGGACCAGCGGCACTGCACAGCATCGAGGGGGCCTATAAATAAAGGGTACTTAAAAATATTGGCTGCTGTTACACTTCTGCAGGAATTATAGGGTTGATCGTGGCCCACAGTGCTCAGAAGGGCCCCCTGGCAGTAAATCTGCTGTGAGGAAGCAGCGCTTGGTACGGGGGAAATGGGGCTCTGCACCAAGGGCTTGGGAAAGATCTACAGCGAAGGACAGGGATTTCCCTAAATAACCGTACATTGCGACAGTGCTGGCACCAGCCAGACCCAGAGGATTTAATGGCAAAGGTATGGGATGGGGGATTTTTCATGTTTGTAGTTTTGACTTCCCCTTCCCCTTTTCCCTGTTTACTTTTTCCTTTTTCCTTTCTTTCCCTAAATAACCGTATATTACAACAGTGCTCTCCCTTTCCCTCTCCCTTTCCCTCTCCCTTTCCCTCTCCCTTTCCCTCTCCC
>JAOTQQ010000079.1:1204162-1228194 GCA_026546715.1 Gallinago undulata | reverse complement strand
ACATTCAAACCCACCTGGACACGTTCCTGTGGGACCTGCTCTGGGTGGCCCTGCTGTGGCAGGGGGTTGGAGGAGATGATCTCCAGAGGTCCCTTCCAACCCCATAGCATTCTGTGATTCTCTCTTAGACCTTGGCTGTGGTCCCTTGTGTTTTGAGTTTGGAAACACAGTCACACTGTTCCGTTAATCCTATCGGGAGCCGTATTTAATTGAATGATGAGGGAGACCTGTGCAGCAGCCTCCAGAGAACAGCTCTCTTCTACAGCCCTGTTCTTATGATGGACATCTCCTTCATCCCGGGGGTGAAATCGGTGTTTTACTGCAGGGTGAAGAACTTCCTACCTTTCAGCCCGTGAAGCTCCTCTGCAGTATTTACCTGTTTCCCTCCTATCGATTATTGCGTGAAAAAAATCGTCATCGTTTTGTATCATTAAATATGAATTATAATCCAATTGGATGTTGAAATGGATGAATTTCTACAGTGAGGCAGTCCTGGCATTTGGTTTCTCACCAAAGTTGAGAGGTTCAAAACCCAACCTGAAGCTGGGTGGTGGACACGAGCTGATGGCATTTATCCTTGTGCTGCCACAGGCCAGGGTGGCGTTTTCCCATCAGGGCATCTTCTGGAAGCTCTTTCTTGAATTTAAAATCGGACTCCAGCTCTGATGTTTGCCTCTGAAAACAGTTCTTTCCCCCAGCTCTAGAGGTGGCTTCTGACTTGATGGCCAGCCTGGAAGATCTGATAAAATGGCATGGCTTCTGCACGTGGTCATTTAAAGCTACCTTATAAAACAGCCAGGCTTCTAATGCTGCTGCTGATTTTTTTTGTTGTTGTTGTAAAAATTGACTTGGAGAGAGTCAATACCATAGGGATAAACTGGTTTTGGTTGTTGTTTTTTTTTTTTTAACCCGCCCCAGAAAGGGGGCACCGAGGAACCGGGCTGTTTGCCCCCCACTGCCACGTCCCCACCAGGCTTCGCTAACCGCCACTTGTAGGATTTTTAATGGAAAAGGCTTTGATAGTCATCAGAGTTCTTCAACTTGCAGAGTTTAGAGGGGGAGCCAATGCTTTCAGCCTGTGCTCCTGGTTTGTTTATTTCAAGTCAATGATTTTCTGAAAAAAAAAACCCCACTGTGAAATTGTAAAGACCCGAGTCCTTGGCGCGCGTCTCCCGTGTCCTGGAGAGATCTGCTGGCCCCACGGCAAGAATTGGATGGCAAGCGAATAGCAATAACAAAAATATTTATTTCCTGGTATACTCTTAGCACTTCTTTTCTTCTGTTTGTAGCGACGTGGCACACGTGGCCTTCAGTCCGGGTCTGAGGGAGGCAGGAACCCCTGTAAAGCCTAATTGCGGACTTTTGGTTCAACAAAGTCAAACCAAGAGAGAATTGGAGTCTCTGGAAGGTTTGGTGGGGTGGGTGCAGGGCTCTTGGCGTCTTTCGAAACACCCCAACCTTTAACTGTCCTATAAATGACGATTTCAAAACACATTTGGCCATTTCTGCAGCGCGGTGGTGCCCTCGCCTTGGGGAGACGCGTCACGCCAGGGGGGTGACACGGGGACAGCACCATCCGGGGGCACCTCCTTTGTTTTGGAGGTTTCTGGTAGGAGGCAAATGGTTTCTTTGCCATTTCTCACGTCGTTTTCATCCCAATCCTCCGCTGCGGCTGTGTGGTGTGGGACAGGGTGCCTTACAAATTATAAAAAGTATTAGAAGGTATCGACTATTTCTCCCTCTAATATTGTATTTCTAATAACTAGGGATTTCGGAGTCCTAATAGCGTTCGGTTTGAGCCAGCTCTGGCTTTTGATGGAGACTTAGAGCCTCTTGGTTTTCTCCAGTAGGTGCTTACGAAGATATTTTGTTTTTCTTTAACTTTGTTTTCTGCTTTCATCAGTTGACTTTTGTTAAGCAACGTTGCCAAAGGGGTTAGAAAATTAGTAAATATATACAATAAATTTTGTTTTGACTGTCTGCAGAGACAGTAAAGATTTTTTTTGGAGAAGTCTAATGAGTTGTTTAAGCAGGATCTTCTTGCTTAGAAATCCCACTTGTCTGATTAAAATCACCATTTCCGATGCCTTCTCTCATTAAATCATATAAAACTGATTTCTCATAGATGCCTCCCAACTTGATTAAGTTAATTTACTGCCTCGTCACTGAAATTTTAATTTCTGGAAATATCAACATTTCTGTATGCTTTCCTCACCCTCCTTAATTACAGCTTTTTTTGCGAGGTGGGGAGTGGGAAGTGGCCGCAGCGCATCCCTGGAGGGAAGGAAGCCGAGGTCTTCGGACCCCTCCTGGACCTCCCTGGGGGAGCACTGGCCCTCTCTCCTCTCCTTCCCCTTTCCAGCCCTTTCTTTTGGGGAACAGAAGGAAAAATATCTCAGCGGACAGATATTTTTTAGGAGGTCATGGGAGGGGTCATGGCCACGGATGCTTTAGGTGTCCATGGGTGGCTCCTGCCTCCTCCTCTATCTCTTCCATCACCTGAAGACTCCCTCCTGGGTGGGGAGAGCTCTGGGGTCACCCCAAAGAGCCAAGGACCTTGCCCTGGGAATGCCAGGGGATGCTCAGGGTTGGCTCTGGGGTTTGGGTTGTTTCCATCTATGGAGTGTCAGCCGGTGGTGGGAGAGTCTCAGAGCTGAGATGTTCCAATGGTTTTGTGGAATCTGAAGATGGTTATGATTCATGAGGGTAATTGCTAATCATTTGGGATTATTTTTGATATATATTCAACCCCTCCATTATTATGATAACATATAATTTTGAAGAACACTCAAAGCGTTTATTTTCAAAACCTATTGTCCCCGTTTCACACTATTGTGATGGAGAATTTGAAGCTCTGCTGGCAGCAAACCTTCCCGGTGGTGTTCATGGGGAGAACAAGGTTTGACTCTCCTGCTGGATTCCCCTTCGGGGGCTTTGCCTCTGCCCTCACTGGGGAGTACGTAGCCTTCTACAATTGCAGTATTGTCTTGCCACTTACTGATAAGCTGCTGAAATTGCTAAAAAAAATAAATAATAAGAACCTGAAACGTAGAGAAACCTGGCAGGGATGGTATGTGCATCCATTTTCAAAACTCATTAAATCTTATTTTGGAAACCTTTTCACATCATTTTCTGATTAAAGAAACCAAACAGCCTGCCAGGCTTTTTAATTAAATAAATAGAGATGGAATCAAAGGCATCTTCCACTGGTTTTACGTTTAAAAACATGAATAGCTTGAATTATGAAACAGTTGGGTCTCCATAGGAAGGGTTTCTCTCGGAAACAGATACTTGGGAATGATTTCAAAACTGAAACAACGCGAGCGAACAAAGGGCTGTAATCCAGATCTGAAAGCAAATGTGATTTAGATAATTTCTAGGGCTATTTAAAAAGGTTTTTCCTGTGCGTTATTTTCAGGGTTGCTTAGCTTCAAACAATACCCAATAAAATTTAGCAGCTTTAGATGTGGAGTTTAAAATATATTTATTCTGTTTTTTATCTTACCAGTTGGATTTTGGGGGCTTTTGTGTAGATGTGGGCAAAGTGGTGTGGGCAGAGGACATAAGAGGGGGAAAATCCTCTGGAATTAATGGAGGAGTTAACCAGAGTCAAAACATTATAGCACTTGATGCTTGATGGACTTCAGAAATGATGCTTGGTCATCCTCTCCCTCTCCTTCTCCACTGTCTTAAAGCAGTTTTTGTGACCAGATCTTGGTGTTCGTAAGGTATCATCAACCTCATTGTGTTGGCAGGACAGAAATTGGGATAGGGAGTTGGAACGAGGAGCTGAAGGTGCAGAGCAGGCACCACGGGTGTCATCGTTGCTCCATGATGGCTCTTTGATTGCTCTGCAAGAGCATGAGGATGGCACCAAGCTGTCGGTAGCTCTGCTTTGGTGGATTATGGTAGACCTGCACGTGTGTCGTGGACCTCTTTGTCATAGTCTTTGGCAAGGGAGGAGGGGAGTCCTTACCTTCTCCATCAGTGGGAGGGGATGAGAGTCCTGGAGAGCCCAAGCCAGCTTTCACCAGGGATAACTCAGGGTGGTGAGAGCCTGGCCCAGGTTGCCCCAAGAAGCTGTGGCTGCCCCATCCCTGGAGGGGTTCAAGGGCAGGTTGGAGGGGTCTTGGAGCCAGCTGGTGTGGTGGGAGGTGTCCCTGCCCAGGGCGGGGGTTTGGAACTGGATGAGCTTTAAGGCTTCCAACCCAAAACCTTCTATGATTCTATGAACTTGATGGCTAAATTTGCTTAAAAATCATCTCTCTGAACCGCTTCTCTGTAATTTATCACAGAATCACAAGTGGTTGTGGTTGGAAGGGACCCCTGGAGGTCGAATGGTCCAAACCCACTGCTCAAGCAGAGCCCCCTAGATCCAGTTTCCCAGGACCATGTCCAGATGGCTTTAGCGTTATCTCCAAGGAAGGAGACTCCACCACTGTTTTAGTCATTAATCTACATCAGTAATGTGTCTTAGATGGGAAGGTGACAGGGAAAGAACAGTTCAGTCTTTCTACAAAATGAAAATGGCTTTTATTTTTTTCCTAAGCATAGCCTAAAGATGATAAAAAAGCCATTTAAAATGTTGTGGTCTTAGCAGTTCAGCAAATCTTTTTTTTTTCTTTTTTTTTTTTTTTTTTCCCCAGTGCTACCATTATATAAAACCTGCTGGTTTTTTAACCAAATGTTTGCTGGCCGTGCTGGCCAATGCGTTTGTCACTTGTCCAAGGCAGGATGTGCTGAATTTGGGGCCCTCACTGCCCAGCCTCCCCCTGCTGCTCAGGTGCAGCACGGCCAAAGGGCTCCTCTGACTCCCCCCCAATAAAAGTGTGTGTGTGTGGGGGGGGGGAAATAAGCATTTTCTTTAACGCTAATGAAAAGATTCCAGGTTCTCGGAAAAGCATAGGGATTTGTGGGCAAGTTTTTAAGGAGAAACTGGGCGAGACCAGTTTTGGTCCCTGCATCCCTGACGTAAGTTGCAGGTTTTGGATAACGCATCCCTTCTCCCGCCAAAGGCAGCAATTCCCCAAAGCCTGGAATTTCACTGCACAAAGCCTTCGTTGCCTTTTCCTCCCTTTTTTTTTTGGTGTGTTTTTTTTTTTGTTTTTTTTTTTTTTTCTCCCCTGCCCCCTTAGATCTCTTTGGAGATACAGGAGAAAAAAACGCTGGTGGCTTTAATCTGGAGCTCTGCAGGAGCTTCCCTTTCACCGTATATAATCCGAACAAGCGGTGATTCATCAGAAGTCATGTCTCTTGCAAAAAAAAAACAAAACCAAAACTTGTTCACGCCTAATCAAACAGCAGACATTCTCCTTGAACAAGATTTTTTTTTTTTTTCTTTTCCTTCTGATCTTCTGCTGTGTGTGCTGGCACGGGCAGACCTCGTAGCATCACTGTACATGCTGCTAGTTGTGTTTTTTCCCGTGAGAAGGTGTTGGAGGGCTCAGCACGGGCTGGGGGTCCCGGGGGCAGTGACACGTGTGATCATCCGGAAAACTCGGGAGCACTAAAACTTGATCTCTGATATAAATCCGTGCAGTGCCCCCGGGAAATGGAAGGGCTCCGAGGAGGGAATTATGAGTGCCTGCTTCCCTGCTGCGGCTGGAGGCGTTAGAGAGATGCTGGGGGGATGCAGGATGTCCCCCGTGGGGCTGGGGACAGGGACGGACACAGACAGGGATGCAGAGATGCTGCTCACTAAATATAAACCCGAATTGCTCCTCTGAGAAATTCATAGGTGAATAAGAAAACTCCACAGTGCTCAAATTGTGCTGTTCCTTGCCTATTGTTTTTTTTTTTTTTCATTTTTAGTTAAGAGTAAAATGGAGATCTTAATTTTATTCTCATCCTTGTACCATCGCTCTCTCTCCTGAGTTATATAAATGATTTAGGGATATTTTATTTTTTTTTTTGTATTTTCAGACAGAAAAAAGCTGTGGCTAACAGCAGCCCCAGTGCTGGAGTCACAAGGCTGCTGCTGGGGATCTGCGGGAAGAACAGATTAAAGACCTGTGTAACTTGGGGGGGGGCATATGGGTTGGGCCAGGATCTGAGTTGGAGCCATTGTGAACCCGAGGGACATTTTATTTAAATCCCCTCGGGCCATTTTGCCTGTTCCTGGTGCTGTGTTTGTGCAGAACAAGCCCACCTGAGCAGCGGGAGAGGTCCCAGTGCCCAGGGCTCTGTGGCTGCAGGGGACACTGGACCCCTTCGGTCCCTGACCCCCCCTAAACCCCAGGCAGGGTTGATACAAAGGATGGAGACATTCATTTCCCGGCAGCGACCACCCTGCAGACCAGGCTGGGCTTCCAGCAAGGCTGTCACCTTAAACAGAATTTAATGGGAATTAAATGGGAAAACTTGCATTTTTGGTATCGGCTCAGTGATGCGTTCCCGCTTCCAAGAGCTGCACTTTTTAGCCATTTCCTCATATATTACATCTTTCTTCCCCCCACCCCCCCCACCCCTTGTTAACATTATTGTGAAATAAATTTTAAAAATTGCCTTCTTGCAGGCAGTCGTGTTCTCTCCTGCTCAGCAGCCCCGTTCCTCTGCTGCGGAAGGAAATTAAGTCAATTTGACCTGATCCGCTCTGACAAATCCCTTTTTGCCCCGGCTCGCAACCTCGCTGTCTTCCAGCTGATGGAAATTGTTTGATTCCTTCGTATGGCAGCTTTCCTGAGCTGAAGTTAGTGGGACGGGGCTGGGATGGGGCTTCTGAGGCAGGGGATGAGCAACAGGGCAGGGAATCAGCCCCAAAAATCTTGTGATATCAAGGGCTGGAAAAAAATTTCTTGGGAAAGGCTTGTACACAATCACAGAATCACATGGGGTTGGTAGGGACCTCTGGAGATCATCTCCTCCAACCCCCTGCCAGAGCAGGGCCACCCAGAGCAGGTCCCACAGGAACGTGTCCAGTTGGGGTTTGAATGTCTCCAGAGAAGGAGACCCCACCACCTCTCTGGGCAGCCTCTGCCAGGGCTCTGCCACCCTCACAGCAAAGAAGTTCCTGCTCATGTTTAGGTGGAACTACTTATGTTCAAGTGTGTTCCCAAGAAGAAAGTAAGTGCTCATTCTCTGTGCTTCGGTTATTAATTAACAAAGCCTTTCCCTTCTCTTCAACGTTTGCATAATCACTTATGTGGACTTTTAAAAACTTGCTAAAAAATTGTATAGGCATTTTATTCTATATTGAAGCTCCTGAAGTGACAATATTTCACAGTCCGTTGATGGCAGAAGGGCATTAGGGTGAGTTTCAACTCCTGGAGAGTCTCTTGCTGCTTTATTACGCTGCTCGGGTCATTTTTAGTGGCTGATACTGGGCCAGATCATGGGGCGATAATGTAGCGTAATAAATATAGTATACAAGTATATAGAAGTAATTTATGTAGAAGTGTGTAAGTATAGTAAATTCAGCCCTGTAGAGGGGTAAATGAGGAGGACACCTCTCGCTGATGCACAAAGCTGTGGTCTGTGGTGTAAAGTGTATTCAGTGTTGGCAGGGTTAATGGTTAATGACCATGGCTTAATGGTCTGGGCTTGAGCGTGCGTGGTAGATGGCTCTTGAGAAGATGAATTTCTTTCATTAGGTACAGAAATGCACTTTCTTTCCTAATTTCCATCGCTGCAGCCGAGTCTATGAAGACTCATTCTGTTTTAATTTTTTTTTTTTCCTCGTAGTGAAACCTTGATATTGAAACTGTCCTAACTGACAAAACTGTCAGGGAGGAGAAAATCAAAATCAGGCCATGCCTTTGAGATACAGATGCCTGAAATCACCACCTTTTCCTGAAGGACCACCCAGCTAGCCTTATTTTCCCCGTAGGTGACATGTCTTGGCACGGTTGGGAAGGCATCAAAGTCTCAGGACATCGGTGAATGCTTTAGAATAACTCGGTGGGAATTCAGCTCCCAGGGCTAAGTAGGAAATAGATCTGTGGTACCAAGAGAAGACAATTTTTTAGCAGATTGTTAGAAAAGACACGTCGCCAAACATATCAATAATACACCTTGAGTAAAGCATCTGATGATATATTCTGTGTATGTACCTTAATTTCTACCCTGGGTAGAGAGAGGTTATTGAGTGGGAAAACACATGGCTGGTAACTGGACTTTGTTTCATTTTGGGGAAAAAAAAAAAAAGAAAGAAAGAAGTAGCTGCATTTCACCCTTTTTAAACTAAGCTCCTCCCAACTTGTGACCATAAATGATGAATATCAGGCTGTGGCCTTCCTGGTGGGAAGGACGGAGGGGAGAGTCCTCTGGGAAGAGGGAGGAGGGGAGGAAGGGCAGGCAGGACTGTTTGAGGGGGCGGAAACAATGAAATTAAGCCCGTTAAACTTCGTTAAGGGAAAGCACTGTCTGCTGACTCTGTTCCTTGCCGGGCTGCCTTTTATTAATCAAGGACATGCTGGTCTTCGTGGCTCCTCAGAGCTCAGCCTGGCCTTTCTCTGGGGTTGGGGCTGATGGGGAGCTGCCCGGGGGGATGGTGGAGTTGGGGTCACCCCGAATCCCGCGCTGCCCTGGCTGGGACAGTCGTGGTGAGGAGGCTGGGTCTCTCATCCGATGCTCTTACCTGGAATTTCTGGTCTATTAATCCAATTTTGTCTCTTTGCTTGCTCAGTGTAAAAGATGGCTCCAGAACTAGGTCTTCTCATGTGTTTTCTGTTTGGAGAACAGCTCTTCAAAACCCCAAGCCCAGTTTTGGAGATATTTGGAGGTTTTTCCTCTGTCTCCTGGGAGGCAAACTCGGTTACAGATGTTAGCAATCATGTCCCAGTAGGAGGATGGGGCTCAGTCTCCCATGCCCATGTGTTTCCATGGCTTGGTGTGGCTGTAGCAGGTGGGGATGGGGCTACTGGGCCCTGTGGAACTCCTCATGGTGGCCAGAGAGTGTTGGGTGCTGGTCCTCACCTCCTGCCCATGGTTCTACACTAGGACCTGCACCAAGATTTATTTCTTGTGGAGATGAGCCCAAATATTCCCTGTCCTCCTGGCTTTGGCATCAGCCTGAGCACACGAAAGATGCCATGTCCACTTTCTTTCTTGAAATCCGTGGGCTTTGGCAGTGGGACTTCAAGACCCATCAGTGTCCTCCTGGCAGCGAGCAATGCACTTTTTTCTCTGTTTCTCACCAAGCCTTGGTAGGGAAATAAAGTAAATCTCCTCGGTTTTGGAGCATGCAGCTCACTGGGTATTTGGACAGGGAAATCCCCAAGCCCAGAGCAGGTGAGGTGGTTCGTGGTGGCCAAGGGTTGTCTCAGCCTCGGGGATGTATTTGCCACACTTGGGCAATACATTGCAGGTATTTGGGCAGCGGCGGGGCCAGGGGTGCTCTGTTTTAATGAGAGTATTTTGTGTTTTGGATTGAAGTCTTCGCCATTATTTTTATGTAGCAACTCATTTCCTCTCCCTAGTTAGCACATCAGATCAACCAGCACGGCAGGCTTTCCCTGGATGGTTATCCTCAATAAATTATTAATGATATTGTTGTTTTTTTTTCGTCAGCGGCCCATTGATACCTCTTCAGCATTATTATTTAATTTTTTTTAAATAGTATTCATCAGGGTACCTGCCTCCGGCAGATGTTCTCTCTGTTTAAAACCTGGAAGAAATGCCCAGCTGTCTTCTCCATGGATACCTGCTGCTGGTCCTGGATACCTTTATGCTCGCTATTCTTTATTTTGAGCACAATGGGAGGTTTTTTACCAAATGTTTCATCTCGCGGGTGGTTCCTCACGCACTTGCTCACCTAAACGGTCAGGAATTGCAATCCGAGAAAAAAAATAATATTAAATATTGCTGAAAGCTCTCCCATTAGGGTTCTGGAAACCTGAGAAGAGGCTCCTTCTAATATCATTTATACGTTTGGAATGCTGGAGGACACTTGTTTTGTTCTAAAGAGCATATCTGGGGGTTGCTTGCCCTCAAGTACGTGGTGTCCTGGGCTGTTTGGATGGGCTGAGATGTGGCCATGCTGTGGGGTGCTCGGGGACGGCAGGGGTGGCACGGGGGGGCTTTTCTGCTTACGGCTAAAAATACTGTTTACGGCAAACTGGTGGCCATCAAGCACAGGGTGTGATGAGATGGAGTCCCACAGACACACTGAAGAGGCAGTGGAGCCCCGGTGGTGGTGGGAAGGTGAGTGTGTGACCATAGAGGGACACGGTGCCCTCAGCATCTCCTGCTGGTCCATCCATCCAACGTGGTTCTTTCATGTGACCATGGTATTTACAGGTTTTTTCTCCCCAAAACCTCTCTGCGTGGGGCTGCCTGGGAGCCCCCTGGGAGCCTGCTGAAGGGCAGGCAGGGACCACAGCCCTTCCCAGAAGTGGGAAAACTGGTGGAACTCCAGTGTTGCGTTTCCAAACACGCATTTCTATTGCCAAATGAGCAAAGCAACCCTACCTCAGCCAACAAACTGCCCCCCCTCGGCCCCTCCCAGCCCACCCCAACTGCGTTACGGCTCCTGGGGGGGCTCATCTGCCAAGGAGGAACCTCCATAAAGGTTCCTTCTTTCACCTGCAGACAGAGGGATAATTTATGGGGGGGGGCATAAAATAGTCATAGTTTTCTTTTAAAGCCATGTTATTGGCTTTGTTTGGTTTTGTTTGTTGATTTTTATTTTTTTTTGTGGGGTTTTTTTATTTTTTGGTGTCAAGCCAAGGTGAGATTTAAGCTCAAGAGGACAGCTGTTTTAGCTGTGTGCGTTAACAAAATCAAACCCCCCCTACGTGCCACTTTTAACTGACTGAGTGACAGCAGAATCCCTGGGCAGGAAGAAGGGGAGAAAGCCTTCTGTGGGTAAAATGCTGAGATGTTTCAGGAGGGCACTGGGGGAAGGCTCACCTGGAATGTAAGGAGGAGCTCCTGCATCTTAGGGAGGGGGAAAATGTGCTTGGGCTGGGGAGAGCCCAATGGCTTTTTCTCTGCAGGGCTGGGTCTGGGGGGGAGAGGAGCAGACACTGTGCTCGTGGGGGGAGGCTGGGGGGGCAGCTGCAGCCTTGCAGCCCTGCATCCCCATGTCCTTGCATCCTTGTACCCCTGCAGCCCCTCATCCTTGCAGCCCTACACCTCTGCATCACCACATCCCTGCATCCCTGGAATCCTTAGATTCCTGGAATCTTTGCAACTCTGCATCCCTGGAATCTTTGCATCCCTGGAATCCTTGCAGCCCTGCATCATTGTATCCCTGCATCCTTGCAGTTCTGCATCATTGTATCCCTGCATCCCTGGAATCCTTGCATCCCTGCATCACCAAATCCTTGCAGCCCCGTATCCCTGCATCTTTGCACCTCTGCATCCCTGCATCCTTGCATCCCCTCAGGGATGATGCTCTGGGGGCTGGTGGGACGTACCCCCCAGCCTGCCCCCTTGCTCCTCCCGCAGGAGCCATCCTACCTTACACAGACACGCTTTGACTGAGTTATTTAACCCTGATCTGGTATTGGAGGCATCCAGTGAAGATGATTATCTTGGCTCGTTATCCTGAATTATTCTGGAAGTCAAAAATAAACCCATTAGCAAGTGTGACGGGGTTCAAACGTTAATGCATGGCTGGTAAGCGGCAAACTGCAGCTGCGGAGAAAGTTTATTTAAAAAAAAAAAAAAAGTTGAAGAGAAAGGAAGGTGAAAAAAATATTGCATCCCGGAGTCTCCATCCTTTCCTGTTCTGCTTGTACAAAATTTCCAGCTACAGTAGAAATAAAGGAGGAGCTGAGAGAACTTGCCTGTTACAGTTGGTTATCTGCGCTGGCTGCAGAACCCAGCACGTCTGCTTGGACCTGCTGCTGGCACATCAGCCTTCAGGGGGGAAAAGAGCTTGGGGTGGGCTGGGTGCAAGGAGGTGCAAAGAGGTTTTTTTTTTATCTGTGTATGTCATAGCAGCGTTGGGAGAAGATTAAGACAGGCTGGGAGAGCTGGGGGTGTCTAGCCTGGAGAAAAAAAAGCTCCAAGGAGACCTTGGAGCCCTTTCCAGTTCCTCAAGGGGCTCCAGGAAAGCTCCCTCTGGATGAGGGAGGGGAGCCCTAGGAGGAGGAGGAAGGGTTTGACCCTGCAAGAGGGGAGATGGAGCTGAGATGTGGGGAAGAAGTTCTTTGGTGTGAGGGTGGTGAGAGCCTGGCCCAGGTTGCCCAGAGAAGCTGTGGCTGCCCCATCCCTGGAGGGGTTCAAGGGCAGGTTGGAGGGGGCCTGGAGCCACCTGGCATGGTGGGAGGTGTCCCTGCCCATGGAACCATCTTGTTGGAAGTAGATAGAATCCTAGAATTGTCTAGGTTGGAAGGTTTAAGATCATCTAGTCCTAAGTTCCCTTACAGCTCTAACCATTCTATGATTCTGAGATACTGGGCATCCTGGCCCAGCACCAAGAAGTCCATTTTCCTTCCTTTTTTTTCACTAAATTCTCATTTTTGAGGTTAGAAGCTTTTATCCTTGTGGGGAGATCTGGGTGCTTGCTGCCTGCCTTCCTCCCTGGCACGGTCAAAAGCGTGCTTTCGCTGTAATCCTCTCCCTCTGGTTATAAATAACTTTCCAGTCAATTAACTGTTAAGACTGGAATTTTTTCGTGCTCGGAGGAAAATATATTTTGGCAAGTCGGTAGACCAAAAAAAAACCCCAACCATTTGCATTTTGTGGATGATGCATTCACTGTACACAGCTGTGTGTCCCCGGCCGGTACAGGCAGCTCTCGTGGTAGGCAGGGAGCAGAAATACAGCAAAAGAGGCAGAATTAACATTGCTAAAAGAAGTTGTTGGTTTTTTTGGTTTTTTTTTTCCTTAATGTGACCTGATTTCAATCTCCCGTCACGTGTGACTCGCTAAAGAGTTTCTTAATTGCCTGAGGATCCCTAAATACTGAGAGGCATTTGATATCATGAAGCACAATTTCCGATGTATTTCTGTGGCAAGATTTTTAGGAGCTCGCGGGATTTGCCTCGGAACTTCCCGAAAGTTTCGATTTTCTTTAACAAAAGTGTCGGGTACCTAGTAATTAATTTCTGTGTGAAAGTCAGGAAGGGTCTTGCTTGTTGGTTGATACTCGGTGTCCACGGCGTCGGTGCCTTTTGGTGGGAATTCCTGGTTTGGATTTCTTAGGTAAAGAAGCTCCCGGGTGGCACCGCTGAGTGCTCTGCTGGGTGACAGCACGCGGGGCTGCCGGACGCTTATTTATTAAGGGGCTTTATACCATTATATTGACTTTTTTTCGAGAGAAACATGCAAGGTGCCAAGCCATGGCCAAGGTGATTGTAAGGTCTTTGATCGTCATACCGTAACTGCTGTTGCGTTCAAACCCCTCAATAAATGCAGTAGTCGGGGAACTGATGCACCATTTTAGGTGCCTGGTTGGATTTTTTTCCAGCTAAATGCAGGTTTTGGAAGGGTTATGACTAGCCTTTCCTATTTTCTGTCTTCCCACGGTGTGGAAGTTAAGTTTTGGAGAGGTCACCTGAGTGTGGAGAGCCGTCACCAGTGCCGTGGTGATTTACTTCGTAGTGAATACACAGAGCTCAGCCCTGTTTTCTGTTTTCTCGGGGGAGATGAACGGGCAGGTCCTGAGAGGAGGGAGGTTTGTGGTCCCTGGGGGCTGCCATGTCACGGGATGGAGCATCCCTCCTGCCCGCGATGCCCTGGTCCTGGTGGCTGCTCCATCGGCTGGGCACGTAAGCTCCCACGGCTCATTGCCAAGGTATTAGTTCCTTGGGTCTTTATCATTTGTGACAAAACCCGAGCACAAAGAATGCTTCTAGGAAAAAAAAAAAAAAAAATTGAAATAAACCCCCAAGAACAGAAGGGATTTTAACACAAAGCACAGGGCACGTGCGTGAAGCGGATCCAGAAGCTGAATAACCAGGGGGCCGGGACTCCAGCTCCAATCCCACGATCAATAATCTCCGGATAAATAGGCTTCACGGACTGTTTTACTGTCTGCTGGTGGAATCACTTGTTTCTGGGTTGTTTTTTTTTGTGTTTTTGGTTCTGCCAGCACCAAATGTGGTTGCGAAATCTGTGTATTGACGGAAAGTCAACTCCTTGGCGTAGTTAAGTCATTAAAGAAAAAAAGAAAGAATTGAACATGATATGCATTAAATATCACTAGTAATTACAAGAATGCCTGTGGTGGGGATAGGACATCAACCTGGGGGTATGATGTGTCTGGTAAGGTTTGGGCAGCCCAGTGTGAGCACAGGGAGCATCCGCAGGGATGAGGATCCACCAGCCACCGCTGCCCCCCAGGGTCCCTGCCTGCTCCCGGGGACATGGTGACATGGGTCCTGCTCAGGAAGGGGCAGAAAATACACCGAAATGTACTGATGGCCAACAGGAGATACTGGTTAAACGATGCTTTTCTTTTTTTTTTTTAATTAATGTAGGTTGCCTGCAGTCGGCTCTGCCCCTGCAGAGCCAGCAGGGCATCTGAAGGCTTAAAAAAAAAAATAATTTAAAAATTAACGACCTGTGCTCGAGCTAAGCAAACGATGTAAAAAGCCTACTTACCTATTAAAAAGGCAAAGGTTTAAAAAAGTAATCACCTCCTTAAGTCATTTCACCCTAATGGGTTCCCCCAGCACAAGCGCTGTCGGAAATAGCTAATTTTGGCGACGAGGCGATGCAGCGAGCAGTGATTTGGGCTTAAAGAGACCAAAAAAAGGGTGAGAATGTCCAGGGAGGGTGAGCGCTGCCAGGCGTGGGGACACTGACTTTTGGGATGAACCTCTGAGAAAGGGATGGTGCAGCTGCGCTGGTGTCGGCATCCCTTCTGCGGGTGAAAAATGGGCTTTTAGGGAATATTTGTGGGAGTGATGGTGTTGAGGTGCCGTGGGGGGGGTGGGGGGGGGGTGGTCCCGCGTGGCTGCTCTGGTACAAATGGGGCACCCCAGTCCCTCCCAGCATCACCATGTTTGGTCTGAGCAGGTGGAAGGGAAGATAGATTCCCCCAAATGTGGGAATAAATGCGGCAAAAAATGGAGCAACCATTTTTCTAACGAGATCTCCTCTGCTCCTCGTTAAGATATGGCTCCGTGTCCGCGGGGGGATAATTCAGGACAAAGCCGAGCGTGCCCCTCGTCTCCTGCATAAATAACGAAGGACGTGGCGTGACTAATTGGCTGTGATGAAGGACACGTGTCCGACCAGCCCGGGGTGCCTTGAGGTCTTTCCATCTTCCCTCCCTCGGTTGCCGGGAGCCGTTTCGTGGGTTCCTCACACAGCACCTTCTCCAGCCAACCCCAGGTCCTCTCGCTCCCATCTCCTGGGTCCCCAGCGGAGGTGGATGTGGGCTGCTGGCCCGTTTTGCCTTTCTGCTTTTGGGGCTGGAGTAACTGTGGGAGTTGGAACAACTTGAAAGTTAAAAATTGTGACCTGGGAGCGGAGAAGGGGGTGGTGTTTGTGTTTATATCAATAATGCGCTGCTTTGGGCGCTGAGGTTGGTTTCCTTTCCCTGCAGAGACCAGTGGTCCCAGCCCATCGCCCACCAGGGCTCTCTGCTGGTCACCCCCCTCTTGCCTTCCCTCCCGGGAAGCTGTGATTTTGGTTCCCACATCAAAAAAAACTTACATTTCCACCAGGTTCCCATCCGGAGTGATAAGTGCTGTAGCAGCGTTGGAAGTGCAAGATCTCTAATTTGGGAATATCACCCTAGAGAAGAGGCCAAAATCGGTGGTGAGGTAATACAACTACAGAGGGCACGTGCGAGGCAGGGGTTGAGGCAGGGACATGTCTTCTCAAGAGTCTGTTAAGAGTTTCTGGAGCACACTGAGCTGGGACATCAGCAAAACAAGAGTCCAGTGGGGACATCCTTGGAGGTTGTGGTTCTCCTGCCCTCACTTCCCCACTGGCAGTGCTGCAGCAGCTGTAGCACATCACGGGGTGGTGGGGTGATGCTGCCCCATGTTTGTGGGACACCCAAGGGGTGGGAGCCGGTGCCGTGCTGCTGGTTGGGCTGGCAGTTTTCCAAAACAGGTTTCTTCTTCCTTTGCCTTAATCTCAAAGTAGACGAATCTTCTGTCTTGTTTAAATTATTAAATCCTTCCCAGTATTTTCCGTGTACACCTGCTTTGCATGCTGTCATGACATGACCAAGCGAATCTCTCAGTTTTTGCTTCTCAGCCGGCTTCTGAAGCGCAATAATTAGGTTGTTTTTTTTTCTTCTTGGTTCCTTGTCTCCAGTTTGTCACCTTCCATGTAACAGAGAATTTGCTCCCAAGTGTTTTGAATCTCAGAGTGGCAATTTCAGCTCTTGGAGATGCTGCTGCCTACAGTATGGAAACCTCACTGGGAAGGGACAATCATAGACTCACAGAATCATTTTGGTTGGAAGAGACCTTTAAGATCATTGTGTCCAACCATTAACCCAGTATGGCCAAGTCCACCACTACACCACGTCCCTCAGCACCAGGTCTGCACTTGGAGCAACCTGGTCTAGTGGTCGGTGTCCCTGCCTGTGGGAGGGGGTTGGAACAAGGTGGTCTTGAAGGTCTCTTCCAACCCAAGTGATTCTACACTTTTTAAAAATACCTCCAGGGAGGGTCCGGAGTCCAAAGACCGGAGAGAAAGCAGACCCCAGAGCCTCTCTGTAAATATAGCCATCTTCCCAGCTACCCTGCAGAGCCCTATTCATTATTCATTCTTTTTTTTTTTTTTCCCTTTTTCTTTTGTGGCGTGGCACTCCACATCCATCAGCTGCAGCCACCTAACGGGGTGCAAACCGTGGTGCTAAGCATCTTCCCGGCGTTTCGCTGGAGCTCCTTTCGTCTTCCTCATTATGCTGCAGATGCTTTAAATTCAGGTGGTACGCGGCGACGGGGATGAAATTTCCCAGCGTGGAACATTGCTGACTTAATGTTGCGTGAGGAAATAGCAGGGATTTATATTTAATATTTTCTTTTCAAGCGGGCGTCGCAGAGCCAGATTTCTCCGCTTCTCGTGGCGCCGCTCGGCAGCCAGACCTGGGTGGGATTCTAAAGCTGTGGGAAATTCATATAATGTTTTATTCAGGCCTCGTACACAACAAAAAAATTGATTTTTTTTTAATTATTTTTTTTTTTTTAACACGGAAGAGCTTAAGACTTTTAAGACTTTAAAACCTGCCCTACAAACATGCCTCAGGGTGATGCTTGACCCATGATGCCCCTGAAACCATCCCCGTCTTTCCACTCTTCAGTGTGTTTGTGGGTGTATGTTACCCGTGGGACTGTGTCGTTAACAGGAGCATTAAGGGAAATAATATTTTCTGGGTGGGGTGGCTCAGGGGACCTGGCCCCGCGGGGAGGGCAGGCTCCTGCAGGAGGCTGAGCTCCCCTTGTAATTAATTCATCAGCAAAACTCGTTGGAATTAGAGCTCTGTTCTGCGAGAGGCTTCTAATTGAGAGTAACTGGCTCATTAGTGTGGAACAGATCAACCCCAGAACATCAGTAAACACAAACAGGGTGATTAATGACTTTCAGGTAGTGCCGTAATTCCAGCTGCTCCCTGCGAACACGGTGGTGGGTCTGGCCCAGGTGTGGGTCAAGAACAGCCAGATTTGAGGGATTTTGGGTGTTCTCTGAGAAACCTGGTTTCCCTGGGGTCTGTGGAAGGTGCTGAGGGATGGCCATCACCTTGTGCTTAGATGCCTTCAGCATCGCACGGGCAGCATCTTCCCTGGCAGCCCAGGGGAAAAATGCTGTGTTGTCTTGCTCTCGTGGGAAACCAGTTGTAGCCCAGACATATAATTAGACTGTTTTTTGGGGTTTTTTTTGTTTTTTTTTTCCTTGAGGAAAAGTGACTTCTGTTATGTAGAGTTGCAGGGAAATAACATTTTTGCCAAAAATACATGATTTTCAGGAGCACTTCACATGTTTAAATAGAGACTTTGAGGTAATCTGAGCCTTCCCATATCTTACTTTCAGGCTTGATTTTAACTTACTCTACAAAAGTAGAGTAGCTACTCTCAATTTTCTTTGTTTAACTTACTTTTGACAGTAATTAAACCTGCTGATTGATTCTTGTGGGATTTAATCTCCTGCTCTGTAGTAATTGCTTGAATGGGTTACTCTTGGAAAAGTTACTATAAGTAGGACACTCTAGTGAAAATTGTTATAATTCTGCCTTGCTTTGAATCGTTGCTTTCCCAACGGAGGTTAAAAGGGAAGGGCCAAGTGTGCTGCACAGCTGTTAGGAAGTCTAGGCAATTTATTAATTTTCATAAATACAGGTTTTGTTAGCATGTAGTTTACTTGGGTTTAGGTTCACTTAGGGTAAAATTAACAAACTAACTTAATTACGAATGCAAATCACATGCGATGGACCAGAATTTGCTTTTGATAATGGGCATTTGGACTCCTAGATGTTTTCCTAGACTAGGTCAATGAGAACAATAGATGTGTGTTTTTTAGAAAAAAATGTATAAAATGAGCCGCAGTGGCTGCTATCCAGAAATTTATAAAAACATATAGAGGTAATAAAATATGAATAAAATATAAGTCATGTTTTACATGAGGGGCTGCAACAGAGAAGCCGCATCAGAAGACCTTGTCTCTCTGTTAGGTCTCAGGAACATTGCATCCCTCAGAGAGAGAAGGATAATAGCTTGGAAATGCACAAAATGGTTTTTCATACCTCAGCGCACAGAGAAGTGAGTAATACACATGCAAAAAAAAAAGAAATAGACAAAAGAAAAAGAAAGGACTATTATTTTATTTTTTTTTTTGCAAATGGAGAAGACAACTCTGCTCTGGCGATGCCAGGTCACGGCTCCTGCCAGAAGCCAGGATTTTTGAGAGGCAGCTGGGCTTCTCTTGGAAACTGATTAAAGTTCACAGCTTTGCTTTGTGTTTGTGCAAATGTTACTGATTTTTCTTTTTTTTTTTTTAAATGTACATAGGCAGCGTGACATTGCAGAGGAAAGTCCTTCAGAGCGAGAGAGAGACAAAGAATGGCAGATTCTGGCGACAGGCGCTGGCAGCCAGGAAAGGGCATCCTTGACTCCCTTCCAAGGAGTCACCTTTGCTGACTTTGAGTGGAAAAAGGGAGGTTGTTTTGTTTTTTTTTCCTGGGGAGCTGTGTGGACTGCACTTGTGCCTCCAGCTTTTCCTGGCTTTCAGGTGATGGAATTGTCCTTGCTTTTAAAATAATAACAATAATAATCATCGAGGTGTCCATCTTCACTGGCTCCAGAGTGGGGAGCTTAAAGTAGGAGAAGAGAGGCTTTGGTTTTGTTGTAATGCAGTCTTTTTTTCCCTAGAATTCAGAACATTTCCATCATCCTCTATCATAATGTCTGTAACAACTTGTCTCCCAAGTAAAAGGTGATGGGACTTGAGGGAGTTGTGCCAGGGGAGGTTTAGGATGGAGATTGGGAATAATTTCCTCACCCCAAGGGTTGTGAATCCTTGGCAGAGGCTGCCCAGGGCAGTGGTGGAGTCCCCATCCCTGGAGGGATTTAAAAGCCGGGCAGACGTGGTGCTGAGGGACATGGGTCAGTGGTGGGTTTGGTCAGAGTTGGGTTGATGGTTGGACTTGATGATCTGAAAGGTCCCTTCCCACCCAGACAATTCTGTGATTCTAAATGACCCTTCCATAGCATAGAATTATAATTCACACAGCCCTGGCAGCGTTTGTGCCTGTCATGTTGAATTTCTGAGTACAATGGTATCACAAAAGAGAGAAATCAGGGGGGCAGGAGGGGTGTTTTTCCATAGAGTGCTTCATGGTGCTGCTGGGTTTTCAGAGTACTTGTTGGTGAACTGGGTACTTTCCAGCAGCTTCTCCTCCTCCACCTTTCTTGCCCATCCATCTCCATCGTTCTTTCCCTTCCATCTCCATTCCTCTTGCTCTTCCACCTCCATCTCTTGCCCTCCTCCTCTCTTGCCCATCCATCTTCGTCTCTTACCCTCCTCCACCTCTCCATCTCTCCCCAGCCCTGAGGGTTCAGCCAGTTCCACCAGCACGTTTTGGGAATTAACTACCAAATCCTTGAATTAGGGAAACTACTTAGCTCAGAAAAGCTTGCTAGATTTTATGTGCTCATCGAAGGCTTTCTCAATACTTTCTTGGTTTTATTTTTCACCTTTCCTAAAACTGAACAAGTGATGGAAACCAGTGAACACTTCTCTTGAGTTCAAACAGTTCTTTCGTGGTGGTTGCCATCTAAACAGCTCAACGCTTCGTGTTAACCCTTTCTGCCTCGCCCTGTATGAAGGAGCAGAGGCACCTCTGCAGCCCAACAGATCTTTTTCTAGAGGAAAAGCAGGTTGGGATTGGAAGCGACAAAGAATACCATGCAAAATTCACAAGGAAGTGTCAAAAAGGCTGACTTGCTTTGGAAATTTTCAGAAAGAAAAGTCATGGTTTCCCCCAAAATGTCAAAAAGGGCCCAGACTTACAGGGTTTTAAGCCAGCCCGGTGAGAGTTAATATCAGCGCAGTTCGGATGTAAGGAAAAGGGGTTGTAGATAAAATTAGAAACTCCTCATAGGCATATGGTTATTTGTACAGTACAGCTTTGAGTTGGGGCTTATTTATTCTCCTGGGGTGCCCATGGAAATAGCAAGTATGCTGCACGACATCACATTGCAGTATATATAGTCACTAATTAACCTTCGCTGACTGCTGTAATGGTCTCACTCCTGTGCACGCTGCAGGAAATTATTTTCTGCTATATTATCTTCTTGATGCTTTGTATATAAAACCCCTAATGGAAGATGGGGCCATAGGAAGAAAGCAGCGTCAATAACTGTGAGCCTTATCTGCCATTCCTGCCTTTGCACCAGGAAATGTCGGTCCTGGTTTATTTTGGGATTATTTTTTTTTTTAATTTTTATTTTAGTACGGGCGAGGTTTGATGATGCTGCGTATGTCGTGCACCTGGTGATATGACTGCACCCGTACAGTCTGTAGAGATCAGCCCAATAGATTACCGAGGGGAAAAATAAAACGATGCAGAGTGACTGAACTCAGGAGGAGGCATTTTTGAAAGGTGCTCAGGAGGCCTGAGCTCGGTGGGTTGGGGAGGTAACGGGAAGATGCTCTGCTCGCCGTAGGAAAAGGAGACCTTAGATTTCAGCTGGCTTGATTTTCACATCTCAAATTTGTGGGAAGACCCGATTTTCGTTGGTTACAAGTGGTAAGGCTTCTTTGCATCTTTACCTTTACCACTGAGACGTTGAGCCAGTACGTTCATTCAAAGAGCAGAAGGCAGCTGCCGGGTGGTCTCTACCTCTTCGGGTCCTTCACTCCACTCCATCATGGCTTCTCCAGGAGGATGGAGAGGTTGACAGCTCTCAGCCAAGGGAAAGGAGACCTTTCCAGAGGGCGGCACAAGGTCTGCTGGCCCCCACAGACCCACGAGAAGAGGTTACAGGTGGGTCCTCCAGGGACCTCCAAGCAGAGGGTGTGATGGCCAGTACAGGAGGGGAGGGCAAAGGATGGATCAGGGCACCTCTGGGCAGGAATACTGAAGGTGAACTGTCCCATTTAGCTTCTTTTTTTGTCTTAAAGCTGCTCATGTGTTGAGAGCTCCAGCTTGAGCCTGCCTGTAAACCACCTAACGTAGGTGTTCAAGGGCAGGCTGGGTGGGGCCTTGAGCAACCTGGTGTAGTGGGAGATGTCCCTGCCCATGGCAGGGGGGTTGGAACTTGATGATCTTTAAGGTCCCTTTCCAACCCAAATGATTCTATGATTCTACGATTCTGTGATTCATCCCCTAGGACCAGTCACACATGGAAACAGGATGCTCTTCATTGGCTCCTGCAGGGATCTGGGCCAGGACCATACCCTGCAGAGGACTCCTGCTCTCTCATTGGATTAACACTGCCACCACTCTGCCCTGAGGTCAAAGGGGCAGCGGGGTCCCTTGCTGGCAAGGAGCAGCCCAGGGTTGAAGTTGCAGAGCACCTCTGGGTGGAAGAAGGGCGAATGGTGCCACCACTCACCAGCTGGAGGGCTTGGCCCACCTTTGCCCATGGCTTTTCCAAGAAAAGCATGTTTTGTCTTGCATCATCTCTGCCTAAAAAGCAGTCAGGGATTTGAGACTGGACTTGGACAGGGACCAGAGTGTTGGATGAGCCCTGCCTTGAAAGGTTGAAAACCCAAGGTAACGGGCAACTTATTTCAGCACTCTTTGTGGCCAGGGACTGATAGATGGGAAGAATAAAACCCAATTATGTCCCACCAGGTACCTGGGGCTCAGTCACGGCTCTTAGGAAAATTAAAGCAATTATCACAGAATCATAGAATAGTTAGAGTTGGAAGGGACCTTAAAGATCATCAAGTTCTAACCCCCTGCCCTGGTCAGGGACACCTCCCACCACACCAGGTGGCTCCAAGCCCCCTCCAACCTGCCCTTCAACCCCTCCAGGGATGGGGCAGCCACAGCTTCTCGGGGCAACCTGTTCCAGACTCTCACCACCCTCACAGCATTCCTGTTAAATGATGCTAAAAAACATCCTTTAAAAATGCAGCCATTTCAACTTTGGATTTGAGCGGCGTTCCAAGTTGGTTGGGTTGAGCAGAGCCTGCCTGCCCAGCCGGTCACGACAGGCAGGCAGTGGTGTGCACTGGTGTGTGGGATCACACCTCGGGAGAGCTTTTTTGCACTGAAAATGGGAGTGAGAAGATCGTTTTGCCTCCTCGCTCGGGGCTGAGAGACGTAGTATCTGGCTCAGCCCAAAAAGCGCCACGTCCTGATCACAGGGAGCAGAGCAGGTTTGTGGAAGCTGGTCCTGAGCTGGTGGTGAAGCACCTACAACACGCCAGGGAGGGAGAGAAACCCAGGGTGAATATTCATTACCTCCCAAAATGTAAATAGCTCTGGGGTTAGATTATTCCACACCATCGACAGATTACTGCATGCAGATGAGAAAATCCTGGAGTTTGTCTTTTCTCCTTGCTGAAGTTCTTGGTTATTTTGAAACCTCGGAGACATGTATACACGCACGATGTTCCTGAAAACCTGAAAATGTTCTCAGGAAACGAAGGCTGATGAAGGACTGTGTTTGCAAGGATGTGCTGCCTGGTTTTCCACTCGCCTTCCTGCAGCTGGGTTTATTTTCCGTGGGAGCTGCCGGGACTGAGAGCACTATTTAAATCTGCATAGTTTGGGTGGGCACCTGGCTGGGCCTTGGCTTCTCCTGGAGAAGCATCCCATTTCTCCCAGCCTTTGCACGGGTGCTCTTCTCGCGGATTGTGTCTGAAAAGCCGCACAAATACTATGGCTTCTGCTTCTCTGCTGCAATCTCAGTGTAATTCTCAGCATTAAAACCCCATACAGATAATTGATGCTGGCGCTCGGGTCCCTGAGGCTGCTCTCCTGCCAAGGGGCATGGAGTGCTGTGCTGAAGGGCATAATTTATTTTCTAAATGTGTATATATATATATATGTATGGTGTTTATATATATATATATATATATATGGTGCAGGAAGGTGTGTCTGGTTTCCTGAAGAGACTTTTGCAGCCCCGAGATTGTCAAGTCTGGCCTGAAACTCATTTTCCCCCGGCACTGACAGAATTGACGCGTCCCCTTCCCTGGGAAATTCTGCGTGCCTGGCATGTTTGCAAGGGTGTTTGTCAGCTAAAACCGAAGCTTTGCGCGGCAAACGCTATGTTTAGTTCAAGGGATCTCGTGTTAGGCACTGTGCATTAATTTTAAATACGTGACAGAAGCTGGGAGATGCTGGGGATGGAGCTGGGAACTCTGGATGCTTCAAGCGCAAGGCGGGCGCTCGGAGATAGACGTGGGTGAGAGAGGTGTAGTGAGAAAAGCTGGTGTAGAGATAACATCTGGACTTCTCTGTGCAGCAGAAAGGAGCAGAACAGTCCCTGGGGGCAGAAGGTGGTGGTTTAGGGTGGCTAGAGTTAGGCAGTCCCCTTCTCCAGGTGGTCCACAGAAGCATAGAATGGTTTGGGTTGGAAGGATCTGAAAGCCCTCACACCAAGGAACTTCTTCCCCACATCTCAGCTCCATCTCCCCTCTTGCAGGGTCAACCCCTTCCCCCTCCTCCTAGGGCTCCCCTCCCTCATCCAGAGTCCCTCCCCAGCTTTCCTGGAGCCCCTTGA
>JAOTQQ010000079.1:1184914-1195254 GCA_026546715.1 Gallinago undulata | reverse complement strand
GTTCAAGGGCAGGTTGGAGGGGGCTTGGAGCAACCTGGTGTGGTGGGAGGTGTCCCTGCCCAGGGCAGGGGATTGGAACTTGATGATCTTTAATGTTCTTTTCAACTCTGACCGTTCTATGATTCTGTGATTCTATGATCTACACGCTTCTTAAATCCCTCCAGGGCTGGTGCCTCCACCACCTCCCTGGGCAGGCTCTTCCAGGGCCTGACCACTCTCTCAGGAAAGTCATTCTTCCCAAGATCTAATCTAAACCTCCCCTGCCCCAACTTCAGAGCATTTCCCCTGCTCCTGGCATTATTCCCTTGGGAGAAGAGGCCAACCCCCACCTCTCTACACCCTCTTCTCAGGGAGTTGTAGAGGACATTGAGGTCTCCCCTCAGCCTCCTCTTCTCCAAACTAAACGTGCCCACCTCGTGGTGGAACCCTGCCGAAAAAAAAACCTACTGAAACCTTGAACTCTGGGAAATGGGTGGCTCGTTAATTGTACGCACTGCAGAAGAGCGCGTTTGCTTCCAAACCAGAGTTTCACATTTATACGGCGAGTGAGTATTAATAATATAGACAACTTGGTAAAATTTTAACGGGCCCATTAACGGGATGAAGGCACGGAAGGATCTGCTGGCTGCCTACCCTGCTGATGAGTAATTTCTTAGGGAAAAGAGAAAAAGCATGCAAAAAAAGAAAGAAAGAAAAAAAAAAGCACCAAAAAAGCCTTTCCTACCAACAGGAGGAGAAGAAAACTTTTTAGCCTGGTGTGTTGGAGGCCGCTGGGCCCCGCGCGGCTGCTGGCCTCCTCCTGCTGGATGCATCTTAGGTTTTAAAGGGTCATCATGAAACTAATTCTGCGTTAAAATAAGAAGCCCGTATTTATCTGACCATAAATGAGTGGAAAATAATCCCCAGGCAGTTATCAAGAAGGGCTGTCAGGAGCACCCAGCTGCTTCTCCTGTTGTGTTGTTTTGGTTTTTTTTACTGGGAAATCACGGAAATACCGGTTGGTTTTCGGTGTGGTGCTTTCCTGCCCAGGCAGGGGATGGTGCAGGATGGTGCAGAGCTGGGCTGTGGGCGATGCGTGTCCTCATCATGAAGATGCTGTGGGAACCTGCCTGGGCTGGGGATGGTCCTGCCCTTGCTGTGGGAAGCAGCAGAATGGTTTTGGGATCCTTGGAGTGGGATGAGGGGTTCCCGGTGTGGGGTGAGGATGCAGACACCAATCCCATGTGGGATGGAACCCTCTCCCCAGCCCCACCACCAGCTTTAACTCGTCCAAAACCAACCCAGAGGTGATGGTTACAGCCGGGGCTGTTGGGCGCTGGCTTCTTGACGCCCATCACAGCAGAAAGCCACCGCAGAACTTACAGCTGGAATCTGAGGCTTTGCTGAGAAAATGGAAAGGGAAGGGAGAGCCGGGAAACAGGACGGAATTGCAGGAAAATGGGAAAATTGATTTCTTCTTCAACGGCTTCTCAGAAGAGGTTAGCACCTCGCAGCATCGTCTGCTTTGTGTGACAGGTACTCCCTGGAATGATGAGCGTTCTCGTTGCTGCTCTTCATCCTAAGAGGCTGTTAAATAATTTGCACCCTCGCGTTTGTTAGTGAATAGGATAAATTGATTTTGAAAGAAAAATTATATACCTGCAAATATTTATCTCTCCGGAGAGCTTACAAGGGGTTCCATCAATGAACAAAACCATGAAGCTGGTTTTCCTGAGATTCAGCTCATTTTTTTTGTTAGGAATCAGGGAATAATTCCTCCTGTGAAAGCCTAGTGGCAGCGGCAGGTTTGGGAGAGGAGGCAGGATGAGAGGTGGGGAGGCAGAAACAGCAGCTGGTGGGGATGGGGGCGCCCAACATGGTGGGTGGCAGGTCCTGGGCCCCGACATTGCCCGGGGAGAGCAGCATCCGCTGGGGGATCTCTTGGGAATGGGGATGGGATGGGATTGGGGGTACAGATGGGATGGAGATGGGGGTGTGAATGGGGGTATGAATGGGGATAGGATGGGAGGAGGATGGGGTAGGGATGGGGCGAGGTGGGATGGGATGGGGATGTGGATACGGATGGGGATGGAGATGGGATGGGGATGTGGACAGGGATGCAAATGGGGATGGAGATGATACGGGGTGGGATGCAGATGGGGGTGTGGATGCAGATGGGATGGGATGGCCATGTGGATGGAGACGGGATGGGGATGCAGACAGGGCGGGATGGGGATGGGATGGGAGGGGATGGGGAAGGGGATGTGGTTACAGATGGGATGGGGAAGTGGATGCAGATGCAGGTGCAGACAGGATGGGGATGCAGTCGGGAAGGGGTTTGGGGTGTGGATAGGATACGGATGGGAGGGGATGGGGATGTGGATGCAGATGGGATGGGGATGTGGATGCAGATGCTGAGTGGCCCCCTTCCCCAAGCCCTGGCAGTGTTGCTGACCCATGTGTTTCCCCCACTGCCCCTTGTTACACCCCCCATGGCATTTTGATAGCAAACCTTTGACAAGAAAGCCTAATTTTTTTTTTTTTTTTTTTTTTTAGTGTTAGCAATGCAATGAAAACGCCTTGGGGGGGGGGGCGGGGGGGGGGTGGAATCCCAGCCAGCAGTCAGCTCTCTGCAGAGCAGCGTTGCTGTGGCCGGGATGGCTGCCCTGGGGGTGTCCCCATGGGGTGATCCCAGAGGGGCAGCTCCCCCCCCCCTCAGCAAAGCCTGCGACACAGCCGGGGCCACGATTATCACCTTCCCCACGCAGGGAGAATTGCATTTTAAGCAATTTGTCATCTGAAGCGTAGGTCAGGGGAGTTAACCAGCCATCTGCTCTCCCAGGCACCCCTGAGCCCATCCCAAAGGCGGCTCCCGCCATTTGCATGCGTGATGAGACACGTTCGTTAGCTAATGAGGTCTCCCTCCGAAGTCAGGTCTGAAGAAGCAGAGGGGGGAAAGGTCTGGGCTTTCCCGGGGAAGGTGCAGCTAACGAGCAGCTGCAGAGCAAAGGACACAGATGGGAGAAGTACTCCCCCTAATTACCATTTTTCTAAAAATTGCAGTGTTTTGGTTTTTTTACGCACCCATTAGGTATGTGATTGCTTCCACCTCACGTAGTAAACGGAACTGGAACACACTGGTGACCGGGTGAAAATCCAGCATGAAGTGTAAAATGCTGCCCTGGCTGGGTCTGTGGGAAGGGGGGAGCACTGCTGGGTGTCAGGGGATGCTCCGGGAGGGGTGTGGGTTCAGGTGGGTGCAAAAAATCACCGGGGTCCTATTTTTCTGTGATGAGATAAAACATAAAACTGAGTTTTATGCCTTGTGATACACTCCGACGTATTAGCAGTGGAAATCACGACGCACAGCTAACACTTTGGTTCCATTAGCAGTAACATAAAGTGCAATAAAATGTTATTTTTCTGGCTGCCTGTCACCAGGCGCGTATCCGTCCCCCGCTCCAGCCCCGCTGTCGTTTTCCTTGTGCCTTCCAAAGTTTCCTTTGATTTTCCCCTGACTGAGAGGCATTCCTGCCAGCTAAGCAGAGGATGCGTTTGCAGAGGTAGATTTAGCTTCCTGAAAACCAAATGTCATATTTCCAGTTTGCTGTACTAGGATAAAATGGCAGAGTAATTCTATTTACAGATTGCTACAGATACCATTTTAAAAAAAAAAAAAAAAAAAAAAGAAGTAAAAAACAAGGAGCAGCAGGATTTCTTCTAGAAGCCTCCAGAGATCCACAGGCATTGTTTCCCTCTGGTTCCTGAGGCTGGATGGGTCACTGGGATGGCCAAGTCTGGGAGGAGGGAGGTGGTGGAGGAAGGGCAAGGGTGGTGGTGTGCCTCTTAGTCATATTTTTTTTTCTTCCCTTTAAATTTGTTGAAGCTTGGATCTGAGCCCGGCAGCGCAGGCTGGGTGAGCAGATTGCTGGTGAAGCCCTTAAAGAGGAATAAATGCATTTTGTAGGACGTACCTGCTGGTGGGTCGGGATGCAGGGGCAGGGGCTTGGTCTGTGGGTACGATGCAGAAAGCGTAGGGTTTGTGGGCATTCATCAATACAATGGAAATATGGAATAACTTAGCAATACTTTAAGATCTCGACAAGTCCAACTTTACATTACAATTAGCAGCTCTTGCTAATTTAATATTTAATAATAATTTAATAAACGAAGCTGGTGAGGGGTCTGGAGCACAAGTCTTGTGAGGAGAGGCTGAGGGAGCTGGGGGGGTTCAGCCTGGAGAAAAGGAGGCTGAGGGGAGACCTTCTGGCTCTCTCCAGCTCCCTGAAAGGAGGGTGTAGCCAAGGAGGGTCGGTCTCTTCTCCCAAGGAACAGGCCATGGGACAAGAGGAAATGGCCTCAAGTTGCACCAGGGGAGGTTCAGATTGGAGATTAGGAACAATTTTCCCACAGAAAGGGTTATTAAGCCTTGGAATGGGCTGCCCAGGGCAGTGGTTGAGGCACCATCCCTGGAGGTGTTCAAAAGACGGGTTGACATGGTGCTGAGGGACATGGTTTAGTGATGGGTTTTTTGTCAGTCGGGTTGACGGTTGGACTAGATGATCTTGAAGGTCCCTTCCAACCTAGATGATTCCATGACTCTATAATAGGGGGTTATCAGTTATTCCCTGTGTCTCCCTTTGTCAGCAGCACCTTCAGAAGTGGCCATGGTGGTAGATGTGAATTAATTCATTTATGTTCCCTCCTCTGTTTCTGGCTCCTTTCACCTTCAGGGTGACAGCTGAATAGCTGCTGTGTGTAAATGGCAGCCATGCCAACGCCTTTCCTTTTATGCCTTTAAAAACATCAAATACGCTGTCACTGGAAAATTCAACACCACCCTCCCCGCCCCCAAAGATTTATGTGCACCCACAATTGTCCATAACTGGTGGGAGTTTTTCTCCCTTGCTCGTTGCAGGGATGACGTGCCAAGCCAGGACGTCCTACACCGAGGACGAGGTGCTCTGGGGTCATCGGTTCTTCCCCGTCATCTCCTTGGAAGAGGGGTTCTTCAAAGTAGATTACTCCCAGTTCCACGCCACGTTTGAGGTGCCCACCCCACCCTACAGCGTGAAGGAGCAGGAGGAGATGCTGCTCATGTCCTCTCCCTTGATAGCCCCCGCTGTGAGCAACAGCAAGGAAAGGAACAACTCGGTGGAGTGCCTGGATGGGCTGGACGAAGTTGGCACAAAACTGCCTTCAAAACTGCAGAAAATAACCGGGAGGGAAGACTTCCCCAAAAAACTCCTCAGGATGAGTTCCACCACCTCTGAGAAGGCCTACAGCATGGGGGATTTACCCATGAAACTCCAGCGGATCAGCTCGGTCCCGGGGAACTCGGAGGAGAAACTGGTGTCTAAGACCACCAAGATGATGTCGGATCCCATGAGCCAGTCGGTGGCCGACCTCCCGCCCAAGCTGCAGAAGCTGTCGGGCGGCGGGGGCCGGATGGAAGGCCACCTTCCCCCCAAACTGCGAAAAATGAATTCGGACCGTTTCACATAACCCGGCGGGACCTGGAGCTGCCGAGTCGAGCTTGAACTTCTGCTGGCGAGGGGCAGGGTGGGCAGGAGAGCAGGAGACACCCACCACCACCACCACCGGCTCCCTGGCCAGCCCGAGGTGTCCTGAACTCTGTGGTCCCCAGTGGAGCATCCCCAGGGGATGCCCTACTGTAAGTAGGACCCCGGGGAGGCCGGGCGAGCAGATGTCTGTTGGCATGTAGTTATCACAACGCGCATGCAATAATAGTGTGCAATTTTTGCATATAGTTTTACGGCATGACTCCTACTATATTTATACTGTATATTCTCCAAAAAAAAAAAAAAAAATCCAGGAAGGGGCGTTCCTTTCCCCTGTATTTCTTAAGAGTAAGTGGTAGGTACAACACGCGAGTGGGTCACTTTCAGGGTAAGTTATAATTTGATTTGAAAATGTTTGGTTTGGTTTGGTTGGTTTTGTTTTTTGTTTTTTGTTTTTTTTCTGATGTGGATCGTGGCGTTTTGTTCAACAAAGTAGTTATGGTGCATGTCGTTTTTCTTTAAAAGAAAGGTGTATTAGTCAATTCCTCACACCAAATCTGCTAGCCTTAAATGAACTGCTGGTTTCTATTTTGCTTTAACGATTTCTTGGGGTTTCTTTTCCTGCGTCTAGGCTGCCGGAAAAGAGTTAAAATGTATTTCATAAGGCATTGTTTAGAGGAGAAACTTGTATTAATAAGCCTAGGCAAAGCACTCAATAAATGAGTCAAATTCACACTTTAGATACAATTAGTAAAGATTTTTTTTTTTTTTTTAAATCTTCGTGATTTGTAACATACATGCAAGAAACCCATTTTAAGCAAGCAGGACGAGCTTGATTTCTCCTTTTGGCAGAATAACTAAATATGAAAAGAGCCGAATGTCTCCACGAAGCCAAGCAGGGGTTTACTCTGGATGTACTGCACCCCAAAGGCAGCGTCAGTCCCCCCCACCCCGAGTCCCTCAGTGCCCAGATTTCGTTTCTCTCCCCGGGTTTGGTGGCCGGTGGCGATGCCGGGGACGGTCCCAAGGGGTGGTCCCGGGCAGGTCGCTGCCTCGCGCCTTACTGCTGCTCTCTCTCTTTGAAAATGATGTTTGAACATGTTCTTAACTCAAGTTGACCCTGTGGGTTTTCAAAAGGAGTAATGCTTTGTATAAATGTTGGGTTGGATATCCTCCCGCCCTTGTGTTTGGGTTTCCTTTCCCTCCTTGTTTCGCTCGGGGGGGGGTGGGTTGAGCTGGGAGGGCTGGGGTGCGGGTGACCCCATCACCGTGGTTTTCAGTGCTGGAGCACCCCAAAATGTGGGAGGTCGGCTGTTGTGGTGCCCGTGGACACCCATGCTCCATGGTCTGAGTTGGGGGTTCAAGTCACGGTTGCCTCCCAGGGGCTTCTTCATGGAGGAGGCGGTCTGGGTGAGATGGAGCGATGGGCAACACCGATGGGGAGGTGGGTATGAAATCCACCACCACCGGCGGGTAGAAGAGGGCTCTGTGTGACATCATCTGTGTGTCAGACCCTCGAGGTGACAGCCAGGGGTTCCCAGGCATGGGGGCAGGAGGTGCCCCATAGCCCCAGTGGTGGCCAGGTGCTTCTGACACACGGGCTTTGGACCATCCCGCACCGATGCCGGCGCTTGCTGCAGAACCAGTACCAACCAGATCTGATGCTCTTCGAGGAAAAATAATTGGTTTTGTTCCAAATGTTGGCGTGGAGTGAGAGCTCGGAAGCTCAGCTCGGCTGAGGGTTGGCTCGGACACGGCTGGGCTCAGGGCTTTCCTTGGAATTGCGGTGTACGACCCGTCGGTGGCACCCCCCAAGGACTTTATACTTGACTTCCAAAGTTTCTTTTCGTCGTTGATGGTGGGGTTTGGGTGGCACTGCACGCTTTTTACACCTCCGGCTGGACTTTGAGTCTCTGCTCGTTGCTGTCCAAGGGCCGGGCGTGCTGATGTCCTCTCCACGCGCGGTGAGCAGGTTGCTGATGCAGCAAGGTAAAACCTGGACTTTTTTCCCCCGCATCTGCTAACACTTCCTCAGGTTGCCTTGTAAAATACCGCGGATTTTTGTACCACTCTTCTACCAGCCCTTGACTGACAGCAGAAATAGCCATGTGCGATTGCCAGGTGGCAAGAGTAAAACCACCACCGAGACCCGAGAACATTAATTACCGTGGTGAGATGGTTTAGAAAGCAGGGTCTCCAGCAGCTTAACCTCTCCTCAGAACCCTCTTTGGTTTATCCAGGGTGGGTGGAGGACCACTGAGATGCTGCCAGAGCTGGACCCAATGTCCCACTTGGTGACACTGCTCTGGTGTCCCCGTTTTTGTGGCTCAGGTACCAAAGCGCAGCTTCAAGGTGGTGTCCCCATCCCAGGATATCAAGGTCCCACCTGGTGGCTGCCCATCTTTGCCTAGGTCTCCCACCAGCTGTGGGGGTGTCTCATGGTCCGGTTGACGTTTCTTTATGGAAAGGTAGGTGTGATGTGTCCCCAGAGCAATGGTATTTCACCAGCTGTGCCCCGTGGCCACCAGCATCTTCCCACCTATGGAGGGACCCCAGGTCCTGCCTTCAGAAGGGCCAAGGGGCAGTTTTCTTTGGGAAACTTTGGGTGGAATCTGTGTACAAGACTGAATTAATTAGCAGTGTGGATGGGTTCTACAAATTGAACTTAAAATAGGTGACAGGGAGAAGTGTCATAGCTGTAAAATATATTGTCAATCCGAGTGGCTGCAGCCTCCTCGGTGGCCTCTACAAACCCATCCAAAAGTATGTGAAAGTATCCTCACTTTTATTAAATTCATGCCATAGAAAGTATTAAGTTATGATTAACTGAGAAGTGTGATTTTATTTTTTTAAATCAAAATCTGCGTGTGTGTCTGTCATTAAAAGTACAGACACAGATAGTAACTTTTTTTAGTGACTCATTTTAGGAAGCTATTTCTGGTTACTTTGGCATTTTTTTATTGGTGTGCTTGGTGTGGCCACTTTTTATTATTTTTTTTCCCCCCTCCTAATTAACATTTTAGCCCAGCCCTAACGCTTACGCTAAGAAGAAGTGAACTGTTTGATTGCACAGCCGGTCTGTGTTCTCTACTGCTGAATTTATGCTTGAATTATATTGTAAATTGTACATATTCAGATTAGAACAAACTAAATGCATTTTCTGGCATGCAGTCTATAACTGTATAAATGTACAAGTTTATTTGGATTATACAGAATAACAAACTCTTGTATTCATTAATACTGCAAGCTCAGTTTTATCTAAAGCTCTATTAAACTTTCAAAAAATTGTTGGGTTTAAAGCTGTTTGTCTTTTCTCTGCTCCACTTTTCACTACCTTTAGTAAATGGCTACGTCTTTACGCTGTTTAAGGGTTTTTGATTTCCCCTTTGGTGTGTGCAGCCCCGATATGCCCACCTTCTGCCGAATTCTTGGACTTTTCATTAATTTACAAGATGCCGTTTGCTCTGTAGCAGAGGGAGGGGGGAGCTCGTGCTGTCTCTGCACAGAGAAGTAGGAATGAAGTGGGAATTTTTATCCTTATCTCCCCCATCCAGCCCCAGGAATTAAAGAGGTCGATGGAGGCTATCGGATCCTTCCCCATTAGAGCAGACCTTCCTCTTTGGTTTTTTACCATAAATTGCCCCATCAGTGGCTGGGTGTCACCACTCACGGGGGGAAAAATATGTTCTCCACGGAGAAAATAAAAAAATAAAAGAATGACAAAAGAGATGTGGCCATAGTTGACTTTTTTACCTCCTTCCCATCAAGAGGATGCTGAGGGGAGGTTAACAGAGCGTAACCAAATTTTGTTTTTCCCACTTTTAACCGCTCGCCTTGCTCTGAGCCCCGATGTGAGGACCATAAAGAGAAGCATCCCTGGTATGAAGGCTCTAAAGGAAATACATTCTCATCCTGTGCTGGGGCAAACGAGGAGGAAATTTAAGCAGCTGAGGTGCAGGGGCTTTATTCTGCCCAGGGCGAGGAGGGGGGCCATTGCTGGGGGCAGTGGGGCTCAAGCCCATTGCTCTCGGGCAGGTTGAACCCCTGACCAGCACAGGAGGGCACCACTGGAGGCAGCTGCATCCATAGATTTTAAAAAAATATATTAGCTGTGAGTGAATATTGGGATTGGGGGGAGGTGGGTCCCGGGAGGGAATTCCCACATCAGGAATAGACATGTCCATCTCCCTGGAGGGAACAGTGTTCTTGACCCAAGTATTGTCACCACATAGTGTCCTCACCCAAGCTTATAGATCTACTCATAATGCTCATGGACACGTTCATGGGCATCGCCAAGCCACGGGTGGAGATAATCCCAACACCATGAGTGGTTTCTCACTATTAAGCCCAGCTCATGGCCATGACCATTGGGCAAGTCAGTGAAAGCACTGAGGCTACCATCACTTTCCTCCTGTGAGACGGAGAAGCGAGTAGAACATCCCACATGGCAACTAACCATGCAGTTTTTCTTTGAGCCTCCTTGCCAGCCCACCAGCACTCAGGCGAGCCAAGGCAGCCCCAGGCAGCAGCTTCTGTGTCAGTGCCCATCTCTGGTGGATCCAGGAATGGCCTTTGCCAAGCTGGTGGAGGTTTGAGGAACAGCAGGAGCGTGTTGTGAGGGTGAGATGTCCTGGTGACTGCAAACGCCGTGGGCTCAGCAGAGCTTTGTCCGTGTATCCGGGTACGGGAGGTAAGGCAATATACAGGTAAGAAAATATACAGTGTGCACATAATAATTATATACACATTTTGAGGGCCATAAAGATGCTGGGAGGGCTGGAGCCCCTCTGCTGGGAGGACAGGCTGAGAGAGTTGGGGGGTTCAGCCTGGAGAAGAGGA
>JAOTQQ010000079.1:1164945-1175539 GCA_026546715.1 Gallinago undulata | reverse complement strand
GTCCCTGCCCAGGGCAGGGGGTTGGAACTCGATGATCTTTAAGGTCCCTTCCAACTCTAACCATTCTGTGATTCTATAGGTAAAATGTGAATAAAGGTTTCAGCAAGAGCCCCAGGCTCTGAGGAGAAGACTTGAAACAGGGTGTGATCCTGCCCTGGGATGCAATCACTGTTCTGTTCCATGGATTTCTTGGGTCTCGTGCAGAGAAATTCATAGACAGGGCGATGATGGGATTGCCTTTGTCCCCGCCGTTGCCAGTGGATGGTAAATATAAGTAAATATAACCTATGTATAAGGAAAAACCCACCTGGTCTTTTGCACAGCTGGGCTCTCCAGGTGGATGCCCAGCAGCATCCATCCAGAGGTGTTGGGGTGAATCAGACATAGAAACACCTTTTTTTTCCCAGATATTTTTTTTCCCCGAGCGGGAAGTGAAGTGCTGTTTAATGAGTCTGATTCCTGCTCCATCCTGGGCACCGGCTTGCTAGAAATGGCCCCTTTGTGGATTATCTGTTTCTATGGTGATGCGTGGGAATAAACCTGTTGTGGTCCTGGCTGCCTTCGGCTGCCTGTTTTCTGCAAGGTCTCCGTCACCAGCAGTGAAAATACATCTAATTCCACGGAGGTCATCAGCTCAGACTTGTGGGCAAGAGCTCGGGCTTGAGCCCGTGAAAAATCAGTGTGACAAAACCACGTATGAAAGTCAGAGGCCACAGCGAATAACCACCTCCGTCCTGATGCCAGGGACACGGGAATTACTGTAAGGGAGGAAAAAAAAAAATAAAAAGAAAGAAGGTGTTTTTCAATCTTGGTCGTGTAGAGCCAGAAATATCGTATTGTCACGGGCAGCTCAGAAACTGGAAAAATCCATAGATGCCCTACATCGTAGCAGAAAAAAGGAGGGCGATGCACAGGTGAGTTTTAAAAGCTATAACTTTATTTGAGGGAGCAGTTAATAAAAAAAAAAAAGGCGTGTATTTTCTAAAATATTCCCCTTTTGTCCTTAGATGTGAAATCTGCTGAATGTTTCCAAATTTGGCTCTGGCATCCATATGGAAAGGGGAGCTCTGCATCCGCCAGGAGCGTTTGCTGCACGGCGTGTGGCGTCAGTAGGCTTTAAACTGGAAATACTCTAAAACCCTTATACACCCGAAAATGCCACTGGGAGCTGAAGTCATTCTCAAGGTGGTCTGAAATCCTGGGATGTGAGTTTTTTTCCGGAGTGAAAACCGAATTATTATCTTATGACTCACGCCCCAGCCGCAGCGCGTCTCAGCGTGCCTCTGCTTAAATCTTTAATATTTCAGATATTTCCCGGGGGAGGCCTCAGCGTAGCACTCGGGAGGGCTGCCCTTCGGGGTGAGGTGGAAATGAAATATTTCAAGGTGCGAGGCTTCCAGGTGCTAGCTCACCACTCACCCCACCTGGAGAAATAAGAAATAAATAATAGAAAAGCGAATAGCGAAGCGGATCGCGCGATTTCCCCGTCCCCGAAGTACTAAAGTCGTGGAATGACTGGAAAATTATGCTTTTACAGTGAGGGAAAAGTCACTCTTTCAGTGAGAAGTGTCTGGGCTCCCCTGGAGTTAGTTAAGCACGGAGATGATGAACCCTGCCAATTAAAATCAGAAGGGTGTTTCTCAGCAAAGCTCCCCTTCCCAAAGATCCCTCACGGAGCAGAGGGGAGGAGGTACATGTTTCCCAGGATGTGTATCACCTGTAAAAGGTCTGTAAAAGGGAAAATTTAATGTTTAACTCTTTCAGTGAAGCCTTTTAGCTTGGAAAAGTTTTGCTGTTGGTAATAATTATAAATAAGCAACAAGCTGCTGTAATGAGCAATGGCCTTTATCCGTTCATATTTATATAATAATATCATCATTTATGGAAGGAGAATGGAATCCACACATGGATTTATGTGCACACACCTGTATAATCTAACTTGGGGATGGAAAAAGGTGGGGTTTTTTCTCACCAAAAATCTTATTTGTTTAGATGAGCCCTTTCTCTGCCTTCACCCTTTTTTTATGGCCACTCTGTGTCTTTGTGCTTTGGTGGCCCCAGCACAAGTAGCCCTTCCCTCTGGGAACGTAACCCACTGGGGTGGTACAGCTTGAGAAATCCACAATTTATTGTCATTTAGACAAATACTCTATCGCCTGGTGGGCCTTCCTCAGAAGGGGAATTGGGGAAAAAAAACAGAAAAAAAACAGGCTGAAATGTATATATATTTATTTTATACTGAATGTGCTGTTCGTGGTGTGAAATAACCCCCTTGGCAGCCTGGGTTGGTCTTGCTCCTCCTCGTCCCTGCATCTGGGGAGCTCAAAAACACGGGTTGACATAGTCCTTAGGAACATGGTTTAGTGGTTTTTGTCAGGGTTAGGTCGATGGTTGGACTAGATGGTCTTTAAGGTCCCTTCCAACCTGGACAATTCTATGATTGTATGACCCCTTCCAGGCTTTCCATCTCTGTGATGCTCATCTTTCAGTCCAGCGCAGATATTTCTCACAGGCCTATGTAGAAATTTCTCACTAATTTTTCGCTAAGACCTTTTAAATTACCCACATCGTGCATAAATTAAGTATTCGGGGCAGGAAAGGTCTGGCAAAAGTGCTCAATATGCAGAATATTTATTCCATAGTATATAATAGTGTTTACAGAATAAACACTATTAGATGGTTTCTTATTTCCCCCCTTGCCTGTGTGCAGGGGAAGCAGCAGCGAGTGTTTCGCATTTGATGAACCATGACGTGGATTTCCCAGGTTTGGGTTTGGTTTTGTTTCTTTTTCCCTCCTCTCAATAAAAACTTCTGCCGGGCCCACTGGAAATGTGCTGGGGCTCTTTGTAAAAGAGCTTTTCCCGTATATTGTGTTTTTCTGGAGGTGGCTGTGATTGGAGTTGACATTGATTAGAAGAAATGCTAATATACCCGATGGATTTTTTTTTTTAAATTTTTTTTTTTTTCCCTTTTAAAAGGAAAGGAGGAGCAGCGAGTGTGGGGATGGAGAGGCAGGGTTTGTTAGCTGGGTTTAAGAGCATTTAAGAGGGTGGTATAACGTGCTTTTATTAATAGCAGGGGATTTTAGCACACATCCCTTATTTATGGGTGGGAATTTATCCTGGCGCGGCGCTGGCCCCCTGCCCACCACACCTCGCCGGGGCAGAGCCGGAGGGAGAGGGGAGAAGAGAAATTCAAATGTCAGACCTCTCAGTGGCTTTTTGGGGCTGTTTCAGGTTTTTCTTTGGGTTTTTTTTGGAGCTGTGTCACCGGGAGGGGGCTGCCGACGGCGCTGCCAGCTGGTGCTGGCAGCCGGAGCCGCATCCCCCAGCATCTACCCGGCTGCCCCCGGGTACCCCGGGGGGTTTGGGGACATCGTGGAGGATGTTGGGCTCCCGAGCTGCTCCTTCATCCCCGGGAAGCCTGGCCTGGCCTTGGGCCGCTGCCCAGAGGAGCCGTGGCGTGGGTGGGAAAGGATGGAGGCAGCCCGGCCCGCGGTGCCATGGCAACTGCTCCCCTTGGCATCCCCCGTGTTTGCCTTTCCGAGCTTGGAAATCAAGTATTCAGCCTAGAGCGGGAACAAAAAAGGAGATTACCCCCCGCCCCGGTCCCGCAGGTATCCGGGAAGAAAGACCTTCCCGGGGTTTCCAGGGGAAACCAGGAGTCAAGGGTGGTTTTCCTGTACCCCTTTCTTCCCAAACAGCGGCTCCCCCAGCACGCTCTTCCTCCCCATAACCACGTACGTTTTATAAAGGATTTGCTACAGCCGTAAAAAAAAAAAAAATTAAAAAAAAATACTCAAACTCTTGTTTGTTTTCTCAGCATCTCTGAACCGTGGCCAGGTTCACCCGGGGGTGGGATCCCGGGGCTGCCCGTGAGGACCCTGCTGCAGCGAGAGCAGCATCGCTCCCACCCGCTCCTCACCCTCGCGCTGGGGATTTGCTGCTTTTGCATCCCCCTGGTGAGAAATGCCCCCCCTCGCTGCCAGCTTGGCTTTTGGGGGTGTGCAGCGGCATCAGGCACGGCTTTGGGGGGAGGCTCGGGGCGGGGAGGTTTTTCTTTATGGTTTTTCTCTATAGTATTTTTTTTTTTCCTAGTCCTTAACCCATCCTTGAAAACGGCAGGTCAGCCTCTTTAAAATTTTTTGGTAGGGGATGGCAACACGAAAGGCCCTTCAGCTGTATTTGCCAAAACGATTTGGGCCATACAAGATATATGCTATATATGGTGTGTATAGTGTGTGTACGACACCTATACTCTATAGGATATACAGAATCACAGAATCGCCTAGGTTGGAAGGGAACTTTTAAGATCATCTAGTCCAACCAATGCAAAAAATAAACAAAACAAACAAAACAACAAAAAAAAAACACAACAAAAAAAAATCAAACCATTAAAAAAACCCCACAAAGAAACAAAAAACCCCACACCACACCCAAACCACCACCAACCCAACACTAATCCATATCCCCGAGCACCGTGTCAACTCGTCTCTTAAAACACCTCCAGGGATGGTGCCTCAACCACCAAATCTGATTTGGAGAAATCAGATGAAATTGTATAAAACAGGCTTTATAAAAAGTGTATGCAGTCCTTAATAGACTTACTGTGGAGAACTGAAGGAAGCAGAAATCTTAATAACCCCTCCTGTGGCTCATTGAATTTGGGAGCCAACCGAGGCTTCGGGCAGCACGATGATGCCGAAATGCTGCCCTGTGGCCTCTGGGCCAGCAGCCAACTGGACCCTCTGTTGACATTTTATTTTTTCAGTATCTATCTGGAAAAATTTCCTCCAGGTTGTTATTGTATAACTTTGGACCTTGACTGATTTTTCAGTTCTCATTTTGTGCTTCTACTGACGTGTCTGTCAAAACTATTCCCGTGGCCACAAACCATCTTTTAACCGATATTTCTTCTTTTAGCAATGTCTTAAACATATTTTTTTTCAGTCCACCAATAGGGTGAGGACCGATTTGATGAGCATTTGAAAGTATTTCTGAGAAATGGTTTAATTAGAAGCCGCCTTTTTTTTGGGTAAACAGATCGTTTTCTTTAAGTATGGCTGCACTAGCAGAGAATTTTTGGATGTGAAATGACTCTGAGAGCAAGCTGAGGTTGCTCAGGTGGGGAGGGCGCAACAGAAGCAGGGCTGGGTTGGGTGGGAAAAGCCCATGGGGAAGCAGAGCAGATGGAGAATGTCCTGACAGCAGCGGACCAAGACTTGACCCAAGAAGACTTTGATGTTCCACAGGGGAACAACGTGCTGGCTGTTTTGTAGTTGAGTTTTATAACTAGTTGCACAAACCAAAACTGGCTAAATTGAAGCCATTGCTCTCAGGGAGGTGGTTTTGAGGTTGTCTTTGTGGCTGAGAACTTTTTTCCCCACTCTGAAACGTGACAGATAAAGCTGCCCTGCTGCCCCAAGAGCTCTGCTTGGACTGGTGCAGGGGTGCACCACCCTGGGTTTCCAAAGCTCTCCAGTCCCCCAGCCCTCCTGGAGGACTTCCAGCAGGACCATCCCTGGTCCCAGCAGACCACAAAGAGCAGGAAAAGGCCAGGAGTCTCCCCTCACATGGCACCCTGGATGGCCCAGGGTTGGGCCAGCACCTGGGGGAGACACACCAGTGGCTCTGCCTGTCCCACCACGCGTGTTGTCCTCTAACACCCAGACAATTAGTGCCAGTCCCAAAGCGTGTTATTGCACCTTGTTGTGTATCACACCAAAAAGTCTGAGGACAAAATCTTGGTGAATTGAAAGAAAAATTTAAAACCGACAAAAAAGATGGGTTTGGCAGATGATAGTAATTGAATTTGCATCGTATAAACTCACCCTCGGAGCGAGGAATCCAACCCCTGGAGAGGAGAAAGCCCCATCCAAGCCCTGCCAGGGATGGAGGGCATCCAAGGGACGGCACCCCTAGCTTTAGATAGCTGAGTAGACAAAGGAAAATGAAATGTCTCCTACCACTGACTTTTAAGGGAAAATCTTTGCCTTTTGGAAAGGTCATGCAACAGTTGCTCGGCATATGGGAGAGGAATCAGATGAGTTATGAAGGTCTACGTGCCACCGTCACCCATATGCCACCGCCGGGATGAAAACACCTTTTTTTTTTTTTTTTTAATTAGCTGGGGGAGCAAAGTGTCGCAGGTACGAGGGGGACAGCTCTGACTTCTCAGCAGTTCCCCGGCGATGCCTCGTCCCTCCAGCAATTAACTCCATCACCGGGAGAGACACAAACCACGGGAGGTGATGGGCAGAGGGAGAGGGAACTGCTGCTGCTGCCTGCCATCAGTTTGGGTTACAAACAGCAGAAAACCTTCGTGGCTCTTCGGGAGGGGAGGAGACTCCCTGCCCACGCGGGCGTTTGCCCACTGGGGATTTTTTTCTTCCTCCCACACAGGTTTTGGAGCCCCGAAGATGCTCCCGGTGCAGCAGCCCCCGAATTCCCAGCCACTTCTGGAACTGTTAGCCAGGACACACTCACTTCTTGCTTCTTCCCCTTCCATGTGCCTGCCTGCCTTAATTTTTCAGTTACTTACCAGTAACTGAGTTTATTAAATGATTTTTTCAGTTACTTTACCAGTAACTGAATTTATTAAAAACCACCCAATATGCTGAAAATTAAAGTCAGAGTCGAACTAAATACAAACCAAACGAGAATCACGGCGGTATTCCTGAATAGATTTCACCCCTAAAAATTCCCCACTGGAGCTTGGGAAACAGGACCAACTTGTCCCATTCGGCAGACAGAATAAACTAAAATAACAGGGTATCTGGACAAATACAGAGGGAGATTTAAGAAGAAAAGGAAGAAAAAAAAAAAAGGAATAGAAGTTTAATTTCTGCAGCTGTGGGAGATGGGGAGGGAAGAGCACGACAGCCCCAAGGCACATAATTTGGTTTTCTCTCTCTGGAGTGGTTTCTCCCCCTCTCCCGAGCAGAGAACCAAGGCAGACCGGTCTCTCGGCGCTGCATTTAGCCCGTGCAAACACCCGGTAATCTAATTATTTCTCTAATGTTCCATTATTTTCAAAGACACCCAGACACCCACCGGCGGGCCCAGCCATGGCCAGCACGGGAGGGCTGGTGGTGGGGCCGGGCTGCTGGCTGCAATTAGTGAATGCTGATTGTAATTAGCATTCCTGGTCCCAGGAGAAGGAAAAAAAGATGAAGTATATACACAGGGAACCAGTAGATAAACTTCCCAAGTGATGTGCAACAAAGGTACGTTATTTTTTTATATATATTTTTTTAAATAACTACGAGTATACACATTATTTATATATATATGTATATATAAATACATATATATACATTATTTATATGTATTATATTTATATTATATTTATATATATAGCTCTTCAGCTATGTCTTGAGCTGACATAGGTGATAATTTTTCTAGGTAAATCTAATATGCAAATACCATAAATGCAGACTCACAGAACCACCTAGGTTGCAAGGGATCTTTTAAGATCATCTAGTCCAACCAAGATCAACCAATATCAAGATAAAACATAAGAAAAATAATAAAATGGCTGTGGAAAGTGCCTGAACTGCAAGGATCAGGCAAACCCAAGCTGCAGCATCCCCCAGAGTTTCTGGGGACACCAGGGGACACGTTGCACCCAGACCAGTTTGATCTTGGCTTTTGATGGAGCTCGTGGTCACTACAGAGTGATTTTATACCCTGTCAATATCAGGGAAAATATAAAAAAGCTGTATGTGGCTGTCCGAAGTGTGCACGTACACAAAGCACACGGAGAAAGGGCACCACTTCAAACCCTGTGCTTTTTGGAGAGGGTTTTTCAAGTCTCTTGTTTTCTGAAGGATTTAATCGATTACAACTCCTGGGAGAAGAAACAGCTTTTAGCGTTGGGGTCTGCAAAAGTCTTAGTGCTTAGTCCTTGCATTGTAAAGGCTTTTTCAATAATAATAATAGTAACAACAACAACAATAATAATAGATTATATATAAGAATATATTATATAAGAATATATTATATAAGAATATATAAGAATATTATAAGAATAAGAATAATATAAGAATATATATAACAATATATATGAAAATATATAAGAATATATATATAAGAATATATTCTTATTCCTTAATTCAACCTATGTCTTTTCCTTTTAGATAAAAAAAAATAAGAATCACTGAAATCTATTTTCCACAAAGCAGCATCCGGTGGCTGACCCGACTCTCCCTGGCATGTACCGAATTCCCACGGAGGCAGGGGATGGAGAGCCAAGCAGAACCCTGGTGACAGAGGACCAGTGAGCAGAACAGAGCTCTTTGCCAACCACAATTAAGAAAGAAATGGGCTTCTGGTTTCCCATTTAGATAATACCTTGCGGTATTCCTTGATTATTTCTTCAATCATGCTGCTGTGGGTGCAGGGTGGCAGGGAGGGACACCGAGCGCTCTGCTGGGAAGCGGGCAATGCTAAGAGCAGACTGACCATCACAGCTCAAGCATCCAGCCTGATGGTCTGGATTTAAAGGAACTGAAGCTTTCCCAAAAGCGTCCGAGCATGAAAAGTCATTTTTAAACCTAATTGTTAACTTTTCACCGTAATTAAACGCGTTCACGCGTCTCCATCCTCTGTGGTTTCCCTCACCATCCCAATAGCTTCATTTCTATTTATTGGCTGCAGAAACTCGTTTCAAATTCCCAGGTGAATTTCTAAAAAAAAAAAAAAAAAAAAAGTTTAATTACATGCATTTTCCAACAGTAATTCACACGTAGGGGGCAAGTTCTTTAAGAATCCTTTTTGGCGTTTAAACAGTGATTTCGTGGGTGACAGAAAAACGGCTTTTTGTGGTTGTTTTATCTTTTTTCAAAGGGATATGAGCTGCGTGAAAAGAGGAACAAGGTGTTCACTGAATTTACTCAGCAAGGAAAGACCCCCAGGTGTGAAAGCACGTCAGGGCAGGAAGGGAAAAAAGATCTGCAGAGCTCGAGAGCCCCATCATCCCAGCCCTGCGACCCCATCCATGTCCCCGAGACCTATAAATCACTGCTATCACTAAGAAAACAAGGAGGGCAATTAAATCACTGCTATCGCTAAGAAAACAAGGAGGGCAATTAGAGACATGACTCTAAATTATTTTAGACTCCAATAATCTAATAAAAATAATAATAAAATATTCTAAATTAATATAATAAATAATCTAAAAAATAATCTGAATTATTGGCACAGTAAGATTTTATGTTACAAAAAGAGAAGGAAAAAAACTATCCCCCCCGGGCAGAGGTGCCCGTGAGCTGCGCGGCACAGCCCCAAATATCTCCCCAAAGAGCAACACGTCAGGTGCCTGGGGAGAAAATAATAAAAAAAAAAAAGCCACAATGGAGAAAGAGAGATGGAGAGAGAGAGAGGATTTAAAATATCTGACTCTGCGTCATTGATTCCAGCTCTCACTGGGAAACTAATTAGCAAGGTCCTGAATATCAGCAGCTACTTGGGAAAGGAGCAATGCTGGTACACAGCATCAGCATTTATATGTAGAGATATATATATAACTCACATTATGCTAGTAAACAGAATCTATTTTATATATATTACATAGCTATAATGATGTCAAACATATGTTTTTATATATATTTAAAAATATATATAAATAAATATACATCTATGTGCCTGTGCACAGCAGAAAGGGGAAGGGGCTAAGGGGAACCCCCCCCAGCAGGGGTTACCCCTCACTCTGGGGGGGCCACAGCCCTCCCCCTCACCTTCCTGCAGTCCGGCTTCCTGCGTTTATTAGAGCAGAAATAATGAAAACCTAAAACCCGATTAAGTTTAATAACGTTTTTTTCTTTTTTTTTTTTTTTTTTCCCTTTCATGAGAGCTGGCGGCCACATTAACTGCCAAATTATAGATTCATTCTGCTCATTGAGCTGCAAATGTTTTGGCAGAAGTAAAATGTGGCCTTCACAAAGGAGGGAGAAGTCTTCCAACAGGTAACTTGGTAATGATAATACAAAATTAATTCAGCTTAATGGCCTGGAACTGACGCCTTTTAGGGGCTCTGCCGGACCCGAAACCAAGAGATTTTGGTGCAGGATGGGTGCGTCTGTGCTTGGGGGATGCTCTCAGAAGGAAAAAAAATGGTATTTTTTAGTCTTGAAGCTCTTTTCCCCTCACTTGCTGGGGTTCCCAGCGGGGACAGGGCAGAGGCAGGAGCAAGGAGGGGTTGTGTTCTCCAATGGGACAAACCCGACCAACACGATTCCCAAACTGCTGAAGAAGATGCTGCCATTTCTCACCCCTTGGCACCTCCTCACCAGAGGACACAGGGAGGATGGAGCAGTGGTTTGGCTCCTGACCACATCCTGCAGCCGGTTGGGGCTTTAGAGGAGCTTCAGTCATTGCACAGGAACACCTCTACGTGCAGGAACCCCCGGAGATGGCACAGCCCCCGTGGTATTGCCCTCCTCCCGGTTCTGCCTTGTGGAACATCCCTTCCAAAGAAGAAAAGCAGGAAAAAAACAGGCTGAGAGAGCTGAGGTTGTCCAGCCTGGAGAAGAGAAGGCTCTGGAGAGACCTTCCAGCCCCTTCCAGTCCCTCAAGGGGCTCCAGGAAAGCTGGGG
>JAOTQQ010000079.1:1151242-1161333 GCA_026546715.1 Gallinago undulata | reverse complement strand
GTGTGGTGGGAGGTGTCCCTGCCCAGGGCAGGGGGTGGAATGAGATGGTCTTGAAGGTCCCTTCCAACCCAAACCATACCAGTTCCATACTGGGCGCTGTGCTGGGTGAGGCTGGGGGACAAACCCAGCCCCTCAAGCACTAACAGCCTCTTTTGCCCCATGAAACCCCAACGTGGCAGTTGGGAGAGGAATGGCACACCGGGGGCTGCCGCTGCTGTCACTAGATTTAGCTTCTCCTGCTGCCGCTTCCCTTGTGCCAGACTGAATTTATTTCTCCTAAATACCCATTGAATTGATCTGTTTGGACAGAAGCAGCATTATGCCATTTTAAATAAACCTTTATTGCATTTTCTCAGTCTACAAAGGCTGCGTTGAAGGCAACCAGGCCATCCAGCATCTGGGTGAGGAAACCCCACTAGAGCAAGAACTAGAATTTTCAATGAATCTCCCGATTTCCATCCAACGTGCCTTCAAATTTCCCCACAGCCCATGATGTCCCACCTCTTGCTGTAAGTTAGTGGTGATAACTTCCTCTCACATACTTTATTTTCCTTTTTTTTTTTCACTGCTCCTACCTCGACTCCCTCCTTTCTGACGCGGCACAGCCACAAATTTGAAATGCATGTCATTTTATTTTTTGTTTTCCTCCCCAGTTTTCTGCTCTAAAGGTCAAAAATAATAAAGGCACTCCCGAAGGGTAAGATTTCCACGGGAGTTTTCTCCTTATTGGTTCAATCCCTCTCTCTGGCACCAAAAGCTTCCCGTTAAAGCAGCTCCCAGGGTGGGATGCGGGGAGAGGGACCGGTGGGGACCACAGAGCCACAGCTCCCAGCCCCGGGAGAAGAGAGAAAATTAGAGGCCACGTGAAATTACAGTCCATTTCCCGCAGCGGTCAGGTTTGATTTTTTTGAGTAGTCTGAGGCATGTTTTACAGAACTCTCTTCCATCAGTATTATTGCATAGAGATCAATAATAATAAAAAAAAAATAATAAAAAAAGAGACTAAAACCATTTCACAAGCACAGCTCAGGGCTAACACTGCACTAGGCTAATTTACATTTGTTTCCAATAACATCTCAGGCACAGGTAGGGCTGGGATGGGGGCTGCAGGAACCCAATGGCCCCTTTTTGATCCAAATAACAGATATTCCAGGAATCTCTCAGCCCTGCCGTGCCCGTTGTGCCCAGGTCAGCTGCAGAGTTTTATCCCCAGGTCCTCGGGTGAGGACCCTGACTCCCACCACCGACGCTCTCGCTGTCCCCAGGCTAAGCCTCCCCCCGGTTGAGGGGACACCAAAGCCCCCACCAGCCCCGCAGACGGACTTTGCTCAGTCTGCAACAGCTGCTTGTTGAATTTCTCCATGTCAAGAAGTGTTCTTCATCTTGACAGTTAAGGAGTACATGGTATTTTTTTTTAAAAAAAGTTAATTTTCAAATTAAAATTAAAATTTTAAAGTTAGAATTTAAAATTAAAATCTAAAAAGTAAAATTAAAATTGAAAAATTAAAATTTTAAACTAAAATTTTATATATTTTTTAAAATAATTAATTCCACTATGAAATGTACTACCAGTAAACATGGGGGTGGTAGACAGGACAGCTCTTACAGAGGTGGAGAGGTGGAGATGCCCCAACCTCAGCCAGTTCCCAACCATCAGGGTCAAAGCTCCTGCCACGGTTCCATCCGTTTCTCCTCCCTCTGGGGGCATCAAAGGCAGCCAACACTCAGAATATTATAAGGAAAGGTAAAAATTATGCTGTTCTGCACAGAAAACCTCTCACTCCTTATTGTCACAACGTCTCTTTTTTAAAAAACCTTACGATAAGAATCCCGAAAGCCGATCCCCAAGTCCCCCAAAAGAGCTGAGCTACTGTTATTCATTTATGATAGCTCTTACCATATTAAGGGAAATTTTGCTGACTGCTTTCCCTCCGAGTACACAAGCTCTGTTCTAATGAGGACTCGAACGCTGGAAGCGTGCAAGCGTAATGCTGAAGTTAGAAATTTTCCTTCCCAGTCCCCAAATCACGGCTCCAGGGTGGGAGCTGCAGGGAAGGGACCCTCGCTGGGGTTTGCTCCAGGCAGTGGGGTGGAAGGGGAAGCCTGTGCGGCCCCTTTCCGCAGGTCCCCTCCTCCCTCTGACCCCCCAAAATTCATTAGTAAGTTTGTTGCCTCCTAAAACCTCCTTCTAAGTTTTGCCATGGCTTGAAAGGACCCGAATGGGGCCGGGGAGCTGGGTGGGACCATCCGTGCCAGCGCAGATGCTGCTCAGGCAGCAGGAGACAGGGAAAAAAAACCTGTTCTTTAAAAATTCATGCTGGTCAATTAGGGATGAAAGTGGTGGAAAGAGCAGAGAGCTCAGCTCAAGCTTCTCCCGAGGAGGTTGAGTGGCGATGATGGATGGTTCAGAGGAACAAGAACAGATGGGCTGACATGGAGACCATGGCTGGTGTGCAGAAACCACGGAGGCACAGGTCCTCAGGGGGCACGGGCGCAGCTGAGGGGAGAGCCCAGGGCATGGAAAGCAGTCACCGGGGTTGTTCTTAGCTTTGGACCACTTTTTCACCATTCTCCATCCCGGTCCCTCCAAACATGGGTGACCATCCCAAATGGTGGCCATCCCTTTGGCCCTGCTGGGAGCATGGCATCGCCGTGGTGTGGTGGCACAGCCGACATCACAAGCCCGTGGGTGCTGCTTCTGCACAGAGAGGCAGATAGCAGAGCAGGGAACACCCGAAGTCTGCTTAGTTCATCCCCAGATTTTAATTGGATTCTTTGCAGACTCACGCCTTAATTGAGCCGAGTGATAAATGCCTCGGATTGCTTAACTGGATTATAGCTTGTGTTAAACACATGGAGATGGGGCTGAAGCGGTGGGACACAGTGAGCCGGAGGCAGAAGAGCCGGCCATGGAGCAGGACACCTTCCCCAGCCGTCCATCACCCACCAACCCTCGCTCTGCTCCTCAAAATCAGCGGTGAGGACTACGGTGAGGGAAGAGGTTAAGGCTGGTTGCCAGGGAACGCGCTGGCCACCGGCTGTAATGAGACCGTGGCTTCATTTTGTACATCATTTAAGTAGTTAAAACTTCTTTTTTTTTTCTTTTTTTTTTTTTTTTTTTTTGTCTGTCTATTTACGGGGCTCAAAAAGGCATAAAGTCTGTTCCTCAGGAGCCAGGCTGGGACGCAGTCCTGCGTGAGGAGGAAACACGAATGCAGCTGTGTGTACCCACATATAAGGGACAAAAATATTTCCCAGTAAAGGTTCCACGGTGAAACCTAATGAGTATGTGATCCAGCAGTAACACGAGCAATTTAACCTAAACCTCTGCATATAGCGAGGCATATCCAGTATCGATCAGAATAATTACACTCAATGATGAGCACAGGAAGGAAAGAGCCATATTTCTGCTGAAGAGACTTTTTCTTGCCATTATCCTCAGAGCTGCGATCCAACCGCCTCATTTTTGCAAACCCATTCAGCATGAGGAAGGTCCAGAGTGCCAGGCTTTATTTCCCACCCATCAGAAGCTTGACCTCCCAGGAGTCTTCACTGCTTTCCTGTCTGCATCCCTCAGGAATTCCCATCAGGAATTTCCTTCTCTATTTAACAGCTTTTGGCCCCGGGGCAGGAACGCAAGGTCTGAGCAGAGTAAGGAGCTAATCGTGGTATTTATGCGAGTGATGTTTGGAGCGTGGAGGTATAACTGGGAATTCATCCCGTTGGCTGGAATAGGACGTGTTCGTTAAAAATAGATCTAGTTTTCCTAGTTAAAAGGCTTCTCTCTGCCCTTTCCCCAGGATGTCTGAATTAATTCAGTTCTCAGGGCAAAACGAGCATCGGGCTTGTTGCTGACCCCAGCACGGCCGAGCTTCACAAGGGAACCTGAGCACAAAAAAACCCTCCAAAACCAGCAAATTTAAAGGATTTTTACTGCTTAAAGAAGGCCTGTTACCTGGAAAGCTCAAGACTTAAAATTTTTGCCGTAGATGCTTTATGATCTGGAGTTTCCCGCACGGTGCCTGTTACGGGTCCCTCTGGGGACCCGGGTGACCGTGGTGGGATCTCGGCCACCCCCAGCCCTGCCTCACAGCTCCAAGCAATACTTCAACCACCATGGAAGTTCTGGGCCTCCCCCTACCAGCTGCAAAGGTCTCTGTGGTGAATTTTATCTCCCCTCATTTACAGGGCACGTTGATAGATGTTACCCTCTCTTTTTATTTATGGGACACAACAGAATCCAGATTTTCAGGGAGGGTCTATACATTTTGGTAGAAATAATACTTACTAACCCACCCTATTAGAGGATTTATTTAACTTTTTTTTTTTTTCCTTTACCTATTTCCTTTCTCTAAGGAGCCACAGGATTAAAGCTGACATTAAGCACTCATTTTTTTCCTTCAACAAGGAAATTGTTGAAGAATTCAGCTCCACGAGGTCCATCACTTTGAAGAATGTTCCTAAATATTCCTGTTTATTGGTCATTTGCATCTTGTCTGCCTGCTCCAGTTGCACAAATTATATCTAATTGAGAGAATTTTATGAAGCTATTATATGGTAATGGCTGGAATATTAAAAGGCGCTAATGTATATGAGGCCAAAGCCTAATTTACTTGTCATTTCAATCTCTGTTAGAAGCACTCAAACAAAATTTGTTTCCTTCAGGGAAGGCAACCTTAGTTTGCAAATTCTAATGGAGCCTGAAAATCATGAAAGAAAGAAAAAAAAAAAAAGAATGCTTCCTTTTAAAATGTATATTTGAAATTTTAATTTGGAAAGGAAAACTCTGACTTCCACGACAGATGTCGAGAACAATTCATTCATGTCTCCCATTACCATTAATTTCTAGATGTGAGAAACAGGCTTGGATAGAAGAGGGTCTCTCCACCACTGAGATGGATGCAGAAGAAATCCCATGAATACCCTTCCTTTCTGTATGAACTGCACAATTAGAAAAAGTTTAACTTTTAAAAAGAAAAATTCTTGCTTCTAGTGCAAGTTGACCACGTTTTAATTGTCAGGCTAAAAAAAGAGGAGAGACCAGTGGAGCTCTGGCTACGGCAGTCTGAGAAGCTTGAATTTCTGCTTGAAACAGGGGATACAGAAAAACCCGCAGGACACAGCCAACAGAAACAACAGAAAGAATTTGAAGGATTATGGGGAAAACCAGCAGAGAGAATGGTAATTAGAGTATAAAACTAATCGTCTACAACTCTGCCAGTATTTCCCTCGATTACCTTTTGCAGGCAGAGAACACCCGCTGGCAGCTGGCGAAGGACCCCCGGGCCACCGGAATTACACCCTCACAATTAAGATCCCAGCTGGAAATGAAGGTTTTTGAGGAACCTGCTCTAAGGCAGAGCATATGCCATTTTGCATATGGCAACCTGCATTTAGATGCTCTTTAAATCCAAGGAAGAGACCTCCCATCTGCAGAGTTACCCCCTTGAAGGCTGTAAGTGGTCTTTCTTAAATCTGAGCACATTAAGGGAGGTGGCAACTGAAGAGCAGCATCCTCCCCAAAATAGGCTGGGATGTCAGAAGCAGCAAATCTTTTAATTCCCTGAAGACAGCAACGCACTGAAGTATTTAGGAGGAAGCAAAAATTCCTGCTGTCTCAGCTTACGAAGCTAGAAGCACCACCCCAGAGCTATTTTGGGTTAGAACTCCCAAAATTCGAAGGACATCACCAAAGTCCGGAGCAGAACTTGAGTCCAAAGAATTTTGGAATTTACTTTGAAAAGTTCAGCCTCTTCATTCCATAGCAGACTGAGGAGAGTTTAACAAACTACGTTATGTTATCCTTGAATTATATTATCATCACCGTCATCCCCGGGGAAATTTTATTGGGCCTTTGACCAAAATCCCAGCACACGTAATAAAGTGCACAAAACCCCTTACAAAAATGTGAGGAATAAGGTATCTTCCAGAGAACAAGAAAAATCTGAAGAGGTGTTAATGTTTTCTGTGACAGCCAAGAAAACAATTGGTGAATAAGAAATCAGTTTATTATGGATTTTTTTTTTTTTTAAATGGAAAAAAGACACCCTTTCAGTACCATGCAGTAAAATAAATTAACCAGATGATCTTTAAGGTCCCTTCAAACTCTAACCATTCTATGATTCTATGATATAAAATTAAAAAAAAACTGGAACATTCAAAAGCAGACAGAAGCAATTACAGGCTATGCCTCAGCAGGTTTGCACCACAAAGTCTAAGCAAGTCTCAAAAAAGGCTACAAAGAAACCCAGAATTTTAGTGCTTATTAGTAGATATCAAGATCAGATTTTTGGTCTGAAATACTTTGCAGGTTTTTTGGCTGGTAGCAAAGGATGATGTATCCAAAGGGGTGCCAGAATAAAGCCACCAGAATGATTTCTAAGCTTAGAAAAAGCAGGTTTTGTTGCAAAAACCTCCCAGATTTCATCCAAGGGAAGGCAAAGAGCTCATGGAAGAAAGGCTCCGCAGGAGAGGAAATTTGTATTTCAGGACTGAAATACAAATGCAAATTTGATAGCACAGGCAATTTTTTTTTCTTAGTAAATTATTCTAATAGGGGGATACTTCTTCTAAGAGAAGACATTTCGCGTCACAACTTAAAGAATATTTTCTATGAGCTCATTTATTCTGGGAGGAACGAGGGCTTTCAAGAGGGAAAGAATGAAGGTGCCAAAGCCGGGCAAGATGCTGGTGGGACCCTGGGCTCCCAAAATGGGCTACAAGGGTTACACCATCAACTCCCAGCCCTGGAAAAACAACAGTCATCTGAGAAATAGCTCACACCCAGTACTTCCAGACTGCTGAGCGTGTGCCGCTCAGAGCTCTACCAGCTCAGGAAGGCTTTGGAGTTCCTTGGTTTGCTGTTTTCTAAATTGTCTTTAGACTTTTCTAGAAATTTCTAAAAGAAGCGCTCAGAAGCAGTCAGTTGGGTTTTAGGGTTCTCCCCTCCCACCCTTTCTATTTGGAACATTTGTTGTATCCTAGTTTACCCTCTTTTGAATAAATCCAGGGATTCTCATTTCACCTCCCCAGGAGCATTTGGAGGAAGTGGGACATGAGGACCGTCATGGTCACTTGAGGGTGAAATGCAGCCCCAGCTCCTCACCGAGCCTGGAAGAGCCAGAGCTGAAGACGAATGGTTGCTTTATTTCTTACCCCAGGAGAGATGAGGTGTTTCTGCTCCCATAGAATCATAGAACCTTTGAGTTGGAAGGGACCTTAAAGATCATCGAGTTCCAACCCCTGAGGTATTTTGGACAGGACCTACTTCTTACTGAGGAACCCAGTGAGAACAAGGCCCTTGCGTTGCTCCAAATAAAACAGACCAACTTTAAGGTGAAATTACTTTCTTGAGTGAACTTTATATGAACGCTTTAAATATTTACCACCTAGTTTATTTTAAACGTTATTGTCAATAACGGAAAGTCGTCTGATGAGAAGACCTTGCTTTCTGCAGAAGACAATGCAGCGTTATAAAGACTTTTTTAAAAGTAGTCACTGACAGCAGTAAAAACGTCATATTTTTTATTTCACTTTTCATCATGCTATTAAAGAGATCACTCCTGTTTCTGTAAAACAACTGCCCACACAGCACCTGCTAATGTCATAGCTAGAATAGTGCATTAATTTATTTTTCCAGGGTATTTTGAAAGTATAGACTGTATAAGCATTTATTAGAATTTCTATCATTTGCTAAAAGTATGCACTAAAAAAAGAGATTAATCTAAACCAAAACGTGGTTGATTCACCCTTCTGAATAATTCCCTAGGAAGTAAAACCAAAGACATGTATATTCATACGGCATCTACTCATAGAGGAAGAATAAATGGGGCATTAGTCAAGTGTTTTCCAAGGAGATAAAATTGCTGGAATCCTGGCCGCTGGGGACAGGGATGGGGACCGCAGGGACAGAGGATGGGGACCCCCTTGATCCTCCCCAGCAGAGGGGTGGGATGCTCCAGGGCTCACCCAACAGCCAGTTTGTTTTAACTCACTTTCCCAAGGAACTTAAGAGTTTGGTATGTGCACTCGCTGGGAACCGAGTGGAAAATCTGTAACTGATAGTGCTCCAAACAACAAAGGTACAATAAGCAGAGTGGAGGATTTAACCAAATAAACACTGAACTATTTGTGTTCAGAGAGGGGAAAGCGCTGACATCAGGGAGATAAATCTGCCAGTGACTGATACCCTTTTAAATTTGTATTTATTTCCCATTAAACTTTGGTTATGTAAGATGGCCACTGTTGGTTGAAAAGTCATTTAAATACTCCCATTCTTTCATGTGTATTAAAACGTTGATGAAATATATATAACCCAAAGTAATTTTTCACTCGCTTTCCCCCCCCTACATTAGGGTAAAACGTTCCCTTAATTCATAGATTGGAAATCTTCATAACCGATCATTTCCTTTTCCTCGTTATATCCTCCCCCTACCTTTAAATTTCAGAACATTTATTAAATGAAACACTTAAGCACTGACTGCAGAAAACCACAGAATCTGTTTCTATAGAGACAGGTCTGTCTCGATTCAGTGAAAGGTTTTAAAAAGAGAAAGAAGAAAAAAAAGAAAAAGGACAAAGCAGCAGGACAAGGGGCAGCGTTAAATACAGTGGATAATTGTAACCCACTGAGATTCTGGGCTGGCAGATGAGTCTAATTAGTGAATAATGGTTTGTCAAGAGGCTGCACAACCCAATGGCTCTGCGATTGGATTCCCCTTCTCTGCGTCCCCCCTGCTGGTCCTCATCCCATGTGGCCATCGAGGACCAGAGTCACCGTTGCTACAGCCAAGGGATGCAGTAGCTTTAAATTTAAGCGGAGAGAAACGCTGTGACCACTAATGCAAATGCATTTACCCCCCAAAAATAAAACCACCCAAAAGAACCTTTACATCTGGCATTAAAAAAAAAACAAAAAAACCCACCCAAACCCAAGGCACCCAAACCACCCCGCAGTTCGCACAAATAATTTGAGTTAAAAAAACAGGCAGAGAAGCTGAGGTATATAGGAACACACTTTGAACTCTGCCAGCTGCGTGAAAACCCCCTAACTCCAGCAGGGAGTTAACTTAAATCCTGCTATTTGGGAAAGATTTATTTGCCCTGTTTTATTCTGGTCGTGGGTTGAGGCTCATTAGATATTTGCAGGTAATTCACATTCCATTTCAAGACCATAAAGCATCCACCGTAGGGAAAGCCCGTTACAGTTACACACCGTGCATATTCTCCTCAGCCCTCTGAGAAAGGGGGGCAGTGATTTATCAAAGCATCGCTCCACATCTATAATTTCTTGTTACGGACGTGCCGTATTTCATACGCAGTACTCCAGTAATCCTGATTAAAGTATATTTCAAAAGCCACAGAGAGCAGGGAAGGATTTTTTTTTTTATTTTTTTTTTCCCTATTGTCAAGTTTTTAAAAGGAAGAGCTGTGGTGTAAATGTTCTGTATCGTTATTGTTAAAAAAGTGATGAAGAGGCACAATGCACTTGGAACAGCAGTTGGTGTCACCGTGGCAGTGTCACACGCCCAAAGCCTCATTAAATACCCTTCCAGTTACAGACAATAAAATGATACAGTTTTGTCGTTACGGCCCATCGTGGGTAATCATTAATTAGTTCAGTCTAATCATCGGGACCTTTTATGCCATTTAATAAGTATTTCTGCTTTTCCCTTTCTTCCAGCGCCGTCACCTGCAGCCTGCAGACCTTTTCAAGCTATTTTGAATCAGTCTTGAACAAAACAGAAGCAAAACTCCACAACAACCGGAGGCGGGGACACAGGGACATTTTGGTTTTGCTTTGTTTAAACGAGCTCAGAGTCTTCTGAAGGCTGATGTGGACAGTAGCGGCCAAACAGGCTGAGGTCTGCAGCCAGAGGAGTTTCTGGCACTGGAGGAGTAGATGGATCATGGCAAGATGCAAGAGAATCACAGAATGGTTTGAGTTGGAAGGCACCTTCTCATTCCACCCCGTGCCCTGGGCAGGGACACCTCCCACCACACCAGCTGGCTCCGAGACCCCTCCAACCTGCCCTTGAACCCCTCCAGGGATGGGGCAGCCACAGCTTCTCGGGGCAACCTGGGCCAGGCTC
>JAOTQQ010000079.1:1130852-1147375 GCA_026546715.1 Gallinago undulata | reverse complement strand
GCCAGCACGGGTTCATGAGGGGCAGGTCCTGCTTGACAAACCTGATCTCCTTCTATGACAAAGTGACTCGCTTGGTGAATGAAGGAAAGGCTGTGGCCCTATGAGGAGAGGTTGAGGGAGCTGGGGTTGTTGAGTCTGGGGAAGAGGAGACTGAGGGGAGACCTTCTCGCTTTTTACAACTCCCTGAAATGGGGGTGTAGAGAGATGGGGGTTGGTCTCTTCTCCCAGGTCACAGGTGATAGGACAAGGGCTGAAGGCTTCAAGTTGAGCCAGGGGAGGTTCAGGTTAGATATTAGGAAATATTTCTTCACCGAAAGGGTTGTCAGACATTGGAGTGGGCTGCCCAGGGAGGTGGTTGAGGCACCATCCCTGGAGGTATTCAAGAGACGAATTGACATGGTGCTTGGGATATGGATTAGTGTTGGGTTGGTGTTGGGTTTGGGTGTGGTGGGGGGTGTGGTTTGTGGTGGGTTTTTTGGTGGTGGGTTTTTTTTTTTAATTATTTATTTTATTTTTGTGTTTTGTTTTTGTTTTTTTTTCTCAGAATCACAAAATCTTCGTGGTTGGAAGGGACCTTTGAGATCGAGTCCAACCGTACAGGGTGGAAGTTTGTTATTTACAGTGCATATTGCTAATGCCATCGCAAAGACCACTTTTCCTGGAGCATTGTCCCTCCAGCTTAAAATGCCTCTCTCCATTGGTTGGTCTAGATGATCTTAAAAGGTTCCTTCCAACCTAGGTGATTCTGTGATAAAGTAACCAGAGATTATTTGAGGTCAAGGTTAAGCCGTAGTAAGATTCTTGGAAATCCGAAGACTAGACAGTATTACTCAAAGTATTCACAGTGTTCCTCCAGTGGGAATGCAGATAATGAAAATAATAGTATAATTAACAGAGATGATGAAGTACGCTACTGGGAGGTTGAACCTGCCTTTAAATAGTTTGGAATAGTCTATTTTGGAGGTCTATTGTTCGGGGTTTTTTAGAAAAACGCAAATTTTCTTCTTTCCAGTTGGGAGACCACTTTCTAGTTCTGGTTTCCACTGTCCAAGCATCACCTCCAAAGATTCTGAATTGTTGCAGAAAGTGAAGCTGATGGAGCAGGGGCTGGGGGCCGCCTCTTCACACATAGCTTCTGGCCACCCTCACCCCATGAGAACGCCCGTTGGCACTTGGGCTAACGAAGGGAGAGATGTCACCGTTCCTGCAGCCAGCACTACTCCCAGTTTCCCTTGCTCTGGTGGCAGAGGCCATGGGGTCCCAGCACCTCATCACCCCTCCAGCCCAGCCCTGCTCTGCTCCTGCGTCTTGCCGGGAGGTCATCACCTCCAAACGCATGACGTTCCTCAGACGAGCCACCACCATGGCAGGTGCCATGGGATGGAGCTGCACAACTTCCAACCACAGGAAGTGGTTGCACTTGCAGGTTTTATTACATATGTTTTATTACATATGTTAATATGTAAAAATACCTGCTGTGCTTGCAGGTTTTATTACATATGTTTTATTACATATGTTTTATTACATATGTTTTGTTACATATTAACATATGTAAAAATACCTGCTGTGCTTGCAGGTTTTATTACATATGTTAATATTTTTCTTTTAAATCATGCCTTTTTTTTTTTTTCCTTAGTGTTTATACTGACATATTTACAAAAGTGCCATCCTAAAGTTCTCTCTCTTTCTAAAGCAGCTGTATGCTTGAAATATTTTTTAAGGGAACGAAATAAAAAAAGAAACCCAGGGCAGAGCCATGCAATGGTGTGCCCATTTCTGGCGAGAAGGGCTGTTAAAAGACATTTAGCAATACTCTACAGTATTTCTTCGCGGAAAGTTCCTTATTTTAAGGTGCTAGTTTTCCTTCTGGGGTTCTCCTTCCCTCGGATTTATTCATGAGAGCAGCAGCTCTGTCCTTTGCAGAGGGAAGGGGAGCTGCCCCAGGAAGTCCCATTTGCTGTAATCATCTGCCTTTATTTTCTCGCCTCCCTTTTCCAGCATGATCCCCGAATACCTCATTGGATGCATCTGCAGCTCATTAATGGGAAGAGCCCCCGGTAACACCTAATGTGTCACCACTCATGGCATCCTCTCTGGAGACTCTCTAATTGGTAGAAGAAAGTCCTTCCTCCTCCTGAGTGTAATCCCTCAAACCACCTCATCGTTAAGACAAGGTGTTAAGAAACAAACCAGGAAGCAGAAAAACACTCAGCAGTCATTAAATGAAAATACCTTAATTAAGCAAAGAAAGCAGCTATTATTAGAAGCTCATTTCTTATTTATAAGCAATATAAAATTTTAATATGGATAAAGTCAGCAGTTGCTTAACTAAAAGTAAACCGATTAGGTCAAAGGAGACCAAATCACATAGCGCAAGGAGAAGCCCATCTTCAGCATCTCCTGAACACCAGGAGCTTTTAAAGTCAGCTTGAAATCTAGTGGGAACAAAGCTGCAGAGACCCTCAGAAGTGGTGGCACGTCCATCCTGGAAAGGCTCAGGGTCTACCCACTGTGAGAGCCAGGCTGGAGCCCTACTGCTGACTTCCCAGAATAAATGATAGAGGGTTGGAAGGGACCTCTGGAGGTCATCTAGTCCAGCCCCCTGCCAAAGCAGGTCCACCCAGAGCAGGTCTAGGTCCTGGTCTGGCACTCAAAGGTGAACTCAAGCCAAAATCCTGGGGAAGCTGAGTCATACGTGACTAAATGAAAGGTAGCTCTGGGACCATCTCCCACTGCTGGGACCATCTCCCACTGCTGGGACCTCTTGCTTTGTGAACTAGGGTGAACCCATCTGGCAGCTCCTGCTCCATGCCCACTGCCCAGACTGGTCAATCAGACCAGCTCATCCACAAGCACCAGTAGCCGTGGAGAAGCCCAATTCATTGAGCCACTGAGCAGGGTTAAGCGGGGAGAGAGACAAACGAGTTACAATCCAGACTTGAAGTCAATAACTGCACATGCTGATTTACACCAAAGAGGATTTTTACTGTTTTAGGCAAGAAAGGTAATTATCTGCTTGACCACAAAATTACATGCTATTAGGAATAATTTTATTCATTTAATAATTAGAAGATTAACCAAAGCTCTCTATATAGACGTAGTAAGAGTTCATCTTGCACATTATGGGGGATATAGTTCATTAGTTGCAACGAGCTGGTCTTAATCTAAAAGGATAATAGCCCCTTACATCCAGCAGAAATTTCCTTTATAAGGTCTATTAGCTTCAGCCAGTAACTAGTAGCCCATTACCTTCATTCTGCAGATGGTAAAATGACTATAAACACAGTAAATAGGAGCAGATTACATCAAGTTTCTCAGTATTTTAACTAAGTCCTTCTGAAGATGCACATCAGGACAAAGGGTGTAACATCTACCTTCTTGGAGAGGGGAGAAGGTGCAGAGCAGCAGAGAAGGTCTTGAGAGGGAGGCCAGATCCACCATCCCAAGGGTCCTGGCCCAAACAGGTTTTGTTTGGTTGTTTCTGGGTTGTTTTTGTTCAAACAGTTAACGAGCTGATTTTTACTAGCAAAATGAGCCACCTGCACAGGACTGAAATGAGCTCCCGCTCAGCCCACTGCATGTCAAAACATCACAAAGCAGTATTTTCACATGAATACATACATAATAAACCAGAAAATCCATTAGTAAAAAAAAAAAAAAAGGCATTTCATCCTTGTTTAAGTGCCCAGCCATCAATCCACATATCATCCTGGGCATTGAGAAGGGAGACGTATGGACACGGCTAATTTCAGGATTGGGTTAGAGGCAGCTCCCTCAAATCCATCCCAGGGCTCACCCCAGTCCCCCCATGTGCTCTCGACAGCAGTGGAGCTCACCACAAAAGGATCTCACTGCAATTAACCCCAACACTTGCTTTAATCCCTTCTGGCACTAAGGAGCTATCCTGCTTGCTCCTGCCCCGCTCCCATTTGTATCAAGGAGATGTTCACCAGGAACCCTCACCCTCCCAATCAAAGGGGCTGTTCTCACAAACAGGCTCTAATTACTCAGCTGAAGGGATATGTGCTAATGAACACGGGCCCTGCCTGTGTTTTCCAGGCTAATCTGATCACTAATACTCAGCAGCAACGCTTGTGTAGGGGTGCTGCCCACCTTAACAGCTCCATCACGATGGGATGGAGCTCCAAGAGTTCCTAAGTGACATCCATTGTCCAGAGATAATCACTGGGGAAAACAAAGGGAAAACTCATTACAGAAGCTGCTTAGAGGGGATTTGAACATGAAGGGCATGTCTTTATTCCTCTTGTCTCCTTACACTGTTGACCACATGAGAACACAGCAAAGGAGAGGCAAAACCAGCTCCTCTTGGCCACCAGCTGAGAAGACCAGGCTCCTGGGGCACCAAACAGCAGCAAGGGCTCCATGGCAAGATCCCAGCACCCTCACACCACACGGGAAAATAACTTCACCATGACAACGTGCAATATATAAATTCCTTTCACTGGTGTGAAGAGCACTGAACCTGAGAAGAGGGAGAAAATATTTAAGTTCACATTTTAAAAAAATAGACGTTTTAACATAGTTTGCAGACCATTTAAAGACCCAAGAGATGTCCAGGTAGAGCATACTCAGGGCTGCTAACAAACCCATAAATTGACAAGCTGCCCATTTTGTTATCCTGAGTAGCTCAGACCACAGAAATAAGTTAAATTGATAAACATGAAAGGATGCAGATCACTTAACGCTGGCATAGTTAATTATTTTAACCATTGGTTAACTATTTTAAATACTTAACTATTTCAGTTATTTTCAACAGCTGTGCTAACCAAACCCTCAAAACCCAGAAGACTGCTGTAATAGCTAGACCTCTGGTCTATATGCATGGCTGTCTTTCCCTAAAGTCCTGTTGACCTGTGTGTCCAAAGAGCAGGGAAAGTGGAATAAACTGGCCACAGATTACAGGGGACACACTTGTAGCCATTTCTTTTAGAAGCGGGGATTTATCCCAAAAAAGTCTCAGTTCTTGTAGGTTTATCTTAACAACAAATACTGCTGCAGAAATAGAAAAATCACTCCATAATTTCCATTTATTGACATGCAGAAAAACCCTTGTATGCATATATTGATATTTCATAAGTGGTATGCCTTTACAGTAAAGAGTTAAAGTCTTTTTGGGCTAAAGCAATTGCAATCCAAGTGGATTCTGGGCTCTTTTAGAAATAATAGCACACGGGTCAGAAAGCTCATGATTTTCCATAGAGACGAAGGAGGAGGGTTCTTCTGTTTGTTTCTAAAGCCTGTAAATTGTCCAAAACACTTGTATTCGGACTCCCAGGGTATGTTCAACCATATTTGTGTCGCCTAGAAATGAAGCCTACAATCAAGCCCCTTCTCCCCCCTCCCAGTGGAGTTCCACCAACTGCATTCATTTCAGATTAAATCAAGGTGACCAAGACAGCGAGCTCCATCAAAGCAGGAAAAACACTTGTATAAAATAATCAGGGGTCCTCAAGAGGTCTTGAATGTTGCCTCCAGAGAGATACTTACAGACTGAGGTATTCCAGGTAGCTAATGAGTCTGTACAAGGGACTTCAAATCAAAACAATTGCAGAAAGAGAGATGACAACATCCAGGTCTGCATGCAAATACCGCTGTATCTGCAATGCAGATAGCTATTTAGCATCAGATGGAGATTGAAATGTACTTCAACAGATTGAATCTCCTCCAGCCTAAACAGTGTTTTCATTTTTCGCGTGAAGCTGGTAATTATGTTTTCCACTTATACCTGGATATTTCGGCAAATATTCTACACAAGCTATTTTTGATTGGAATGGTTCCACATGCTACAAAATAATGAGATTCTTTTCAATTTTTTTTTTTTTTTTTTTAGGAGGTCTGTGTGTGTGAGGATTAAGCAATTCCCCAGTGCAGGTTGGGGAAGTTATATGAACCTCGTTTTACCTAGTACCAAGGGTTGGAACCACTCAAAGTTTTGGGGACATACCCTTCACATGCACACTCCTGGTTCAGGACAGAGGAGAAAAGCCAGCCAAGCTGCCATGAGGTTTTCTACACACCTCTACATGAACATCAGGAGATGATGAAACCAAACCAGCAGTTACACAGCTCTTACAGACATCTTTGATGTCACAAAGCTTTTTTAAGAAGGCAGGCTCCTTGTGAGCCTGCTCAAATGTCTTGGTGGCAGCTCAGTTTGTGAGAAGACAAGGGATCTGCTGCAGCACGGATGGTCCCTTGAGCTGCAGAAGCAGAGCTGCACCTGTCCATGTGCTGCTCCTGCTTTTAAGCCTCCTTGGCTTAAAATGAAGAGTTTCTAGGGAGAGCAAAGTGTTGAGGGTGGCTTGGGAGAAAAGGAGGCTAAGGACATTTAATATTTTGCCAGACTGGTATAACTTGAGGTATACTGGTATTTCACACCCAGATACTTGAATGTATTTAGAAAAAAAAAAAAATTGCAATCTTTCCTTATATTTCTAAGTAAAAAAAAAAAAAAAAAACACAAAAAACCCCAAACAAACAAACAAAAAAACAAAACAAAAAAAAACAAAACCAAAAACCCACCCCAAAACCTACACACTCACAAAGCTGTGAAGTTCAACTTTACATTTCCTGGCACAAAGAGATCAATGTTGGCGGCACCTTCTAATCTCTGGGACTTTCCTCCCACCTTCTTTTTGGTCAGACTTGTATCAAACACTGACCTAACGGCTCCAGAGTGTGACACAGGGAGGACCAGGCTGGACACCCATCTCCAGAGGTCTACAGATAAGAGACTTCACCAGGAAACAGCCACCCACATTGCCCAGACCCTATCTCCCAGCTTGTCTCCCATCCAACCTGCCAACTCCTCCACAACGGCAGAGCGTCGTTAGCAGAGTTAATTTAGTTTGCAGCAGAGCTCCAGGTGTGCTCAAAACAGTACAAATTCCTACAAAAAAAAAAAAACAACCCCAAAAAAAACCCAACCAAAAAACAACCCAAAACACTTAATAGGGTTGTGAAGTAGGTCTGCAAACTCAACACTGCAGCTGAGCTACGCATAAAGCAGCTCTGCAAGTCTCCTAACTCTAGACAGCTTCACACATGGGTTCCAGGTTCCTAAGCACTTCCAAGAACCAGCAAGGAACCCAGAGGTTGTTTTTTTTGGAACAGAAAGCCAATTCAAAGGTTTTCTCTCAAACATTACACAAAGCAGAAAAGCCAAAATGGCAGACTTTCACATCGAGAAGGCAATTGCGCACACACAGAGCACTCTGCTGCCATGGGGGTGACCTCCTTGCGTGGATCCAAGGCTTGCAGCACCTTCATTATCAGTCAGCAAACAAAGACCTCTGACAGCACAAACCCTGACCCAGTTACACATCTGCTCAGCCTTGTGGAGTGCTGTCCCCTCACCGTAGGGACAGCAGTCACTGCAGGGCCATGGAGCCCTGCCTGGGGCAGGCAAGTCCCACGGGACCAGGGTAGTTGCATGGAGACCACCATCAGCCACCACCCCAGCTCCAAGACCACACCAGACAGAATCTACCCCACCTCCAGCTCTTCAGTGTCTTTCCAAAACCCTATTTCCACCACCTTGTATCCCACAGGCACCACACACTTACCTGTTCTCCACACCAGCTGCAAGGACTATAGCCTGATGAAGCTCAGCTGTTCCGAGTGGCTCCTTCCAGAGGAGCTCCTACCCTTGGGCCTGACTTTTAACAGGGTCATGTGCTCCTAATTAGCATTAGAGCTAATTAGGTAATGAGCAATAACCCTTTCATGGCCTTGGTGGAGCTTGAAGGAGGCTGGGTGTGTGCTCTTGCTGCAGGCTTTCCCCAAGGCATACAATGCTGGAGAGTTGAGGTTGCACTTCTGAGATGACCTCCCCAGGCAGTTTTCATACCATCTGGCCATGGATTTTCTTCGCACTGTTTTCTTCCACCACCCAAACTACCTGGGATGTGCTGTTGGAACCCAGGGGGTAGGTGTGTGGGGAACCTGACACACGGACCTTCCGTCCAAACGGGTAGAAAATGGATTGAGCTGATCATAGAAGCACAGAATGGCTTGGGTGGGAAGGGACCCCAAAGACCATCCAGTGCTTGGCAGGAAGGTGGACCTAAATGGCCTTGAAGATCCCTTCTAACTTTAACCATTCTAAGATTTAGCTCATTAAAGCTACTAATATGGGGAATTCTGATAATCTGGGGAAATCCGGGCGTTGCTGTGGCTGAGCAAAGAACCCAAAGGATGCTGCCACGGCTCCGAGGGGTGTTTTGCCACGCGGGCCGCCGCGGTGGTGACACAGAGTGCCAATTTTCCTTCTCCAGCAGCTTCTCTGAGGATTCAGAGTTGCAGATGCCGGAGAGGAGTCTCCCCGGGCGATGAGGCCAGGGAGGAGGGGTGTTGAACGCTCTGGCACAGGGCACTAAAGGGGCTGGGGACAGAAACCAGCCGGAGCTTGGGAAGCCCCAGTGAGGTTTGAATTTACATCTGCGGCACGGAAGTGTGTGTTCTCCAGGCAACAGGAAAATAAGTAAATAATAGTATAATGTAAAAGAGATTTTTATGGTTTTATGGTGACAGAGTAATAGGAAAAATAGGCCTCTTAAAGCATTTAATCTTGATGGTAATGGAGGAGGAAAGCAGCGAGCATCCCCGGAAGAGATCGATGCTCAATTTCCCCAGTATTTGCAAAATTCTCTCTGGGCTGTGCCAACCTGCTCCAGAGCCCCAGTGTAAACGTGGTGTTAGCAAACACGACAGCTCGGGCAAGGAGTCGGGTGTGTAATTAATGGGGACAGTTTGCAAAATGGTTTGGTTTGGAAGGGACCTTAGAGATCATTGAGTTCCAACCCTCCACACCAGGTTGCTCCAAGCCCCATCCCATCTGGCCTTGAACCCCTCCAGGGATGGTGCAGCCACAGCTTCTCGGGGCAACCTGTTCCAGTGTCTCACCACCCTCACTGTAAAGAATTTTCTTTCTGGTGTCTAATCTAAATCTCTCCTCTTCCAATTGAAAACCATTGCCCCTTGTCCTGTCACTGCACTCCCTGACCAAGAGTCCCTCCACAGCTCTCCTGGAGCTCCCTTCAGATATTGAAAGGTTGCTCTAAGGTCTCCCTGGAGCCTTCTCCAGGCTGAACACCCCCAGCTCTCTCAGCCTGTCCTCATAGGAGAGGTGCTCCATCCCTCTGAGCATCCTGGTGGCCCTTACATCCATATGTCATTTAGATAAAGTGATAAACCCAACATTTTTAAACTGGATCTGCAACTCTTCTTCTCAGGAACCACCTACTGATAATAGGGATAAACATTAAACACATGAAGAGTAGTAGCCCTGCCTTTACCCATGACACATCCCAACCCAAAGGTGGGCATGGATATTATGAAAGTCTTCATAGTTGGGCTTTTTGGAGTCCCGTGAGGAGTTTGAGCTTGGTGGCAGAGCTCTGGAGGACACACGCTGAGCCCAGCACACAGGTGTCCTTTAACTCGAAACGCACTCTGTAATGCACACAGTGGCATTTCAACCTGTGGTGAAAAACGGGATTTATCCCCCTCAAATTCAGCACGTGTGCTCCCTCTGATCTGAGCTGCTGCCCACAAGGCTGGCCGCCCAGCGCTCCGCTGTTCTTTCATCTTTTGATTTGCCATTTTACTATACAGGGATCTTTTTTTTACACCGGTGTGAGGTAATTAACATTTTAAAACATTTCTGCTTTGAAACACCTAACCATATTGATTTTTAAAAGGCTCGTTCTCACGATTAAAGAGTGGAGCAGATAGCAAGCGTATTTCCCCCTGATAATGCCTCGTACACATTTATTACAAACCTTGGTACTAACCAGGTGATAGATGAATACACTCTTTTTTTTTTTTCCCTTTGGAATATATGAAGGAAATGTTTTGGTAATTACCTATTATAAGAGAAGACCCCCTTGAGTTACTGTTTAAATGATCTGAGGGACTTTGCATCATTCCCTCTTTAATTAATCTCTCGATACGTGCCATATTTCACCTCTCTCTTACCCTTGAACTTTTCCAAGGGTTGCTAGTCTGGAGTCCATGCCTGTAGAAGAGGGACATCCCCTGCCAGGAGGTGCTGGGTACATCACAGCCTCATGATACTTTACTGGTTTTGCTTCCCATAAATGGGAATTCCGTCGCCCCATTTTATCCAAACCTCAAACATCGTTTTCAAGAGGAAGGAGGATATTTCCCATGGGTTATTTATATTTTTTTCTACACCAGCTCTTAATAATTTTTTTCGTTTTAAATTTCAAGAAATTGAGGAAAGGGTGTAATTAAAAAAAAAACAACCTGAGAAACTGTCTCAGGTATTGTCCTTGCTCCCAGACAGGATTTAGTGGTCGGTCCCACTGACATCTCTGCATGAGGGCTGCCAGAGACAGCCATACCAGTTACCAGGAGCTTCCAGATACCAGGAACCAGTAATACCCACGTCCCTTATAAAGCCGCGCTGCCATGGTAACCAGAGAATCACAGAATCGTAGAATAGTTTGGTTGGAAGGACCTTTAAAGGTCGCCTAGTCCAACCCCCTGCAATGAGCAGGGACTAGATCTGGTTGCTCCATTATCTTCTGCTATGGAGATATCCCTATAATATCCCTATAATAATTTATATGCACATAGAAGGACTATTTACATTTTTTTCCTGCATTTTCTGTGCATGATGCTAGTGGAGTTAGTGTTCAGTAGAAAACAGAATGGCCACCGAATTACATTGGTGAAAGAAAAAAAAAAAACAAACAAAAAACTAGATTATTTTAAAATAAGAACACCTTTTAGTTTAGTTTAGAACAAGTTTACAGGAAGAAAAGAAACTATATTACTTGTTTCATGAGCAAATACGTGCCATCCTGTAATTGGATTTGATGTGATGGGAGGTACCAGCGCATTGTATTATGTGGTGGGTGCCATCGTCTGGGATTTGCATCCTTCTCAGTTTGGTGCCAACACTTGCCTTTTTGAATGTGTTAGGAGTTTTCCTTTGAGCTAATATCCATAAAATAACGTCCTGATCTCCAGCCCAGCACAAACACGCTCACAACTCACCCAACTGAACATACCTCTGAGGCTCCGGCACCCGAGGAGCTGCTGCACGTCATCGGCGAGTGGGTCGGTTGTGTGTTTCCAGCTCTCATCTAGCACTTTTTATCCTCTGCATCTATCGAATCCATTGCTAAAATAAGCACTGGAACATCCAGCCATATACATTTAAAAGCAAGCCTCCCGAAGCCTAGATATAAAACACATAAAAATGAAAATACATACCTCAAAGATTAGAGGATCTTCTTTAGCCTAATTTGAGCCACAACAGTAAAAAAAAAATAAAATAAATCTAATCAAAAGTTCTGACCTTGATTAATTTTGATTAGCAGCGGAGTCATATAAAGCACATCAAATACATTTATCTTTGATTGGGGGAACACATGTTTTCAGCAACACACTCTGCAAATCAGTATAATATATTTAATAAGCAGGATCATCTCTTACGAACGCATTAGCATTTGCATGAGATGTCATTAATGTCAAAGCCAAAGAGCCAGAGCTGCAGCTAAAATGTCAACCGGCCACACTGATAAACCCAGTGTAGTAATTAGTTTTGAGAGCAATTATAAGTCTGATTTTTCTAGGGGGAAAAAAAAATAAAAAAAAAATAGAGGCTGTTTTCCTTTAACCGAAACACCCCGGCCCTGAAATGCTGCCAAGCCAGAAAGATGAGTTTCTAGGCAGCCACAGCGAGACACACGGGTTTGGGCTGTGCCTTCAAAATAAGAAAACATTACCAATTAGCATTCCAAATTATTTTAACAAGTGAATAATAGAATTTCTCTTAGGGAAAGCAATAATCAATCAAATCCCAATCAAACAGAGATTGCTCCACTGCATAACAGATTTTTAAAAAACTACATATTTAGATTTAATATATTTGTACTAAATGTATTGTTCAAAATATAATATTGGACTAAAGTACTTTTTCATCAGAAGGAAATCAAGAAGCAGAGGATGGGCAGAGCGTGAACAGGGGTGGTGTGGCACATGGAGCGATAGCAAGAGAGCACTACAAAATACTGCCAACCCATTTTCCAGCCATTGTATGATGGTTTTTTTATCTAATAGCCAGTCTTTCTCTCCCCTGCTCCCACCCCACATGTGCTGACCAACAACGTTATGGAGCGTGGTGCATGGGTTGGGCACAAGGCAGCGTTCCTCTCCCATTCTCCTCATCCCATGACCTCCCTTTCCAATGAGAAACTCTTTGGCTTCAAGAACCTTCCTTGAAGGTCCTTGACAATGACACTGCTCACACTGTGACCCTCAGCCACACCATCCTTGGGGCTCTCCTCACACCTCTCATGGTTACCACAGTCTATTATCTAGAAAATAATACAGCTATTTACAATTTCTCTACAATTACCTGTACCTGTTAGCTATTAACAAATTATCCACAATACTAACAATTCTCTCTACCTACCTTGGAAGAGGTTGTAGAAAGGTGGGGGTCTCTTCTCCCAAGGAACAGGCGATGGACAAGAGGAAATGGCCTCAAGTTGCCCCGGGGGAGGTTTAGGATGGAGATTGGGAACAATTTCTTCACCCCAAGGGTTGTGAAGCCTTGGCAGAGGCTGCCCAGGGCAGTGGTGGAGTCCCCATCCCTGGAGGGATTTAAAAGCCAGGCAGATGTGGTGCTCAGCGGGTCAGTGGTGGGTTTGGGCAGTGTTGGGCTGATGGTTGGACTCGATGATTTGAAAGGTCCCTTCCAACCACAATGATCCTATTATTCTATGATAATTAATCCTAGTCAGTTCAGCAGCAGCTATCTGCTGTAATGACTCGTTAAATACTTATTTAGTATGTCAATTGTGCAATCTGGTATCAATGTTTTGTTTTTTTCCCCCAAGTTGATTCCTAGCTGGGGCACTCATTTAGATTGTCAGACAGCCAGCAAGTTCTTGTCTGAATTGCTTTGTGCTCGATTCTACGAGATACAGAGTTGTGACAAAACCTGGAGAGAAGCACAGAGGAAGCAAAGTTTGTTGTCTCCCCTCTGTGGTACAGGAGAGACTGCTTCTTAAAATGTCAACTTAAAAAAAAAAAACAACACCCCAAAACCAAGCAGTTTTTTAAAAAAATTGATTTCTAATTGATTTTTAACATTTACTTATTCTGTTAATGCTGGTTTGCTTTTTTTTTTTTTTTCCATTCAGTCTCCATCATATTTAAAAACCACCTCTCTCTCACATTGAAATTGAGGATCTCCTGACTTCCGAATTTCCTTACTCTTTTCCTCTCTGCCTTGCAAAGTGTTGTACTTGTCAAGGTTGTGTCTAAAAAGTGCCAGAAAAAGTCCCTAAGAGCAGCAAGACTCCTGGGGAATGGCAGGCAGGTACCTCGGTACACGGAAATTACACACAAAAAATGCTCTCAAATCTTTTTATGTGTCCTTACTGTTAAATAACTCAATTACATCTTACTCACAAACTTAATTATATCTTATTTACAAAGCTTTTATATATATATTTTTTTTTTTTTTTTAGAAATCTTGCAGTTTTCTTTGCTAGGAATTGCTATTTTTGGGAGCGGGAATTACCGTTTTGGGATGCGTGTTGGGTTTTCCAGCCTGTGTTCCCACCTCCTGGAGAGCCCTGGCTGCACAGGGATCCATCCAGCCCCCACTCCAGCCCCCACACGAAGCCACCGGGGCCATTCTTTCCTTACCTCATTGATATCTTCGTTTGTGGAGTCATTGCATAGTTTTATAATAATAGATTGATATTTATTGCTGCTTTATTTCAGCTTCTCTTGATATAAAGACACTACTCTAGTTCTTACCACCTTAAACACATCCTGCTGTGCTTTCTCTCTCTGAATTACAGGTTTGGAGGCCAACGCAATTAGTGGCCTCCTCTAATTAATAGGAGACCACTTTAAGATTTCAAAGTCACTTTAATCACTGCAGAGATTTATTTATTTTTTTTAATTTTTTGCTTTGTTCCCAGCTCTCGGAAGCTCCTCGCAGCCCCTTCAAACACCCCTTTGTCGAGCACCGAGCAGCATCAGTGCGCTTGTTCCTTAATATTTGGATTTGTCCTACCCTGGCACGAGGTGAATATTCACCCCGAGCTCCCAGAAATAGCAGTGCAGGTGCTGAGAGGGCAGGAACAGCAGCTCACAGACACCAGATTTGTCACACAGTAAGACAAGCATTAAAACACGGGCAATAGAACTATATAAAAGGCACTGTATATATTTTTTTCTTATTTAAAAAAAAATAAATATTGGGGAAGCACATGAACTTCTGGTTGTTTTCCACGTGCAGCAATCTCCTGTAAAAAAAAAAAAATAAATCTATTTCATCGTGGTACAAATCAAATATTGGTGTTCACACTTCCAAGCACCTTTTTTTTTTTTTTTTTTCAAGCATCAATTTATCTCTTTCACGGTCTTTTGAGCATCCTCAGCGATTTGTGCTTCTTCTTGGAGAGAATATTATTCATGAGCTCTGGTTTTCTGCCAAAGCTCATCCTCAAACATGACCTTTCTGATGGGTCACGCCGCTCCGCTGTAAATTAAATGGAAGAGATCTGCCTTGTGATTTGTATCGGTGGCAGCCAAAATCCACCCTTCCTCATTGTTTCCATGGTAGATAGAGGCTGGGTACCCAAACGGGGCACGGAGCATAACACTGGCGTTTAGAGGGGTTTTATTTTAGCCTAACAGAGGCCACTTTTTAGTGGATGTTCTCTAAGAACCGAAGACACAATAGCAAGCTGCTGGGTACCGGCTAAATAAGTGAAGAAATGGGGATGGAACTGAAAGCAACACTGTGCTGGGGTGGCTTAGGGCCATCACACAAAGATTCACAAACACAGATTGAGGAGTTTTATGCAGCAGGTTGCTACCCAGAGCAGACCTTTACTAAATATAACACTTGAATATTTACCAGTTCCTCCCCGTGGAGTAATTAATACGATTTCTTAGAATATTCTCATAAACACAACGTCTCTGCGCTAGCTCAGTAGTGAAGTTCTCTCCTGGAACAGGAGTGACATAATTAGCTAAGCCCAGAAAATTATGGTCACAGTTAACTAAGCACCAGCTCTAGGAGATTATTGACAGTATATATATAAAAAAAAAAAAGCTACATGGAAAAAAAATAGAAAATAAAATAAAATAAATCTGATAGATTTCTGAAAAAACAAATCCAAAGTAATATAAACGAGTCAACGTCATAAAGACAGTCGGTTAGATGGATCTTCAACACTGGCCACTGCAGGAAGGAGACAAGATGTGTAGGACAAGAGGAGACCAACCTTCCCACGTCAGTGGGGTCCCTAAGGACCATATAGCTACCGGCGATCTATAATTACAGCCTCCTGCTCCTGACAAAGATTTAGCATAATTATTCTGCGGTCAATATGTACAAGTTCAGTATTGGCTTGGCCTGACCAGCAAATGAAGCCGGTGGATTGTGCTTTGCTAAGCTATTAGCAGGATCCACGGTCTCACCATTTATCCTACAAAGACCCCAGCAGTTTGCCACAGCAGCCATCCAGAAGACGTGGTTACGGACCCCACTACATCTCACCCACCTTCCGTGGCTGCACGTGGGGCACAAGGCACTGCATGTTGAAGGCAGAGCATCCTTCTCATGGCCCGTGCCTGATTTACTGCCTGCCATCCCAAGCTGGGAAGAGAATTCTTTATTTTCCTGTGATCTCACCTACTAATTCATCACCAAGAACTTGAATGCTCCCAAGCATTAATGAATTTATCTCCACTGGGAGCTGAGCCATCATCAATTTTTACGGATAGCGAAGCGGAGGAGCTTGCAAGAGGCCACGGGGCAGTATTTTCCCACAGAAAAGCAGAGTTTCAGGTCAGAGCTCAACGGGGAACTTGTCGTTTTGTGCAGCCCAATGCAAAGTTCTGCGCTTCTATCAGTCATGCCCTGCCTTGTGCTCCTCTCACATTGGAAGTACATTGTGGCTACCTGCAGCAAAACACTGAAAATAAAATTAAACTTGCCTAGAAAATGTAATTCCATTATTTTTATTTCGGGTTTTGATAGTTTAATAAATGCGGGCAAACTCTAACATATAATCTCAGCACCTGTGTGCTGCAGTTCACGGTTTGGGGGACATTTTCATTAAACAGCACAGCTCCCTCTCCTTTCCTGCTCTCAGAAGGTGTTACCCTGCATAGAAACACCAGAGGCTGGGCTCCTGGCCCACAGAATCACAGAATCACCGAGGTTGGAAGGGACCTTTTAAGATCATCTAGTCCAACCAATGAAAAAACCAAAAAAACCAAACTACAAATGAACAGAAAAACCCACACCAACCCCCCACCATACCCAAAACGACACCAGCCCAACACTAATCCATATCCCTGAGCACCATGTCAACTCGTTTCTTGAACACCTCCAGGGATGGTGCCTCGACCACCTCTCTGGGCAGCCCATTCCAATGCCTGACAACCCTTTCAGGAAAGAAATATTTCCTAATATCTAACCTGAACCTCCCCTG
>JAOTQQ010000079.1:1099333-1121477 GCA_026546715.1 Gallinago undulata | reverse complement strand
GGGGGTCGGTCTCTTCTCCCAAGGAACAGGCCATGGGACAAGAGGAAATGGCCTCAAGTTGCCCCAGGGGAGGTTTAAGATGGAAACTGGGAAAAATTTCTTCCCCAGAAGGGTTGTGAAGCCTTGGCAGAGGCTGCCCAGGGCAGTGGTGGAGTTACCACCCCTGGAGGGATTTAAAAGCTGGACAGATGTGGTGCTCAGTGGGTCAGTGGTGGGTTTGGCAGTGTTGGGTTGATGGTTGGACTCGATGATCTGAAAGGTCCCTCCCAACCATAATGATTCTATGAATCTATGAAAATGGCACCCTTCTGCCCACCCTGTCCCCACACGGACGGTGACGTGGAGGAACTTGAACCCCAGCAGCCACACCAGAGGACTCGGTACGGGACACAGTGAACACAAAGAGAGGTTGAACCCCAGAAGTGGAGAAATAACGCGGGGTCTCTCACCCCAACCAGGCACCCCTGCAGGAGGGGGCGATGCTGACGAGGGCTCTCAGCCAAAGGACCCCAAAGGGACTGGGGCAACAGAGATTTTAGGAAAATATAGCAACTTTTCTGCCTGACCCGGGCCTTATCTTCTGCACCAGGCAAATGACAGAAAGAAGATAAAAAAACGAAATGACAATTCAGAAAAAAGATCATCATTTGTCCATGAGTGTCAAAATAGTTGTAAAACAAATTATTGACTTTTTTTTCTGTTTTTTCCTCCTGCGTTTCCTCCATATTTTCTCAAATTGATTTTTTTTTTCCATAAGAAAAACAACAATTTAGAAGGAAGCCAGGGAAAGCTGGTTATAGTTGGAACCAATCACATTTCTTTTTCCTAATTTTGTATTACATGTATCACATTTGCAAGCACTTATTGTTATTATATTCCTGAGAGCCTTTTCCCCAAGGTTCTTGAAAATTCTCCATCAAGTTGCTAAATGATACTAAGAAGTTTTAGAGACAATGAATGTGAAGATTATCAAATTATAGTGGTATAAAATATTTTCTTCTGCTAACAAATATTTAAATTTGTTTTAAATATACTATTTCCATGAACATGCCATTTGAGTTAATTACTTTACTGTAAATGCACCTCTTAAATAATTGCTAAACCTCAAGAAATGCTTTCAATAATTGACTGAGTTTTCATAAGGAAAAATGGTGTTATTAAATCCAAATTAAATGCACATTTGAGACACTTAACTTAGAGTGCTGACATAGCAAGCATTTTCATACTGTATAAGAAATAACTTTGGAAATTAATGGCAGGAAACAGTCACTCTACAGTCTTCTCCGACCTTCCCCTCCCTGCATTTTCACTCCCACGTATATTAGAACATTTTTAATGAAGGTACCAGAACTTTGTGAGCAATTTCACCTTTGGGATGCTCCCGCATCCACAGTCCTCATCCCAGGGGGTTTGCAAACCCAAACCTGTTGGCTAGCTTGGGAGGATCTGGGCTAGTTGTTGTTTGAGGGGTTTGTTCAACCAAGAGTTTGGGCAAGCCCAGGGCAGGTGCATCCCTCCGGGACAAGGTGGCTTCCTTTCTGGTAGGACCGAAGAGGCACAGACCTGCCCCTTCTGTACCTGGTGGTTCCCAGGGGTAAAGGTGCCACCAGCCCTCCAGTCCCACCAGTTCCCTGCGGAGCCTGGGTAAGCTCTGGGGCAACTCCTGCCTTTCCTCCCTGCCGGTTCCTCAAGTTTCTCCGAGAAGTCACCAGTTTAGGAAAACTTTAAATTGTAACTCAGATCACCTGAAGCAGAACACCAATTTTCTCCCTCCAGACCTACTTTGGCATCTGATATTTCTCATACCTTGACATGCAATGTTAATCTCAGATAAGTCTCCCGTTCTGCATCTCTATTCCCTTCGTTGCCCTTGGCCTTTTAAGTAGGTGATATTTTACTTCAAAGCAGCGTTAGCCCTTTCGGGAAGGGCCGTAAGATCCAAGCCGCAGAATAGAGCATCAAAAACAAATCTCAGCGTTTCCCAGATCAGGCTTAATAAAAAGTCTGGGAGCTACCAAAGGCAGTGATGTTTGATTCCACCAAGAAACGCCCCCATCGGCGCTAGAGGGAGGTATTTCCCCACGAACCTCGGCTTCAGAGCCACCGAAAACCAGCAAAATCCAGCAGCAGAGAAAAGGGTACGTGCAATATTAAACCACGTTAATCAACCGCAATTAATAAGAGCGAGCTGCAACTCCTCGTAATCAGCTCCCATCAGTTGCCCGTGATAGAGGTATTACCAAGCAACGGATAATGAACTGATATTTAAACTGAATTACATTATTTAACGTATAGAAAGTTTCAGGGTGCCTTCCAGAGCAGATTGTTTACGTGTTTATTCTGAGAACTCCAGAGTGAGATCCGGGGAGCTGGCAGAGCAAAATGCCAGCACGGATCGACCCGGAGGGGGTTAAACTGGCCTTTCTGCTCCCGCAGAGGAGCGGCACCCAGGGCATGTCAGTCAGTCAGTCATAGCTGGATTTAAAAGTTGCAGCGATCTGCGAAACACGCTAATTACGAAAAAGCGATCAGCGGTAACGACTTGTGCAGCCCCTGCCAACACTCGCTGCCTGTGCGTTTCTGACGTAGAACGAGAAGGGCTTTTTAATTTCTCTCCCCACAGTCTGGAAGAAACTCGTTCTAGAAATCTGTAGCATTAGGGGGGGGATGAAAAAAAAAAAAAAAAAGGAAAAAAGGAAAAAAAAAGCCCAGCAGCTTGTTCCTGTGCCCACCCCAGTCTGCGATACCGCACAGCTTGGTATTTCAGAGAACTTCCAGAAACTTGGAAAAGAAAAAAAAAAAAAAAAAGAGATAGGGACTAATTAAAGCAATTTACAGACAAGCAGAAGCGGGTGATGAGCTTGCTGAGGATGCAGGGAGGAGAAGATGGGCCGGTGGCCAGGGATGCACTGGGACCCCATGGCCACATCCCTCCATATCCTGCATCCCCACAGTGGGAGTGGGTCCGGGGCCCTGTGGTGGCCCTTTGCTCCCACCCGTGGGCCCCCGGAGTGCCGTGGCCGGTTGCTAGATGGAGCTGCAGCCCCAGGAATGTGGGCACTGCAGGGTGCAGCCTTCCCCGGCCCCGACGCTGTCCTTCAGGATTGTTTTTATGAAAATAAATGGAGGCAATGAAGAAATATCATTATAGGGCAAAAGCACTGGATGCTACGAAAAGTTAAATAGCACTTTTTCTTCAATGACTGTGCACTGCTTGACAGGAGACTGTCCCTGTCCTGGCCAGTGCTCAGTCAGATCCCACCCGCCCCAAGCCCAGGACCCTCTGGACCCACACGGTCCCATAGAGGCAAGGAGGGCACAATGCTGAGCACGAGCCTCTGGGACGGGGACCCACTGGGCGCACCGTTGGCCACAGTCAACAATGGTCATTGAAGTACTCTACGAAGTGGTTCCAGCAGACATGAAAATGTGGTGGAAGGAACACGGGGGTTGGACTAGATGACCTTTAAAGGTCCCTTTCAACTCACAGTACTCTATGATTCTAATAAAGCAGCTAGCACCTGATGGAACCCCAGCTGGAGCTGGTCCATGAAGACAGTCCATGAAGTTTCCTACTGACTCCAGATACCACTAGGTGAAGAGGTCTGGTCAGAAAGGCTCTGAGGTGGGACCAGAGGGGTGATGCCAAACAGGAAGGTGGTTTTTTTTTCGGTGGAGGAGCCAGGAGAGCAGGAAGCAAAAGAACACCAGGAAGGTGTCCTCCTCAAGGTGAGGAGCAGACCGGCAGGTGCCCAGGATAACTGCCTGGGATAACAGAGATGCTGCCTGCTCCGGTGCCCCTTCCCACGCCGGCACACACCCCGGCTCCGAGGCGCATCGTGCATGTGAACCCAGTGCTGCTAATCACTCAGCTCGCAAACGAAGTAATTAAAGATCGGGCTCTCCGAGCCCCGCGGAGGAGCAATTCCCCGGAGCGGTGGTGGGCTGCAGCCGGTGACAACGGTGCGGTGGCACCTCGCTAACCCGTGACACCCGGCGGGGGGGGGGGGGGGGGGGGGATCGATGGCCTGATCTCCAACACAAATAGTGTGCGAGGGGTGGGGGTGGGGGCGTTGGGGGGGAGAAAAACCCAAGGCTCTAAAAATATACGCAGGTATCAGTAAATTAATAACGACACGTGGCTGCGGCGGGGCGAGAGCTGACAGAGAGGAAACGCAAGTGACTCTCATTGATCATAAATGCTCATTTATTAATAAAATTGTTTTAGAACAGGCGCATTACATATTACTATATTACATATTACTCCTTGCTTTCTGCCGAGGTGCTGGGGGGTGTTCAGCCCACCTCAGCCACCGTTTTTATCAGGCAGGGGAAGGAGTCTGTAACCCCCGAGAGGATACATCCAACTGTATATAATGCTTGTTGTATTTGGCCTGCTGCCTGCAACCCTAGCGCCGCATTTAATGTGTCTTTGCTTCCTCCATCTATTCAAATTCACCTGCCTGAACGTTGAAACTCATCAAAAATAATTTTTCTTGCAAACGACTATTTTCTAGGAAACCATGTCCCGGATCCACCCTGCCGACGGTCGGCTCGAAGGACTAACCACAGCAGATGAATAAATATTGCTGCTCCGGGGTCCCTTAGGGGAGAGACTGGCACCTTCCTGGCCACACGTCTGTGATCCACGGGCTGCTGAATTGCCTTTGGCAAGAGGGAAGACCTGTTAGCCTTCGGCAGCCTTTGCCGGGTTAGTTAATACTGGGAATTAAAGGAAAAAAAAAAGAAAAAAAAAATGGAAAAAAAAAAAAAATCACAGGGAAGTGAAGGTTCTGGTTTGCAAAACAACCGTGGAATTGAACCCAGTCCAAACCTGCAGGAAAGATTGATGCTCACATAAACAATTACAGCTGTAGCTTAAGTGTTCCGTGATAAGCAACGGTACAGCTCAGCCTTTCGCTTGCTGTTTCTGCAATAAAGTTGTTACAGCTACATTAATTAATCTAAGGGCACTTCTAAGAAGCGTTTTATCCATCCACCTTCTCCGAGGAAGCGGTACCTCTGGAGTTCTTCATAAAATAATAAATAATAGCAGTATAAACTCTCGGCTCTTTCTGGCTCCTCCAAAGAAGTCACCGTAGCCCCCCCCTCCTCCCCGGACCCCGCTCCGGCTGCGTCCTCGCCCTGACCTCGGGATGGATTAATAGAGCCCGTGATTTATTCCTTCCAAGAATATTCTTTCTAAACTCAGCCGCGGGTGGACACACGCGAGGGGCAGGAGTTGGGAGGGAGCTGGTGAACTCTTAGTATTTATAGGAGTAGGAGTAACCAGCATTTTTTATTTTTTTAATATATATTTTTTTATTATTTTTTAAAAGGAAACATTTTTCCATTGGAAAAATGCCACCTGGATGTATTAAAAAAAAAAAATCTCAAAGAGACCTGCTGGCTTTTGTCACCTCTTTCTGGCAAGACCCAGGCTGGTTCCACCTTTCCCAGGGCCTGTGGCACCTGGTACTGGGCATCACCGGGCCTTGAGAGGGGGCCCCCGCGCCAAAAATAACCCCCAATAACTCCCTTTGTTCCCCGTGGAAAAGCGTTTGGATGTAAAAAGGCAGTTCCTGAGCAGAATGATGCATTTCAGCCCTGCCAGAACGACTGCTTCAGACACTACGCGTTTGTGCAAAAAAAAAAAAGAAAAAAGCAAAAAAATGCCACACCATGAAAAAAAAAATATTAAAAAAAAAAATTCAAAACCAAACCCAACAAATCCAAAAAACCCAAACCTGGTGCTACTTGTTTGAATTTTCAAGACATACTAATATCATAACTTCTTTGAAAAAATATTTTTTTTTTTTAAAAAAATGGATGAAAAGCTTGGGGTTTTCAAGCAAGGCGACGAAGTGGAAGCTCAGCCCAGCCCCAGCCCAGTTCCCAAAACCTGCCCTGGGGAAAGGAGGTGCTCGTGCCACCCGTGGAACCCAGAGAGCCTTGCTCCTGGCTGTGGGCACATCTGTGTGAGATGAGGGGGGGGACACTCCATCGCTGTGGTTCAACAGCCTCAGGCATGGGTGGTTGTTATTGGAAAAAAAAACAAAACAAAACACCAAAAAACCCCAACATTAAAAAAAAAAAAAAAAAAAGACAAGGGGAAGAGTCTCTGGGCTGTGGATGAGCTCCTCCCTGCCCCTCATCCACCCCTCGCTGGAGGGGCCAGGACCTTCTCCATCGCCCAGAGGAGGTCCTTCAGGAGCTGCTTTCCAGGTCTGTGGAGCCTGGGTGCTTTATCATAATTTTTTTTTTTTAGTACTGAGTTGGAGCACAGAGAAAAAAAAAAATAATAAATGGGGGGAAAGAGAAAATTTAAGCAATTTTTAAAAAGAATTAAAAAATATAAAGAAATGAAAGTTGCACACCACTAGGCAGCTCCTGGGCAGTTGGGTCTCCTGGCCACCTTTTCCTTATTCCCAGTGGTAATTCCTCCCTTTCTCTCCCGAAATACATCTTCTGACAAACATCACTCCTGCTCGCAGGCAAGCGCGGCGGACGCGGGGAGAAGTGAGAGCATCCGCACAAACTGCCCTTAAACCTTTGTTTTGCCTTCTTTTGCCACTCCGAATTGGGGATCACGGCTTGGGATACCTACTGACCCGGAAAGGGGGAAAATTTCCCTGTGAACTGTGAATGTATGCTGCTGCTTAGTGGGAGCCTCCTCCCAAAACCCAGTTCTTCGGAAAGTTTTTGGTGTTTTGTGTTGTTTTGGTGGTGGTTTGTTTTTTTTTTTTTTTTCTTCAGCTGGGAGGAGCGGGGCTGGGCAGGGATGATGCCCTTTTTGGGGAGCATCTGGGGGAGCGTGGGGCTGAGCCCCCCCACCCCGGGGGTCCTGGCCAGGAGGGGGGGGGGGGTGGTAACCAGGGTCCCGCAGCACTAGATGGCATTGTTAGACCAGCGCGTGCCCAGACCCAAATTAGTAGACAATTATCCTTCCTCCCCTCCTCCTTTTCTGTGATGAAACGGGTTCCTTATAGCCCGCAGGATAAATTCTATAGGGTGCCTGACTCAGTCAGGGCTGTTTCTTCGCAGGCTCTCTCTTCCCAGCTTTCACCTCAATCTGTCATACAGATTTGACACTGCATCGTTCCAACAGTGCTCAGAAATGACATGTATATAATGTGGAATATTGTGCACATTTACAGCCAGGATTTTTTTTTTTTTTTTTTCCCCCTTAAAACATTGCTTGCTATATTCTGGCAGTCGTTGTTCTGGAAATAAAATAAAATTAAAGAGCAAAAAAAAAAAAAAAAAGGGGGGGAAAGAAAGAAAGAAAAAAAAAAAAAAGCAGAGGGTTCTTTTCTTTCCACGTATCGGTGACCATCTTAAAGAAAAACTTTTATTTCGATGGTAATGCTCTGCTGGACAAAGTGCTTTTGGATTTTAGGGGAGGTTGTTAGTGCTTACAGGCGTCCGGCAGCTCGATGCTAATTAAAGAGAAGCGGAGGCAGCGCAGCAGCACGCCCTGCGCCCGCGCGGAGCAGCCTGGGTTGATGATTCCCTGCCATTAACGCTCCAGATTATAAATCAAATCTATTAAAAAATAATAAAAAAAAAAAATAAATAAACCCAAGTCCTTTTAAAAGAGCAACAAGACCGGTTCAGGAAGTCTGAGAACCCTTTTCCTGGAGTGGATTAAACACATAACGGCAGCTTTGTTTTCTGGTGCTGCCTCTATAATCATCCTTTTCCTGCCCTGTAGTAACAATCAGGGACTGAGTTCAATTATTTCACTCAAGAAAACAAAACAAAAGTCACAATTAAATTTGAATGACTTCACAATTCAGTTTCAAGGCGGCGGGGGGGGGGGCGGGGAGTGGTGGTGGTGGAGAGAGGGGGGGCGAGTGTGGCTCTAATTCGGCGCCTGGTTGAAAATAAAATAAAATGATAAGATAAAAGGGGGAATTTCAGCAATATCAAGAGGGATGGATGGCTCCCTCCCCGAGCCTTGCATATGGCAAAGGCAGGGCTCTGTGTACACACACGCCTGTGCTGTACCCAAACAGGCGCAGGTGGCGGAGGCACCCGCAATCTCGGCAAATCCCTCCCAGCCCCGATCCTCGCCTTTTTTTTTTTCTTTCCCCCCAGGTTTTTTTTTGTTTTGTTGTTGTGTTTTGGTTTTTGTTTTGTCTGGGATTTTTTTTGTTGGTTTTTTTTTTGTTGTTTTTTTTTTTTTGTTTTTTGTTTTTTGAAAGCCAGTTGCTTTGCCACCGACGGAGCGGCGTGCCCATCCCGGGGCTTTCCCCAGGCTGCTGATTTATTGGGGTTGCTTGTTTTGGTGGTGTTTTTTTTTTCTCCCCCCACCCCCCACCCCCACCCCCCCCGCTTATTTTAATATCTTTTGTGCTGCCTCCCTCGATCCCTGGCGTTCCCTCCCGCGGCCACTGCGCATCCACCCATCCCTCCAGCCGAAAAAACAGGGGGCCGGGGGCGATTGCAGAGTTCAGCCTTGGGAATAAACTTCTAAAGGTGCGCTGGAAAAAGGGATATTTCTTGTTCAGGCTCCTCCCGCAAAGGCAAAGAGGGTGACCCTGTCCCTTTGCCTGCCCCGGGGAGCGGATCCAGCCCAGCCCAGGGCTGGAAAAAAAAAAAACAAAACCCAAACAGAAAACCAAACAAAAAAAAAAAAAAAACCCCACACCCTTAAAAGCTAAGATTTATCGCCCCTCTTAGAAAGCAAAAAGAAAGAAAAAGGAGACTGTCGCTTTCCTAACCACCCCAAGTTGCCAGAAGAACTCGAGGTCCTGCTTCTGGTGGATTTTTAGCAGCCAGCTCGTGGCAGCCCCCGCGGAGCTGGGCAAGGGTCAGCAGCTTTCAGAAGGCAATTCTTTCCTTTAATCCCTTATTTTTTTACCACGCAGTGCAAGAATCGGGGAAAAACCCCCTGCTTTTGAAGGGCCAGGCTGCCTCCCCCCCCCCAGGCACATCGCGCTCCAGCCGGATTCACCCAGGAATAATAAGGCTGTGTGCTGCTGGCTGTAACTCACCACTACCTGTCCCTGTTTTATTGTTATTTACATAAAATCTAGCTACCCAGCAAGGCCCTGGGGCAGCTGCCATCGTCCCTCTCCCTTTCGGGGGGGGCTCTCTCCCATTTAAATCCCCGGGCAGACCGCAAGCCCCGCTCAGAACTTTTTCCCTTTTCCCCTACCGCCACCGATGTTCTCCCTGCAGGAAAAAAAAAATATGAAGTGGCTGCTTGCCTTCCAAATCACCCCGGTCTTTGGCTCCCGCACGCTGCTCTCTAATTTCAGTCTTAAAAGCTGGAGGAAAAATAAAAATAGAACTAGTTTGGGGCGGGACGGGTGCTTTCATGGAGGCTGGAGCAGGGTCCCAGTCCCACGCTCGGTGCAATCCCAACCCACCCCACAGCGTCACCAGGGCACAGCTCTAATAAACCCTTCCGCTGCCCACACCAAACTCGAGGCCTTATTTTTAAGGAAATCACGGGTTTTGTGGCTATTATTTGCCTGGGCACAGGTTTCACACTTTTCTGAGGGGCCAGGAAAGCGATGGGGAGCGAAGGGGAGAGCGGTCCCCTGGGGCTGGGCACCCCAAGGATGCAGGAGGGGTTTGACCCCGGCAAACAGCCCCCAGAACAGCCCCTTTAATTCTGCAAATCAAGGGTGGGGTGGGAAAGCTCCTGCACCTTATTTATTTATGGGCTTTTCACGGCCACAGCACAAATTGGTGGGCTCTGATGCTGCAAGTGAAACCGGCCCCAGCCCCCGGGGGCTGATGGTGCTTCCCCTCTTCAATGCCATGAAGTTTCCATCGCCACCTTCCAAGGGACAGCATCGTCTCGTGTCACTTCACCGACTGCAGTTTAGCTCGGGGTAACACAAGTTTGGTTCAGACACGCTGAAGGTGTTTATTTTCACTTCCAGATTCGTCAGGGGCTGGAGAGAAATAAAAGCCTGGTATGGATTCGTCTGCTCTTTGGCTGCGTAGGGAATTATCTTAACTGGAAGCGTAAACGTCCCGCTCTGGCCTCCTGCTGGCTTTCCATTAGAAACTTCATTTCTGCTTAGAAATAACATCCTGGGTTCATCCTCTGCCGCGGGGGGGGATGGAGCGAGGGGTCGCGCACAGAAAGCCTCACGTAGGAAAACTCACATTCTAAGTTCTGCTGCTTGATAACTTCCCCAAACAGTTGACTTAACATAGAAAGCTCTAAATGCTGGCAGACACCCCCTTCCCCCCCCTTCCATCCCCTGCCAGCCCCCAGAACCTGAGCCAGGTTCCTCCAAAAATAAACCCAGCGAAACCATCCCCACCCCCCGCTTCAGGAGCAGGGGTTGGGGGGCAGCTCTCAAGGCCAAAACAAAATAAAATCTCTCGTCTCCATCGGCAGGTTAATTGTCGATGCTGGTGACGGGTCGTAAGTGCCACCACCCCCCCTTGGCTCTCCGGTGCCCGGCAGCGTTTTCCCAGGGGGCTGCCCTTGGCGAGGGGACGGAGCCACGGCAACATCTCCTCTCCTGCCCTCAGCACCCAGCAGCAGCTCGGGTGTTGGCGTGTGTGTGGCAGTTGTCCGCAGGCAGCGTTGTTTTCCAGTGCCCAGAACCAGTTACGGGGCAAATGTGGGTTTTCTGGTGGGGGCTGCTGCGCTCTCGGTGACGGCTGGCGCCTGCGAGTAAACATCTATCACCCATCAAAGGCACCTCGGCAGCGCCCACCCATCACCATAGTAACTGAGAACCAATTACAGTAATTAAGATTCACATGGAGTTGTCCCTTATAATCAGAAGCTATTCTAAATTTTTTTTTTTTTTTAAATTTATTTATTTTATAGGTGTCTCTGGCGCTTGCAGCCGCCACCGAGACCCGAGGAGCTTCCCACCGAGGTGCCGTGACCTTTCCCATTTAAAGGTCGCAGAAAAAGCCCAGAGCAAGGAGGGGAAGGGATGTAGGGGGGGGAGAAAAGCCCTGGGTGAGGAGGGGAAGGGGTGCCACCACCACCCCCGGGGCCAAAGACACCCCAAGAGCAGGGGGTTATTCCCAGGAGGGCGCAGAGGAGCCCGGGATGCGGTGGGGGGGCGGTGGTGGGGATGGAGGAGGGCGATGCTCGGGGACATCTCAGCAGCCTGTCACCGCGGGAGCAGTGGCAGGAGCTGGCCCTGGTGGCAGGACAGCCTTCAGAGCTGTCACTCGCTGTGTCCCCAGCAGATTGGCAGCCAGCAGAGTGGGGTGGCTAAGCAGCCTGCCGAGCCTGGGATGCTCAGCCAGAGCCGAAACAAGGCAGTGGGGCAAAAATTCCATCCTCTGAAGCCAATATACCCTTTTGTAATTATTATTTTTATTTTTTTTTTTTAAATGCACAGTATCACGGGTGGCAGCAGCATTGTAGGGTGACACATGAGGGGCTGTGACAGCGTTTTCCCTTACATTTGAAGCGTGCATATGGTGGGGGGAAATGCAAGGCTGGTGTGCACTTTCCTTCCCAGCCACCTAAATTTGCTGTTATCATCAGACAGCCAAAAATTACAAACAAAAAGAAAAAAAGAAAAAAAAAAGGAGGACTGTCTTCTCTGTCTTCTTATTATTGGATATCTTTTTGGCAATATTTGTTAACGGTATCGGCACACTTACGGTGGGTAATTTGGCCCCATTTTCTGTTGCCAGACACAAAGTAGACATGGAGATAAAGCAGTAAAAATATAGTTACTGTGTTCTGCACAGGGAATATCTCAATTAAAAAAAAAAAAAAGACTTAAAGAATCCTGTATATAAATAAAAAAGCATACCGTAAGTCAAAATGACTTTTTTTTTTAAATTTAAAAAAAAAAAAAAAAAGCAGCATAGCAGGTATGTACTCCGAAATTCCCCATGAAAGACCCATTCCCAAGCGCCTCCTCCCGCAGCTCCGTGGTGAGTGGCACCAGAGACGCCCGTGGTGCGTGAAGCCAGGTGGGGTCACGGCGGGTTACACCGCATCACTAGGCACGAGGCGAAACCGCCTGTAAAATGACATAATGCAAATTTCAACAAGATGTGGGTTTCCTCCTACGCACCCAAAGGCTTCCCCCAGCCCGCGCGCTCCCGGGAAGGGGGGGGGGGGGGGAGCATCACCGGCAGTAACCCACCCCCCCCCCCCCGCCTCGCTCAGGTGGAGCGCTGGGAAGACACTTCTATTAAAAATATTAGCCTCTCCTCTTTTCCCCCCGTGGTTGTATCACCCAGCCTGTCTTGTCTGTGTCCAGCTCCGTGGGGAAGACCATGGGCCAGGCAGGTGCAGGCCAGCAGATCCGTACACCTGGAAGCCTGCACTGCAGCTGGAACGCCCCTTTCCAAACCCTACAGATGTGCAGATGTACAGCAGGATGACCCGAGACATTCAAAGAGTTGTAATTATTAGAAAACTACTTTTTTTTTAACCCTTAAAAAAACAACCCTAAAACGTTTTTATCCAATTGATAGATTAACCACCTCCCGGCCAGGGGCTCATCATAGCTGCAGACATCTCCCCAGAATGCAACCACCTGCTCAGGCCACGTAAGTCTCCGTAAAACACAGAGAAAACTACCCCAAGCTGACAAGAAAAGGAGCAAGAGAAGAGCCAGAGCGATTTTCCTCCCTCCCAGCCCTGCTCATCTACGCACGTCCCAGCAGCTGAGCTGCTTGAGCCTCCTCTGAGCTAGCAAAGGCGAGCGGCTGCCAGTAGTGATCATGCAAATGTGTAAATATTTATGAACTCGCAAGTTTTGAACACACAACCTTTATGGCTGTCAGTCTTCACGGTGAGAGAGCTTCTTGGCGTTCGGATTCGCTTCCGAGCGCGAGAACTTCCCGCTTCCAAGGCTGGGGAGTCAGGAGGGGTTTTTTCCACGCCAGCCTCAACGCAACACATTCGACTCCCTTTTCAAGAGAGGGTGGAAGGGACGGGGTGGTAAATGCCACGGGAGCCCCTTGTCCCGACCCAAACCCCACGTCTCCCCCAGGCAGACCTCACGAGCTCAAGAGTCCTTCAGGCTCGTTTTTTTCTCATCAACGCCAACCCCACACCGGCTGCCCGGACAGAAGGTCAACGTCCAGCTAACGCACTGCAGCACTAACTGTCACCAAGGAATGCTAATTTAAAGGCGTTTATAGGATTTCCCAGCCAGTGCCTCAGATTTGTTCCTGTTGAGTTCCAGCCTTTCACCCACGGGACGGTCCTGCAAAGCAAAAACCCATCGTCTCCCGTGCGGCATTTCCCACGTCTGCTGTAACCCAGCAAACCTCAGGCCAAAGTTGACTCCATCCACAGGCAGGAGAATGGTTTATTTATTTTAAATAAGCCACTCTTACCAACTTATTCCAGGTTTGTGAGCCTTTTTTTTTTTTTTTTTCAGGATTACCAAAGGGAAAAGGAAGAGCCACTGCTTGACTTTGGTATCTCAGCTGGAACCAACCACAGGTTTGTGTTTGTCATTCCAAGTTCAACCACAACTCAGTGAAAGATTATAAAAACAAAGCCAAAAAATAACAACAACAACAACAAGTGAAACTCCTACTTATTTCCTTTAGTAAAAATATGGAATTTTCCCACTACTTGGTTACCTTGACTCTGTTGATTTACTTTAGGCAATAATAAACAAATATTACAAAATATCACCTAACCCCTTGAAACACCAAGCTGGGACCACCAAAGCAGGGCTGGAGGACAACATCAATACACAGCAACGTCCCGCTTCAGGGTACAACCTTACAGATACACTCCTTTTGTGCTTTTGAGACAAACTATCATAAACTTCACTCGATTTAAGGGAATTAAACATTCTGGTTACCTTCAGACAGTACATAATATCAGAGAAATGAAGAAAGCAGCGGGTTCCTTAGAAGAAATGAAATAGCAGGCTTTGATTTGGCCTGGCATGTCAGATATTCCCCTCGAAAACCCTTACAATATGCTTATCTTGGGGTTTTGCCAAGACTGGGAAATTGTGAAATATCTTTTATGTACCACTTGCCTACATCCAAGAGAGGAGTAACGGGGTGCGTGAGATGACTCCTGTGCCAGCCCTTCATTGCTCATCAGCTGGGATCAGCTCTGTGGGCAGAAAACCCACAAACTGCACCAAAATTATGGGGCTATTCAGGAGAAAAAAAAAAAAAACCAAAAACCTTCTGACTCTCTGAAGGCTGCGGTGGTGACGCCTCTTAGTCTGTTTTGACCCACGCTTGAGTGGAAAGTCTCAAGACACAACTGCCACTGAAATCCATAGTATTTCCAAAGCTAGATCCAGGCTCAGAAACAACACCTTTCAAGTCATCCCAATTCTCTTTTCTGCTTTTAAACCAGCACAGAAACACACTATTAAACAGCAAGGGCAGAGCTCACATAAAACCTCCTACCTGGAGATATTACAAAACTCATATGGTAAAGGTCAGGTCATTCCTGGCCACCCACAACCACCATGGGAATGAAACCAATGCAGTACCTTTCATCCAGGGCTAAGACAAAGGCCAGAAGAACAAATCTTGCTTTGACTACCCAGGATATTGGGTCTACACCATTTACAGTCACCTGGCAGCCCATCAGACAGCAGAGCAGAGATCTGGTTGGTTGCCCCACATTGATCTATCTCCAGATCAGCAATGGGCAGGTGCATCTCATTGCCTATCTGCTCACCCTACTGGGAAACTGGGGGAAAAAAAAACAGCAGATGAATACCTGAAGGCCACTAATTGCTTTTATTTTGTTTCTCACTAGTTGTGATTCTTTATAGCCACAAAGTTCATCTAACAAAATTGTTTCCAAACCCATCTTTGGATGCTGAGATGTACCACCCTGCAGTTGAGCAGCAGGGCCATGGCAGTAAACTTCCATCAGTAAAAAGAACCTTTTTGATGGATACACGGGCAGAGTTCTAGACTCGTCAAGCTGCTGACCTGGCTGTAATTCACTGAGGAGGCCAAAATACATATCATTTCTGACAGCACAGAAAACACTTCCAGTGTTTTGTTTCTTCTGGCTGCTGTGCCCTTCTCCGGGGTTGGGAGAAGGCAGAGTCCTGTGGAAAAGTGGAAGGGCTTTGTGCTTTGTGGTGCTTGCAAGGTTAGCAGCTCCGTAATATCACGCTAGGAATTTAGGCAAGGAACATTTAAGGCTCTGGATAAAAACTGAAAATAGAAATTGCCTCGATGCATGAAATGCAATAATTTTGTGTTCCCTGGTGCTTGTGCTCATGAGAGGGCAGCCAGGGCCCTCCCAGATGCAGCCATGGCTCCACAAACACCATGTCCTACACGTACCATTGGTATTTTTAAATTCAGAGGCTTGCATTTCTTATACCCTGCAAGACAAAAGGAAAAAAAAGAACTGAATTTCCGGGAAAAGAGAAAGTTGTTCCCAGAAGTTGCCATTCAGTAACACGAAGTCTCTTTGGTGGCAGTGTCCTGGGCAGGATGCTCCAGGGACACCACAGGACCCGTAATACCCGGTACTTTCAGCCACTGTGAAAAGCATCTTTTTTTTTTTTTTTTTTTTCCCCCAGCACTTAAAGGAAAAACGCCGAAATGAATCTCTGCCTCCTCTGAGCAACATCAAAGAAGATTAAGCAGCTCAGGGGTAGCTTAGACCCCAGTTAAGGAGCAGCCTCGCTATTCACAGCATTTTTTGTTTTTCCCTAGCCCCAAAATAATTTGTCTGGAAAAGGCTGTAAAAGCCAGCCCGCCTGAAGTTAGCAAAATAAATGCCAAGGCTGCTCATCTCGTTCAGTGTGTCTGCGTGTCTGAAACCCTCAGCTCTCAGTATCTTGATTTGATTATCTTGATTATCAGCATCTGCTTTAGTGGCTTACACTATCAAACAGAAGACATCAGTTTGAATTATGGCATCTGTCTTTTACCTCCTGACATAGCTGTCATGCCCAGGCTGTGAGGAGGAGGACTGTGAAAGCAAAACAGAGAGAAAGCAAAATAAAACTGTGTGTGTTCCAGAGTGTCCGGAACAGGAGGAAAAAGAGCTGATGCCCTCAAAAACTGTGGCTTCAGAGTTCTGCCCTGGGAGGAGCTTTTTGGGGAGGTAATTTCCTGCAAGAACATCAATGGGTGGGAGCTTCTCTACACCTCCAAAGGAGGATGGAAACCTAACCATGGTGAGATGTCCAGAAAATTGTCCAACCACGCCAATGGCCATTCACTTCTCATCTGGACACTTTTGGATGCCTTTGGACAGCTTCTCCAAGCTTAGGGAATGACATATGTCAGCCTACCTCTTTTTAGTATTAATGGCTTTGACACGTTCCTTGATGCTTCTCTCGCTGATCTCTTCACACATGCAAGGACTTGGAAAAGTCAGTTACGGAGGAGCAATTATGATGCAGATTAGAGAGGAGACTTCTGTGGGCAGAGATGACAACGTCCAGTCCTACATGTGGAGAAGAGCCAAGCAGATGAAAATTTGTGGAGAGAACCTGAATTTTCTTCATTTACTTTGCCCCACTGGAGTTTGGGTACCACAACGAAAGAAATGCCAGATCTTAGTATTTGCAAAAGCTCTTTTTCTGGTCCACAAACTGCTGTCTCCAACCGAGAACATGGTGAATATAGAGCTTTTTCTGATGTTCCATGGGGTTCTCCAGGTCCTTTAATTTTATCACCTTTCCTTTTTGCTTTTAGTAAGATATCCATAACTTTTCCTTCTGCTCAAGGTTTGTTCCTCTTTATACTTCTACTTTTTACTTCCTTTCCTCCATTTTCCTAAGTTCCCCACCCTTTCTCACCATATCATATAATCCTTTTTTTTTTTTCCATAGTGCATGAAAGCATGAAAACATGTATTTCATGAAGGGGAAGGTTATCATTAAAATCAGCAAGTAAAATGCAGGTAGGAATGACACCCGCACTTTAACAATCTGTGACTTCTATCACTCTAATAATTTCTCCTTGAAGGAATACCGTGCAGTGATTTCCAGTCCTCGTTTGGTGGCCAAAATTCCAGTTTGTGCCATAAACGTGGTCCTTCCTTCCTCTTTCCCCGGGATGTAGAAGTCTCCCCAACCTGCTTGGGCCAGTCTCTCAGCTCTAAAATTCATGGCAGTTGGTGCAGAGTCACTTGGGTGACCATCGGGCTGACCAAAGCTACCTCAGTTGGGACATCAGACACGCAATGCCCTCCTCATTTAAAAGGATGGCACAACCTCTGCTGCCGCAGGTGTGGCCACGTGAAACACTCAAACAATTATGATGAACGATCAATTTTATTGATAGCTGGTGAACAGACCAAAAAAGAGCCAAGTCTGACAAATCACTAGTGATGGATAGTTCGGTGTATAAATGGGGGGGAAGAAAAAAAAAAAAAAAAAGGAAATTATTTTTATGAGATTTTAGAATGGCCAAAAGGATTTTAAACTTTGTTGGTTTTGTTATTTTTCTTTCTAAAGAGCTAAACAATAAGTTTCTTAACACTGTGCTATATTACAAGCAAGCAAGCAAACAAACAAACTGCAAAGAGGCAGGACTCAGTTTCCCTCAGCTAAAAAATGATCCAGTTTATGCCATTTCTGAGAGTCTCCTGTAGCTGCCCTGGCAGAGGAGAGGGTGGATGCTCCGCAGGAGGATGTGGCAGATGATCCCGTTGCCAACGGGGGGGAAGGTGGCTTCAATTTGTGATTTTCTGCTTTTTAAGGTGATCTGTGTGCAGCCGGAGTGGCTGCATGTTGGCATCACTTCGAGATGCCTTAGTTGGAAGAAACCCAGAATGGGCTGAATTCAGACCAGAACCAGCCCCAGGCTGCTCCAAGGCAGAAACGGCGCTGGGTCCTTTGGTGGGGCTGCTCGGGGACCATCCCCACCCGGGTGAGACCCCACGGACTGAAAGGCCTGGGCTGAGCAGAGCTTGGCAGCAGGGTTAAAGCTCTGCAGCCAGAAGAAATGTCTCTCCACGCACTAAAAATCAGTGCTGGACTCTGACGGCATTTCGTCACGGTGTGAGGAACCAAAACATGAAGGCAATACACCAGAGAAGGAGATTTGGGGTTGTTTCACGAAGTTTAAATAATGCTACTTAAGCACTTCAATTAAGATGGTATGAACCATAGTTTAAAAACCAGAATTATTTCTTTGAAAGTCTCAAAACCGGCTATTCCAATAAATTTAGAAGATAAAGTTTGTACCGTGCAACAGAAGGTGTTTGGCAAAACTGCTGCGCGGTCAGAAAACGGAACCTGGAATTATTTCCCCTGAAATTTTCCCCACATCAATGGGACTGTAAATGCAAGGTTAGATTTTCCCCTTGCGTAAGCGGGTGAATCTGTAGTGGAGGCGGTGGCTGGAAAAAGACGGGAATTGGTGACGGGCAACCAAAAAATTATTCAATTCTGCCTGTTCCAGTTGCCCTCCCCTCTCACAGCAGCGCCTGGTGCCAAATGGCAGTGCACATTTCAAAGGGTGCCTGGTCCCTCCTGGTCCACGGGCCGGGGGGACGGGTGGAATTAAAAAGAAACACTGCGATTCCCAAAAAATTGACTCTCGGAGTGGGAGCAGCACTGGGCAGCAAAGCCCCAGCACCACCACTCCCGTCGTCAGGGTTTAAATGGAGGAAAAAAAAAAAAAAAACCCAAAAGATATGGCTGAGCTGGTACTTGAAGAAATTTGATCATCCTCAGCTGTTGTTAGTGCGAGATACAGCGGAGAGGAAATTTGCAGCATCTCTGACACCTCGTCAGAGACGCGAGAACCTGCTGTAGACAGCAGTGGAGATGTTTAACGAAGGCTTCCGTTTCAAAACATCATTATAAACCTTCCCGTGTGTTTTGTTTCAGTAGCAAATGGAGTCGCTTATGGCCGGTGCAGTCGGGGACTGGCGGGAGCTGGAGGTGGGGCAGCCCCATGGGACTCAGTCCCCGTGTCCCACCAGTCCCACTGAGAAATGCTGTGATTTCATGGGTGGTTAAAAGGACTATGACAAGCCAGGGTGCCCTTACACATGGACAAACCACGTCACCGTATCCCACCTACTTTTCAGTCTAAGGATCTAGAAAAGCACCTCTGACAAGGGCATCCCCATAGCAGCAAGATGGACAACCTGTTTCAGCCCAGAGAACTTTTTTTTTTTTCCAATGTGTTGTCTCTACCACTGAAAATTCGAGTAGCGTGATGTGCCTGTTTTTCATACGGACTTTACAAACAAGGGTTAATCCTCATGTGAGTAGCGAGGAGGGAGGTAAGGCTGAGCTCCAGAGCCAGTGCACAGTTAGTTGAGAGATGGAGGAGATCTCATCCCCCTGCCTGGCCCTACATTTGGGTTTAAATTCAGCCAATTACCCCATTGATGCAACACTTTCTGTCTATCCAAAAGTTCTTCCTGAGCTTTTTCCTGAGTGGCAGCCCCTGAGAAGCCCCCACTGAACCACAGAGATGTTTCTGATGCCGTTCTTCATGGAGAACCATCCAGACAGGCTTTGCCACCTGAGCTGAGCACCACAGCACCTTCCTAGAAAGCTTCATACAAGGGCAAACCGGTTCAGAACCTTCAGGAAACAGAGATTCCTCCTGTTCTTGATCCAAACAGGTGCTCATTTGCCTTGAAAGACAGTTTTGCTTTGAAGAGCAGTAACTGCACGAGGGGACGGGAAAGTTCCAGTCTCGGAGAGATTCCTGCTGCTCATTAAGAAGTAAACTCTTCTTGGACTGTGTGTGATGTCAATCACTGCTTTTTTTGCAGACCCAAAGCCTTCTTTCCTTCTGTTAGATGCTGTTATCGTCTTCAAAGGCATATCAAAACAGCGTTTGTTCTGCGCTTTGATTTCCCCCACACAGAGAATTCAAAGAGTACAGGGCTATTTGAGAGGGAGAAAGAGAGGGAGCGTTTCAGATGCTCTGTGTGTGTTTGTCTTCCCATGTCTGTGAGCTGGGTAACCGGTGATTAATCCAGCCCTGCACGAGGGAAAGCTGAGTTCTTTCTCCTCCACCGAGCCCGCTGGTTGCAGTGCTCCAGGCAGCAGTTCGCTCTCTGCTGCCCAAAGGCACGGCTGCTTAGAAAAAGAAAACGGTGACAAAGCACAAATTCAGTCTACTCGATAGAAACCGTGAGAGTCCTTTTGGTTTTGCTGAAGGAGGTATTTGTTGTGGTTTAACTCCAGCCTGCAGCTGGGACCACTCGCTCGCTCCCCCTTACTTGGGGTAGGGGGGAGAACTGGAGGAGTAAAAGTGAGAAAAACCTCATGGAGTGAGATAAAGACAGTTTATTAAAGAAAGCAAAAGCCATGCATGCACAAGGAATTCCTTCCCTGCTCCCCTTCACAGACGGGTGTTCAGCCATCCCCAGGAAAGCCAGGCTCTGTCTTGTGTCAAGGTGAGTTGGGAAGACAAATGTCATTGCTCTGAACATCACCCTCTTCCTCCTTCTTCCTCCAGATTTATATGCTGGGCACAAAGTCGTAAGGTATAGAACATCCCTTTGGTCATTTGGGGTCAGCTGTCCCTGCTGTGTCCCCTCCCAGCTCCTTGTGCCCCCTCCAGCCCATCGCTGGGGGTGTGGGGTGAGGAGCAGGAAAGGCCCTTGCATGCACCAACCAAAACCAGCAGCATGCTACCAAAACCATTCCCATCCCAAATCCAAACCACAGCACCTCACCAGCTGCTGGCAAGAAAGCCAACCTCATCCCTGGATGGGTTCAAGGGCAGGTTGGACTGGGCCTGGAGCAACCTTGTATGGTGGGAGGTGTCCCTGCCCAGGGCAGGGGGTGGCACTGGATGATCTTCAAGATCCCTTCCAATCTAAACCATTCTATGATCCCAGCTGAAACCATACAATGTCAATAAGCAGAGTCAAGCTTTGATTGAATCGTGTTTAAATACTTGATTCATTCATGTTTCATTCAATAAAAAAAAAAAAACAACAAAAAAACAAAGCCACAAATAAGTAGTCCCAAAACATTAAATTTCCATGCACAAAAAAAGTGGACATACCAAAGCAAGAAACAAAGTAAACAAAAAGTCCTCTGTACAATAATGTCATGAAAAGGGTGTCTAGGGGCTTTAAACCATAAACCATGATGGTTTAAATCATAAACCATCATGGACCATGGGATAATGCAGTGGGTCAAAACAGATGTCAGAGAACACCTCACCTGCTGCAGTGCTTACTCATTTCTCAGCAATCCCTGTGCCCCAGTTCTTACACTTTTTCCCAGTTTTCCCAGTTCCTCTTCTCACCAGACCTCAGGAGCCGCTCGCTCACACTGTGCCATTGCTCTGGCTTATTGAAGAGCACAAACACGCAGTTAGAGCTCATCCTCTAAATTTCCTAGTTTGCCCAGACATCATTGCTGTCAGCTACCACGATCTGGCGGTAGTCACCAGTCCTGGTGCTGGTTTTACCAGCAGATTTCAATGTTACCCAGGAAAACGGGGCTTTACTTCTCTTTCCTTCTGCCAAAGCTTCCCACAGTCTGACCTTCCCAGCCTTTCCCTTTTAGTTTTCCCGTTTCACCCCAACCAGCCTATAATTTCTCCTTTTGACATCTCCTTCTGTCTTCATCAGACCTTGTTTATGCCCATTATGGTCACTACTGTTTCCTTCCTGATCCCCTCCGCGTGCTATTAGAAGTTTATTTACAGGTCTATTGATGAACACATCGGGTTTCCAGCCCTATTGATGAACGCATAACGACGGGAACTGAAGCGCGTCAGAAACTTTATATATTTCTATTTTATTTGCCCTTGTTAAAGTGAGGAAACAATCATTTTGCACGAAACACCTCCACCCAGACTTTGTTTATTTTGCACTTTTATGTCGATAGACTTAAAGACTTGCATCATCCTTATTTTGCTTCTTACCTGCACAAAGTACCTCTTGGCACTTTTCAGTAATTCATTGAAAGTTTCGCTGCAGGGCTCCTGCCTTCAGAAAATTATGTGATGGAGGAGAGCGATGCAGGTAGTTCGAGGTTTCCCATGATAAACACGTCGTACCACATGATGATTGCCCTGCAGTACATGCAACTTTGACTCTGGAGGTAGGACACAGAAAAGAACAATAGGATCACTGAATCACTGAATGGTTTGGGTGGGAAAGAACCTTAAAGACAATCTCATTCCACCCCCTGCCCTGGGCAGGGACACCTCCCTCCACACCAGGTGGCTCCAAGCCCCCTCCAACCTGCCCTTGAACCCCTCCAGGGATGGGGCAGCCACAGCTTCT
>JAOTQQ010000079.1:1084287-1099222 GCA_026546715.1 Gallinago undulata | reverse complement strand
CCTCCCCATCTCTCCTGGAGCCCCTTGAGGGACTGGAAGGGGCTCCAAGGTCTCCCCAGAGCCTTCTCTTCTCCAGGATGACCCCTCCCCAACTCTCTCAGCCCCCCCTCCCAGCAGAGGGGCTCCAGCCCTCCCAGCATCTCCATGGCCCCAGTAGATTGCCTGTGGTTTCGCAGCACCCTCAGGGCTTTTTTCCCCAGTTGGTCCATGCAGAGCCCCACTGAAACTGGAGACCTTAGTGGGTGCAGATGCAGGTTGTGGCCCACGCGTGCTGCTGGGCTGCACCCCTGCTTGAAACATTCATATCCAAGCTGGGTGCTGGGGAGCTGGAAAGGGAGACAAAATAAGAGGAGTTGGGCCTGAGAATGTTTTGCAAGGATAATGTTTCTAATTGTTGAAGTAACAGCAATAGCGTTCAAAAGGAAACTTCATTCTTAAAACCTAGATCCTCTCATGATTTCATAGTGGCACCAATGAAATCAGACTCTGCACTGAGCGACGGTTCGGGTGCAGGCACACGCTACAGAAACGCTTTCTTAGATAAGAAAACCATCCCGAGTACTCACAATCACTGTGTCTCCAACGGGAGATCCAGAAACAAGGTTGCCTCCCACAGCAGATTTCATAGATCCACATCAACCGCTACGTTTCCTTCTTTTTCCTCCAAAATAGTTCCTGGCAGATTTTTTTTTTAACCTTTTAAAACTTTTTTTTTTTTTTTTTTAACAGACTTGGATTCCAAGTGTGCACATTCCACTGCCTTTTGCCTCCGAGAGAAGTGGGTTTATTTATTTATTAAAGGATTTATTTATGTATTTTCACAGTATAGCCCAATTAAACTTGACAGCTTATTCACAATGGATTCCTGCCCGATGGCAGCTGAGACACATTACATTAAGAAAGACAGCATAATAAAGAATATAACTAGCCGAATTAGCTATCAGTATATTTTGTGCTCCTTTGTTTATGGTTTTCACCATCTGATATTCGCAAATCTTACATTTGGGGACAAGGAGGCATGGTCTGTGCGTGCCACATCCCTTGATGTTTAAGCAGCTGGTGTTCCTCCATACATTACACGTTAAAATCACAGAGAAGTACACGCGCCTTATTAATATTGACATGGCTTCGTTACAAATAGTAGACGCTTTTCTCCCTCCCTCTCCTACCAGGCTGCCCACGGTGATGGTAACCAGAAAGGGGTATGGAAGGGGGTGGCTCTCTGGGGGGATGTTCCCTTGTTTGGCATCACCCAGCTCTTGGGGTCATTAAGTTGCTTTTGTGCAATTCTTTTCATTCTCTTTTTTTTTTTAATTTTTCACCTGGAATTATGCAGTATGGAAGTAAAGTAAACTCTTACCGCTGTCATCGCCAAGTCCAGGTAGAGCAGGGCAGGGTTTGGGTGGTTCCTCCATCCCAAATGAGATCCCCGTTGCCTTATGGAGCATCCCTCCTACCCGTGGGTGAGGGTCCCCCGGCTCAGCCCTCGGGGATGGCTGGGTGCCTGCGGGAGCTCCTGATGGGGGGCTGCTGCTCTGGTGGATGCTGGGGGGATGGATCTATCCACAGGAATCACATACACCGACTTCAGAAAATGCAAACAAATATCACATGGATGAGAGAGCGAGGAGAAGAGTATTGTGGACACTTACAAAGTAATACTAATTTAAACAGCTACTCAAGCTGAAGGAAAATCTGCTGAGTACACGGGATGTTCTCCCCCGTAACTATATTCATACAGAACTTGTACAGAACTTAAGACACCTTTTTTTTTTTTTTTCTTTTCTCTTTGTGGACTAGAATTTAAAACAGAGGAGATACCGATGTCTCATAACTCTCCTTAGAGTGCAGCTGGAAGCAGAACATTGCTACGTGGCATCACCTTTAATAGAGCCAAGGAAGAGCTTTTCCTGGGGAAATGCTCCAGCAAGATGCTGGAACTTTAAGCTGTTTATAAACCTGCAAAAATACACTTACTGTAAAGCTCGCACACCTATGCAAAGCTCAGCTCTTGCTCTAAAGCTCTGCAGGGCCACCACTGTCCCACCAGCCTTCCCACAGCATGGTCCTGGGAGCCCACCATGGGGATCCTCACCTCTTCATCACACCAGAAAAATACTTCTGCAACGGGCCGAGCCTCTCGCTTTACCCACTTGCATTTTGAATTCATCATATTTACATCTATTAATGCTTCTCCTTCAGGGTAATCACAGGGGGGGATTAATTATACTCATCAGTTTAATTATGTCAGCTCTGAATTGCCTCACTTTTCAGCCTGAGCTGTGGTGGCCAGCACAACAGCCACCCTAAGGACTGAAGATGCGCATTTCACGGAGGTCTTTGGTCTTTCCTTAAAATAAGAATTTTGAGCATCTTTGATATGTAACTTTCCATTTTCTCCATGCCCGTAGCCTGGAAAGGAGCTCATTTCCCTTTTCAACAAAGGCTTCCCCAGGTTAATGGTACTGTACCCATCACGCTGCTCTTTCACCGAGAGGCTTTTCTCCTACTCCTGTGTTTCCCCACTCCTCTCTGGGACTTGCTTTTCCAAAAGCCTTCATTATTTCTCTGCGGTTTCTGTCGTCTGCTCCCATTTACGGTCAATCTCTTTCAAATTCACGGTCCTCCCATAGGATGCTCCCGCAGACATCCCGCTTGTTCACGCCCAGACAGGTTTTCTAATTAAGCAAATTGGCAGCAGACGTAACCCACACACTTTCCCACACAGTGGGAACTCCATTTCTTGTACTCCCATCACCTTTTTGGGGGAGGATTCAAGGAGATGTCAACCCATTGTTCAAGCAACGATGCAGATGTGGAGGCTTCGGGATGTGCTCTAAAGCAGGGTCAGGGGAGAGGTGGTGGAGACAAAGGTGGAGATCAAGATGCAGAAGACTATTAAGATGAAGATGGAGATGAAGACAGAGATGATGGAGGTGCTCGCCCCACTACCCAGCTCAACCCCAACCAGAAAGAGTTGTGGGGAGCTCACAGAGCAGAGTTCCCACAGGTGAGGTCCCTGTTTTCCTCTTTGCCATGACTTATTGCAGTTGGGCTTTATCTTCATTATAGATATTGCAGATGAAATGCACAGGAAAGAAATACCAGCAAGAGAGCATTTAAATCCGATGAGATGGAAGGATTCACCACATCTTTTTGAATATAAAGAACTAGTAAAAAGAAAAAGAGTACAGAGCGTGCGGTGTTTTTTGTAAAAGCATCCTTCTAGTACCTCAGTGCAACACTCAATATTATTGCTTCACCATCTAATTTCTATTGCTCCTTTTGGGGAACTCCTTAGGCATTGTATCTCCAGGATTGTTCTAATGGTATCGATGTTATTGGCACTGATACTAGTGTCAACTTTACATATCTCAGTGGTGAGGAATTCTTAATAATCACTGCACCAAAAATATAATAGCACTAATTATGTGAAAGTTTCCCTGCAGAAGACGTTTTCTCCTGCCCAGGAAGGAGCCCCATGGCTGCCTTCCTTCTGCCCCTCTGACTGGGTCGGGTCCCCGAGAGGACAAACCTCAAAAGCCAGATGGACAGAGACCTGCAAAGAGCTGATCCCAGAGTGCTCCGAAAGGAATGTCTAACTCCATAATACTATGTTCTCAGCAACCTCCTAATCCTTGCAAGCAGTTTATGTCACTACCCCTGTCAAACCTCTCCACCATCAATCACCAGCGGAGTGTGTGATCGGTGTAAGAAACTAAATAGACTGGTCAGATCTGGGTGGTTTCTTTGCAGGGGATCAAGCCACGTAATTACTTTTTTTTTTTTTCCATGGGAAAAGCATTTCCTCTGAATTATGCTAATGAAAGGAAAGGCTTTAAGGGAGAAGGGGAGGTTGAGATGGGTATTAGGAAAAATTTCTTCACCCCAAGGGCTGTGAATCCTTGGCAGAGGCTGCCCAGGGCAGTGGTGGAGTTACCACCCCTGGAGGGATTCAAAAGCCGGGCAGACGTGGTGCTGAGGGACATGGGTCTGTGGTGAGTCTGGCAGTGGTGGGTTAATGGTTGGACTCGATCATCCTAAAGGTTCCTTCCAACCAAAACAATTCTATGATTCTATGATAACTTACACTGTTAGGTATGCAACTGAAGCTTAAAGGACTCTATTCATACACTACAGAGACTTGATATGAACACAACACTCCAGGGAATAGGAACTGCTCCTTCAGCTGTCCCAGGTGCAGAAAAGACAACTTTCTCCTAAACGGCACCGGCCGTGCGTCCCGGCAGCACTAGGTGGTGTTGCAGAGTAGTTTTGCTCTAAATTAGTGAAAAGGCAAAGTTTTTTTTTGCACTGGTTTCATCTAAAACTGTCTCAGGCAGGGGTGTTTGTATCAGCCAAGCCTTCCCAAGACTTTAAAAGTTCATCCCGAACCTCCTGCCTGTGGCTTTGCCCAGGGCCGGCCTCAGCAGGAGGAGGTGGTACCTGAGCATCCTCCGCTCCCCACGTACCTGGGCACGGGGTAGGGGTTAAATGAGTATACATATTACTAATTACTCTCTCCAGTAAATAATATTTTGTCTAGCTTCAGAGGATTTTGAATCTGGTATTCCCAGACCAAGAGCTGAAAAGCTCCAGAGAGGATTCCCCGGTACTCCAGGAATTTTCTAAATGTCTGGGTTTAGGTTCATTTTCTCAGTGGATGGATAGAAACTACACACACTTCCTGACCTGGAAGATTATAATTAGCACTCACGTGGGATATTTCAACATCATTTTGCTATTTTGAAAGCTAAAACTACTGGCTGCTTCAAGGATGCCTTGTTTGGATGCATCCAGAAGAAATACATAAGATGTAAGGAGAGCTTATGCCATGTAAATTTGACTTTTCAAAAGCCCATGGAGTGTAAGACACCGCCAATGAATGTGAACACAGAAAAGGAAGTGGGAATAATGATACTTGCTCTCTTTTCTGAAGTACTGTTTTATAAAAGCATTATGTAAGGGCTTAGCCGTACTAAGAATGTTTATAGTGAAATAAATTGAAAATCCGGAATTATTTCAGTCCCTTGCAGTGCCACAAATTGAATGCAGTCTCTATTAAAGCACATCTCAGGAAAAAAAAAATCCTGTGGTAAAGCTGGGTACCTACAAGATATTTATTAGAAGCGTGCTTCTAGGAAATAATTCTCTTTGCCATAAACTAGAAATTTTTGCAGGATTCACTGGGTGGCTCAGTCTGACGTGCTTGGTCTTGACTAGTTGAGAGTAGCCAAACCTTGTGTCTGTTTCCATTTTTGTAGTAATAGGGTAATTTTAACTATAGTGCTTGTTCACAGTAGAAAATGTTCCTGTGGCATACAGCACTAAAACCTCCTACTGTGAAGATTTGGCACTTAGGCTATCACCATTAAAATCTTATTAATTCTAATTATTATGCCATTCCCCGAAGAATAAACCATGTTGCATCTTCATAAAGTACATAACGGGTACCTATTCCCGTGCTCTCCGTTAATTCTAACACATGGTATTTGCTTTCCCTCCCACTTCCCACCTCCTCTCCTTCCCCCCAGCTCTCACAGCCAACACCACGTTCCCTCTGCCTGGCTTCCAGCCCCGGGGCCACCGCTGCATTTATTGGTGTTTATGGGCATCCCCTGCTGGGGAAGAGGGTTTACTGGGGTTTTATGGTGGGGTTTGGGTTATGGGTTTGGTTTTTTTGTTTTTTTTTTTTGTTTTTTTTTTTTTTTTTATATCATCGAGCGTAATAGTATCCACATCACAAACACTACAAGACAGAATTTATGTGGTGGGGTTTTTTTTGTTGTTGTTTTTTTTTTTTTTTTCCCCAGCTAAAGGTAAAACTTCACCCCCCTGCTTCTGAGAATTTGTCTCATCGCAGGCAGATATACAGTTATAAATATATATATATTTGGGAATTTCTTCCACTGATAAAAAAGAGGGACCTTTGATAGCGAGACACCAGAACATCCTGCTGGAAACTATGCATTCTCTACTTCAGTCTACAAAAGATTTCCCTGTTACACATTTAAGCATAAAAGTATAAAACATATACATATAATTGATATTATTTTATCTGTATTTTATATCTCCTTTCAAGACATGCAAATTATGTAGCTGTATTTTATTTCATTATTTTATCTGTATTTTATATATCCTTTCAAGGCACGCAAATTATGCGCCTAGCCATCCTCTGTATAATTCTAGGTGCTTGAATAGCCCTGATGAAATTAGTGCACGCAGTTGGGAGTACATTTAATTACTCTCCTGGCTCAGGCTTGCCGCGCAAGGTGCAAACCCGACTACTCTCACTGCTCGAAACTCAATTCCCTCAACTTTAACTTATGTGAGGCCACTGGGTTTTTTTTTAAATCAGAGTTGCTGAGTTGAACCGAAGGTTTAGTTTTTTTTTTTTTTCCTTCTTATGCAGCATTTTAAGGCTGGGCAGGGGATGCCGGGGGCTGCATCCCATCCGCCCTGGCCTCAGCAGCATCCCAAGGAGGGGACCGGCCGTGCCCCCCGTCCTGCCCTCTCTGCTCAGAGCCCACAACGACCGACGGAGCCCAAGCAAGGAGAGGGAACAGATCTCAGCCTCCTGCTGTAAAATCTCCACAGGAAACACCCCCGATAGTTCTAAATCACCCCTGTTTTTCTGCAGCTGTAACGCTTTGTCACACCGCACGCTTCCATACGCTACCGGTCTATACACTGAATTAACAACACCTTTTTGACAAAGTGCTATCTCCTGCCACCGTCGCCGCGTGATAAAGGTACTTCTACATTTTTCATTATTCAAGCACACTCCCAAGCACCCAGAATGAGCAGTGAAATACTTAATGAGACATTTATCTAGTCTATGTATTTTACATTTTGCTGATAGTATAATGAGGCAGAGGTACTGAAATGAAACATCCCTAACATTTCACATAATTTTCCACTTCCACTCCACCATTTTTAGTATTGCTTTTGGGTTTTTCACTGTTGGATGTTTTGAACTTTATCATCGCTATCAATAATCACTATGTCAAATGCAACACTCTGCCACGCTTTTTTGGCTGAAAGAAAGCCCCACCATTTATCTTCAAGCATATTAGGGAGATGATTGCAGTCTAATAAACATAGCATCAATTTCTCATTCACTTGCAGTAGCTCACGTAGATGTTTCCCACTATTGTTGCTGCATTTTTTAGTTGCTCAAACCTTTATCAAAGCTATTAAAAATGTATCCTTCGCTGTTCCTGGGAAGCTTTTTATGCCTGTTTATGCCCGTCTCTGCTTTCCATAGAACCCCACACACTCCAGCACCGGAAGTTTTTGAGTCTTTAGTTTTTCGGTGATGTCCTAATTAAAGAGAAACAAGATTTATGGGGAGATAAGGTTTATTAGACTAATTCAGCTAGCTGAAAAGCAGCCAACTTGTTGGGCTCACAAGTCCTCGTTTAAATCCCTGTAGTTAATGTAACTGTTTATGAATTGGTATTTTCTTTGACTGCTTCTTAATATTATTTATATTGATTGTACAGTTTATTTGTGTGACAATCCTAAGGAAGGTCAGAGAATATCCATACAACCATATATTTTACTTATACGACACTCTCATCTGCACAAAGAGCACTGCAGATTTCCTTCGTGTGAAAAATTATATTGAGTACACTCACGGCTAGATCTGAATCTTTCTGAAACTGGCAGAATCCTTCAAAACTCACATGCCCACTATCTGGGTTTTTTTCAGTGTGTTTTCCTGTGTTGCAGGGTACATTTTTATTTAGTACAGACGTATTTTCTGAATGTAGTCTAGTACAGGATAATTAGTTAACTCTTCTGCGTGTCCTGTAAAGCCCAACGAAATCTGTTGCTTTTTAAAAAGCTTTGCTAAAATATATGCATTCATGCCGAACTATTACAGTTTAAATTTTTCTAGAGTTTCTTGGCCATTATTTAGAATTCTCTCCTCTGACAGGTTAGTAATTTCTGTGGCTGACACCCAAAAATCTCACGACCTGCTGAATCCCATGATTCAGCAAAGGCAGCCAGAGGCATCGCAATGGTTTTTCCTGGTGGTGTTCACACCAGAGGGACCACAAGAGCTCAACGTTTCCTCTGCACTAAGTCCAACACGAATAGAGGTTTCTTCCCTGTTTTATAAGAAACACAGCCCACAGACACTATTACCCTTCAGGCACCACCCTCTTCAAATCCCCTGGAACCCCACAAGAAAGAATAAATGTGCATCAGAGTAAGAAGTCAGAAGAGTTTGTATATTGAAAATATGCCTGTTTCCGTATTAAAAATAAGGAAGATTTGAATTTTTTATTTTTATATTCATGTATTATTCCTGCACAGGGATATTCCTACTGTACGCAATTTTTTATTTGAAAATGATTAGAAGAAAATAACTTCTAAGAAGGAAAGAAAAGATGGTATCTCTGATTAAAGTAATTAAACTCATCCAGAATATCGCATTTATTTTCTATTATCCTGTTGTTTGGAAATATTTTTCAGCCTTGTCTTCGCATCTCCTGATAAAAAACACATTAGTCTCCCTTTCTTTTTCTAATCTACCGGTACAAATATCAGACTTATAAAAATGATTGCTTCTCCCCAGGGGAGTCCTTCATAAGCCTGATGGCACCCTCCGGATTCGCCCATTTCCCAAATGTAATCCCATCCGCCCGTAAAAGCCCGTTTGATTTAATCCCATCCACCCGTTCAGCTGCGGAGAATCGGCGAGGGCTCTGGCGTGGGGCCGGCGCCGGGAAGGACGACGGTGCTGACACACACCGTGCCTTTGTTTGCTCGGGAAAAACGGCAAAAATTTCACGTCTGCCCTCCTACAGCAATGAATTATGAGCAATTATTAAATAGGGATAGGATAAAACAATTACTACGCACTGCAGTAATCAGCGATGTTGCTCCGGCAAGTAGTAGCTGTAGGGTTAAGGCGGCATTGGAAGAAGGGGAGGGAGGTGCAAGACATGGGGTGCAAGGAAATTCCCAAGCTGGCGGGGTCCCCAGGACTGGGTCTTGTCGAGCTCTGAGCCAGGACCAACAGAAAGCCCCGCTCCCTCCTAAAGTACTCCTTAAATTGCAGGGAAATGAAGGCATCAACCACTTAAAGCTGCTGTACACTGCTGGAAAACATGGAGCATCTTCAGTGTCAGTCTAAAAAATAAACTCAAAACCTCAACAAACAAAAGAAACAACGCACAACTAAAAGACAACAAAGAAATTAAAAAAACCCAAACAACCAACCCACAACAAAACCAGGCAGTACAGAACAAGGAAAACCTTCTCGCATTGCATCACAAGCTGTGGATGGCAATCACCAGGATCATAAATTTCTCTGTCCTCAGCCTTCATAAGACAATGCCATGGTCTGGTGTCTGTAATGAACCCAGTTTTCACCTTTCTGTGCCAGAGAGCAGGTTTGCAGCACAGCAAGTATCACGCCACATTGGAGTAGCTCATCATCTTCCTCCAAAGCCCCACCACGTTCCTCTGGAGCTTTGCAGAGGTGCAGGAGCCAACGCTGAAGACATTGGGGGAGCAGGGATCAGCCCCAACACAGGCTGAGCAAGAAGAAATAAATCCCTCCCTTCCAACCCAGTGCTCTCTCTTACAAACCTGCCCTTCTGGTAACGTGCACAGAAAAGGCTTCCTTTGTGGGCAAGATCATCACTATTTTGGTGTGGACTCCAGCCAATCGGAGCATGGACATGTTGTGGGATAAGCGGGATGGCTTTCCAAAAACCCATTTGCAGCTGGATGCAAAGCGACCCGATTATCAGACAGGCCTTTGAGTAATTAAACTGCAGTGAGCTTGCACAATCCAACCTCAAAGAACTGCCAGGCGTCCGTCCTGAAGCACAAATTGCATGACACAGTCCTTCAAATAATCCTCTGTCCACATAAAAAAGCCCAACTGTAATTTTGGGGCACCATTTTTCCTCAGTAACTGCAGTTCTTTACTATAACAAGATCTACAGCTAACAAAAAAATAGGTTAATAGACAATGACTTTGGCCAAATTCAACTTCTGCAGGGGAAGTTAAGTGGAACCTGAAAAGTTAAGCCACTCTGGCTGAATGGGATTGCCTTTGAAAAGTCCCAGTTCACCATGGGATCAGGCCAGATTTTGTCATTCTCGCCTGACACGTACGAAGGGGACCAGTGATCTTCTAAATAATTTTTTTAAGCATTTGACACTTTCAACAAATGGATTTTACTATTTTTCTCATCATACACTTTCCACATACTGTACCCGTACTTTCCATTCCAGTAAATAGATTATTAATCTTGTTAGCACAGAAAGGACAGCTTTTGTAGCCTATTTTGAGTATGCTCCAATATAATGAATTATAACTAAAAATCCTGAAGCACCCAGATGACAGGCAAAGATTACCACACCTGTGAGGTTCTGGTTATAAAAATGCAAGTTAATTTGCTGGAGTGTCATGTATTTAAGCGCACTGCTCGTGTTTAAGTTTATTTGGTTATATCCTAGTAATTTAGGTCAACCGAGTCAAATAATACAATGACACCGGACTGAAGTCTAGAAGGTTTCTCGCCTCCCGTCTTAGCTCTTCATCTCCAATTGTCAACACACTCCAAACTTCACTATCGCTCTCAGAATTGACATTGGAATCTGCAGCAGTATTTGTCTTAATCCAATATTTGTCTCATTCCCGCTTCTTACTCTCAGTATTTGCCTTATTCCCGGGGTGTTTTAATTTTTGTGTTTGTCGTATGCCTTCCCCCTTCCCAAAGACTCATCCCACCTGGTTTCTTCTCGTTGGGTCTGTAAATGATGGTGCAGCGGGTGTGTGGGTAACGTTGAACACGCTGAGGGTACCGACCTGGCCCCTCTTGCTGCCCCCCTTTTTGCTCCCCTCTTCCACGCCTCCTGGTGTCCCCGAGCACATCACAACGCACAGCGACAACTCGTTAGCCAAGCCCTAACGAGACAGGCCAAAGGCGACGGGTCCTCTCTCCCAAGGAGCAAGGGAGCCCCAAAAAGATCTCACTGGATCCAGATTGAGCCCCAGAAACAGAGACAAACTGGGTGGCTTTGTTAATGAGTTTGTGATGAAGCCACCATTTCCTAATCACAGCAATCCAGTAACACCAGTTCAACAAGCCCCTGCCTTGTCCTCTCCATCATTCCACCGAGGAAGTGACACGCATCACCCAAATCCAGCACATCAGCCCAGAAGGGGAGGAGCAGGGAAAAAAAAAAAGAGAGAGGAGGGAAAAGAGATAAAGAGAGAGATAAAAAGAGAAAGAGAGAGGCAGGAAGAAGAGAGAAAAGAGGCGATGGGAGAAATGAGAGATAAAAAGAGAAAGAATTATTTATTCTTAGGTCATGACAAAGGCAAGACTCAAAACTTAGAATGGTTTGGGTTAGAAGGGGCCTTAAAGCCCTGGGCAGGGACACCTCCCACCACACCAGGTGGCTCCAAGCCCCCTCCAACCTGCCCTTGAACCCCTCCAGGGATGGGGCAGCCACAGCTTCTCAGGGCAACCTGGACCAAGCTCTCACCACCGTCAAGAGTAAATTTCTAGGGGGAAAAAAAGAAAGGGGAAGGAGGAAGACAGAGATAAAGAAGGAGGAGACAGATGTGCCCAACTCCAGCTGTAAAAGGTTCTCTCCAGATTAATAGGCTCAAGACACAAAGACGAACGTCTCATCTCACCGACTCTTCACATAAACCCACCTACTGAAAAGCTGACTTGTTCACGAGGCTTGAAATATAAAAGGTACGCGGTGCCTGAGAGGTTTATTTTACAGAACACATGCATGCATCACTGACTTGACTCATGTTCACACATTTCTTGTGGGAAGTGGCTCCTGTGGGAGTTGCTTCCCGCGGATCTAAATCTGCTTCAGGTCACCTGCAGAGGAACCTGCTGGATTCCTCCACGCAAGGTTCTGAGGACACCGCACCAAAAGGAACCGAAATTGTGAGTTTTGTGCCAAAAGGCTATTAGTTCTTGGTCTCCTACTCCATTAAATCTGTGTCAGCTAGTGCAGTAGTGATGTATAGTATAGACTTTCAACCCAAATAAAAGGATTTTTGCTACCTTTTGTGTGATATGTCTTGGGCAAACCAAGTCTATGTGCCCAATCGGTTCCATCTCAGTTATTGCTTGTATTATTATTATTATTATTATTTTGTTATGGCAATTATTATTTCAGGGTACTGTAATACCTTCAAGAGAAAGGTCATTCCCTTGACTAGAACAGTTATAGAATGAAAGGAGAGGGAGGATGAGGGAATGGAGAAAAAGAGGAAGGGAGAAGTGAGCAGTAAGAGGAGAGGGCATCTGCCGGTGACTGTATCACAAGAAGACACAAAATCCTGCAAGACCCCAAACTTTGAGGTGCTTTGAGAGGGCAGTTACAGGGTGCAGTAAAGCACTTGCAATAATTTATGCGGCTTCAGTAAAAGATACGTCCCCACAAATAGGAAGTTTAACCCCTAGTTTAGCCATAGCCCAGTATTACTTGTTCCTGCTGTTTATTTTAGGGGTCTCTAGGGGTTTTGGGGTGTTTGTGGTCTCGTATGACCTGAGACTATCCCAGTTGGTCCATAGCCATGCTCCTGAACCCAACACACTTGGGAGGCCCCAGGGGACAGTCAGCTGAGGGGACACAATCTTCTGGAGGACCAGCCCAGCCCCGAACAGCAAACACACTGAGGTTTTGCTTCTTTTCCCTTTTGCCAGGACTGCCGACTTTCTTGCAGCAGTTTGAGCCCTAGATCTTAAAAAGGAATTTCTCAAAGCTTAATTCTGCCTGGAATGGTCAGTTTTGCTGTCGCCGATGCCGATTTGATGGAGGATGCAGGGAGCCTCCCTGTCCTTCCCACTCCTGCTGCTGCCCACACTCACCTTAAACATTTCCCCCGTTACAGGCGTGAAGCAGTGATTGTGCCAACGTGTTGACTTCTCTCTTTGAACTGGATGGATTTTTACTGCAGCTTTTTGGATTCCCGGGCCCAAATGCTGCAGTAATAATGAAGAAGCATTAATGTTATTAGCCAGTATTTTCCCCTTTGGATGTCATTTAATACCCTTTTCTCTCTCTCTCTCTCTCCCCTCCTCTCATCTGTCTCAACACAAATCATAGCTCGCTTCACATACTGAGAAGCAGGCTGAAGAGCCTGGCAGTGAGAATTAATTGACAGAGACGACAAAAGGCTTTTTTTCCTGTAGCTAAAATACTCCGCAATATTGCCAAACTGGAAGTTCTTTTAGGAGTTTTTCTTTTTTAAAAAAAAAAATAAAAAAAAAAAAAGAAAATGAGAAATGACCTTAACAAACCAAGGAAATTCTGCGCATCACTCCCTCTCTTCCTATTGAGAGAAGCAGCTCTGCCAGAATACACAGTACAATACGTCATGAATTCACATGCATAAGCATTTCGAAAATCCTTCTTGGACAAGGTTTCTATTTAATTGGCTTAAAAAGCCACTCTTCTCCCACACAGTCTTATGCAGAGCCATCTGTGCAGGGAATTAGCAATCTGGATAAATAGTCTGTGAAGGAATCCGCCCTGCCTGGCGCGGCTGGACGCTGGGGAGCTGAATTCCAGCAGTTGTGCTGACCGCTGCCCCGAGCTCACCCAGGGGCATGGAGAATCATAGAATCATATGGGGTTGGAAGGGACCTCTGGAGATTGTCTCCTCCAACCCCCTGCCACAGCAGGTCCACCCAGAGCAGGTCCCACAGGAACGTGTCCAGGGGGGTTTGGAATGTCTCCAGAGAAGGAGACTCCACCACCTCTCTGGGCAGCCTCTGCCAGGGCTCTGCCACCCTCACAGCAAAGAAGTTCCTCCTCAGGTTGAGATGGAACTTCTTACGGTCAAGTTTGTGCCCATTTCCTCTTGTCCTGTCCCTGGGCACCACTGAGAAAAGCCTGACCCCATCCTCCTGACACCCTCCCTTTAAGCATTTACAGGCCCTGATCAGAATTGCTGTTGGGCACTGCCTTGCAATCACATCTCTTTTCCAATATCCCCAGCATCATACCCGTTCTGCTGCCAAGCCAGCCCAGCGTGTGGAGACAGAGGCTCCTGCTCTAGCACATGGACAGACAGTCTGGATGCGAAAAAACAAAGACAATAACCAAAAACAACTTTAAAGGCTGTTCACAGCGTGTTTTGCAAGCCTTTGAGTAGAACACCGAAAACTGCCAGCGAGAAACGGCCTGGATTCGGGGCTGTTACGTGAATAAGAGGGTCAGTATTTCAGCTCTTCTTCCCTCTTTCTAAATTTTACGTGACCAGTTGGGGAAAAATCATCCCCACCCTGGCTGTTGAGGCTGTAGCACTCCGTTACACTTCAGCTCCTGCCACTTTCCCAGCGAGACGCTCCCATCCAGCGCGCGAGACTCCGCAGGCTCCCGGGAGGACCATATGGAGCTCGCCTCGGGAGGAGCGGTGGCAGCAGCCCCCCCTCTCCCCAAGTTCTAGAGAACGTCGTGTGTTTAAGTGTTCCGGAGCAAAATAATCCTAGGGGCACGCCCTGGGGGTTATTCCCCAGATTTGAGATGGGAGGAAGCAGGCACAGCACGGGGTGACACGGGAGGGCTCCTGGTGCCACCCTACAAGTTGCACCAGCTCCAGGACTCCTGGGGCAACGTTGAACGGCTCCACGGGGGGCATGTTAATACAGGCTGTATTCAAGGTATTTTCTGCCAATTTAACAGGCAAAAAACTTTCTCTGGGCACTGGTTTTATCACCAGTGCAGTGTGATACCTCTCAAATTATCACCGTAGTGTGATACCCCAGAATATAATTTTCAAAGCCAGATTTCCAGAACCATCAATTCCAGATTGATAGAATGGTGTGGGTTGAAAGGGACCTTAAGGCCCGCCCAGTGCCACCCCCTGCCCTGGGCAGGGACACCTCCCACCACACCAGGTGGCTCCAAGCCCCCTCCAACCTGCCCT
>JAOTQQ010000079.1:1031769-1067796 GCA_026546715.1 Gallinago undulata | reverse complement strand
TCAAGGGCAGGTTGGATGGGGCTTGGAGCAACCTGGTGTGGTGGGAGGTGTCCCTGCCCAGGGCAGGGGGGTTGGAATCAGATGAGCTTTAAGGTCCCTTTCAGCCCAAACCATTCTATGATAGCAATTTATATTCTCAAAAAGGAAGCAGAACCACCTTAAAAATCTGAAGAGATATCAATGGACAAACCCAACCAAACCTGGAAAGGTTTGGGTCATGTTAAGCAGAGAGCAGCAGCATGACTCTGCCTAACCAGAGGAGCAAGCAAGGTGGTTTGTGGCAGCTCACCATCTCCAAGCACACGTAGGCTCCTGCTTCCTACAGACCACAGCAAAGGCTTGGTAGCAGCCACCGAGAAACTCAGTCCTGGGTGGGTCCAGCAAGGACCAATGGCCAAAGGACTTTTTAAGGAGCACATCTCATCTTTGGTTAAATTCTGCAGGTGACAAATAATCCAGCCCCTCTGTTTCTAAGAGGTACCCATGGCTGATGCTCAGCTATTCTTAATTAAAACCGTGATCACAGCATCATGGCAGAGTCTCAGAAGTTAAGGAGTATCATCCAGAAATGTTCAAAGCCGCTATGATCTCCCCCATCCTATAAATTATTCTGAATTTCGTTAGTACATGAGTGTAGTATTTAAACTACAGAAGGTTTTCCCCCAGCCCCCCAAAAAATCCAGGTAACTCTGCTCACCGTTATCCGTCAGCAGCAATCTCCGCACTATCTGCAAATCTGTAATGAACATATTTTGCAAATGAAGCTCGGCTGCTTGAGAGTTTGGAAAGGAAATGTAGAAATGATATAGCTGAAGAAATATTTTTAAACTTAAGTCAGCATCCTTATTTTTTTTTTTTTCCCATCGTCAACACAAGAAAAATTAGCATGATGACGTCTGGCCTCACTGGGAAAATAAACAGAAAAAGAAGTGTTGAAATCAGCCGGTGCCTTCCAATTTCTGATGCCAAATACTGACTTATTTTAGATTTCTTTAAAAGTATTTAACAGAGTTCACGGCTTACGCCACTGGGAGATGAATGCGATGAGCCTGGCTTGGCTTTGTGAGAATCACTGTGCAAACACGGCCAGGGTGGTTCTCTTTGAGTTTGTTCCTGTAAAAGTTATTCAGAGAGGGGGGAAAAGCTGCAATTCACAGAAAACCCTCATTGCTGAAATTGTTTTCCTGAAGCCCTGTTACGTGGGGGAGGGATGGGGCAAGATTGTTGTCTAAATACCAACAAGGAGAGCTCCAGGAATGAGAAGAACAGGCATGAGGCCAGGCTGACCGAGAGGCTAAGGAGCATTTCCATGCCTAAAACTGCAGCAAAAAGGAAAATAATAATAATAATAATAAAAAAAAAGAAACAAAAATCCCTGTTGTTAAAGACACCGTAAAGGATGTGAGACCTTGAACCCTGGCCAGGGGGAGCTGGGGTAGCCCCATGCACAGTCAGTGGAGAAGGGCTGGGAGACACCTGCAGCCACCACAGGGGACGTTTGTTAGATTTGTTAATTAATGCTGAGGGGCGTACACACTGATGGAAACCAATGAGTGACAAGGACTGACACAAAAAAGTGAAAGTTGCAATTGTAAAATCTGGTTATGTAGGCTTTCTCTTACATCTGCTTACTGGTATCCCCCTTTTCTACAGCTTGGAGATGGTTCCATGGTGTATTTATCCAGCCTGTCTCGCCTGAAACCCCATCAGCCAGTTGGCAAGTGTAATAAAGTGGGGGTTTTGGACTTCTTTTTGAATGAAACAAGTGAGACTCAAGTGTTTGTGCCCCGATTCAGAGATCCTCCTCTGGTCCTAGGGAGGAGACAACCCAGCAGGACTCCTTCTCCTCCTCCCCTGGTTGGGAGAGCAGCGAAGGCTGCAGATATATCTGCTGAGACCCAAACAAACTAAACTAGTCCCTTGGACAGACTAATACTATCATTTGAACAGCTGGATTTATTGACTTTGCGAAATCAATAGCTATTTTTATTAATCATCTTTAGATAGCATGATGCTCCTACTATATCTCTTTCAGTGACTAATACAATAAATTTCCCCTTTTGATGTTCCCTGACATTTGAGCAAATTAAATGGAGCATTAAATATGATCCTCTTTGGGACAAAAGTGGGCAGAATCATTTGTGACTACTTTATTAACTGCTATGAGAATACTGGCAGCACTTTCAAAAAATGTTGTTCAGCATGCAATATTTATTATTATTTAAATTTTTCAGAGCAGCGCTATATTACTATGGATCAAATGGTTTTAGTTCTGTAAAATGGAAATATTGCCATATTTACTTTTATTTTGAACATGATACCAGCTGAAGAGCCAGAGTCCATCTTTGCTCTCTGCATTACAGGAAATATTTATAAAGTATGCTTTGCTCTTAAAATGGATGATATCCCTCAAAAACTTCATAGATACATAATTTCACTATGAAATAGTTAAATTGATCTTTTTGAAATGTAATTGCATAGGGATTTTTGTTGTTGTTATTCTGAAAAAGTGACACCAATTTGCATGCTTTGTCGAAAGAACAAAGGATCAATTAAATATTGGCCTGGAAAATTGTATGGGGGGAGTTTGCCCCCCACCCAGATCCCACACAGCTCCAAGGGGATCTTGGTCCATTCTCAATGTACACTCGATGTATTTTATTTCAGTTTTTCCTGGCATTTGCATTTTGATTTCCAAATCACAGTAAAAAAAAATTAAATTAACAAATTACAACACTTAAACATTGACTTTATCACCACCTTACAGGGGAAGCATTTCAGGGGGAAGGGCGGTAAGAAGTAAATTCCAGAGCCCCCGCTGCAGGTCAGAAGCAAGATTCAACTATTTCTGTCGATCAACTGTTTATCATTTCTCGCACAAAACATCCATTCAGCACCTCGATGTGCCTAGATTATGTCTTGATACGAGATTAATGTTGCACAGCTTTCTTCTACTTCCTCCAAAATTGCAAGTAAAATTCCCATCATCTCCCGCAGAAGCACAAGCCCTTTCATAACCGCTAACTGCTTCTGCCGGGCAAACATTGAAGTTTGAGATTAAGAAGATAAGAACCAATTGACATAAAATAAGAACTGTCCTGAATTTTATTCCCAAGCTCAGGATGAACCCAGACGTGAACTTCGATTGAATCTGAAGTATAAAAAGAAATTACAGCTGACCTCCTCCCCGACAAACCGCCTCTGTTGTGGCAGCAATACAGGTGTGTTAGCACAGCGCTCAGCTTGAGCTAATTAGCCCTGCGAAGAAACTAATTAACCCGAGATGAGCATTGTATTAATACAACTATGGTGTTTTCGATGTCCAAGAGGTACAAAATCAGAGCGGGCAGCTACATGGGTAGATTTCTGCACCTAAAAGGCTCAGGTGGGACAGGGCTGGTGGCACAAGTCCCTGGTGGCACCGCTTCTGCCACCGCAGGGCTGAGAATTGCCCGGCTGCAGCAAAAACGGCTACAGCATCTGTATTTATTGGGTCCTGGGGGCAAACACATGCACGCTCAAACCCGCTGTATATTCCCTGCCAGCTTGTGTGGTGGCTTCCTCCATCTCCTCAACCTTCTCAAGCTCTCCTCCCAGGAGGACCATCCACCCCAGCCTCTGCATCCAGACTTCTCCCTGCATCTCAAGGCCTCCTTCAGCCAAGGACAACTTCCCCCCGAGCTGTTGTCTTTGTGGAACACCCAGCTGCATTTCTGGGCAGAGATGTCTCTGCAACCCCACGTTTCTCCCCATGCAGCCTTCCCACAACCCTAGATCCTCCTCCAGTAACCCATCTCTTTTGCCCCAAACTAAATTTTTTGTTTTCTTCCTAGCTTTCTCCTATCTTTCTTTGCCTGGTACCCTCCTCTTCACCTTCTGCTTCACCCACTTCACTCAGCACCTGACTTCTTAGATCTCACCTTCCCAGTGGCCTCCCCCCAGCCTTTTTCCCTTGGCCCCCTTCCTGGGGATTTCTCTTGGCTGTCACAAAAGGGACAGCAAAAGCCTGCGTACACTGTAAGTCAGTCTCAGGCAGCTGTGACACGTGCAGTTTGAAAGTGATAAAACAAAATCAAAAGTGGATGAAGCACCCAGGCTGCTCTCCAGGGATGTGGGGGTGGGAGTGGAAAGACAGACCCCAGGAGGAGGCCGGGGAGAACATCCCTTTCCTGGGCTTTCACCCTCTCACCACTCATTCATTCACAGCCTGTGCTGGAACTGGAGGTTCCTACACTCAGGTTTCACCCACTCTTCCTCATAGTACCGCTCTTTGCCATCTCATCTGTGAGTAAAATTGTCTGGATGGAGGTAAAATCATGTGTCAGTGCTATGTGTTAACAACAAGAGAAGCTTTAAGAACCTGAAGTCAATGTAGCAGTAGAGCACTGCCAGAAGGTTTGAACGGGAAGATGTGATGCTCTGGTTCTCATTCCCAGGTGAAGGACGTGCCTGGACTTTGTCCCAAACCTATGATGCCAAAAAGCATCTCTGCTGGACCATGTCCTCCCCATCAGCGGGGCACGGCTGCTGTGGAGTGGTGGGCATTCAGGTGCTCTATTAAGTGACACAGATGATGGTCTCCAATAAAGAACACTGCAGGTGGGATTTTTATATCATTTCCTAGCTTTTCCTTTCCTAGCCTGTGTGTGTAAAAGTAAATAATAGTAGCTTATACGTATTAGAAACTTAATCTGTTTTCTTAACCACATGCCAGTGGTGGGTTGAAACAAGAAACTACCAAAAGGTCTGCTTTATTCCATAAAAGCTTGAACTTCTGAAAAAAAACCAAGATCCACAGTGCACTCTTTGCCTTCTCAGTTATGGGTGGAAGTGTCTGGGTGTGGGTGCAGTCATCAGCATTGTACCAACAGCCCACCTTCACGTCAATCACCATATTTTGTCTTCCAGTGAAATGCTGCTGCAGAAAATCCACTTTTCCTCCACCCTTTTCTCTTGACTGATTTAATTCTCCACTGTAAGCTAGCCATTGGTACAACTTCTATTGCGCTGGGACAAGATAGGAACCAGAGTTCTGAATTCAGCATCACTGGGATTCAAGAGAAGATCCCCCACGCCTGTGGTCCGCAGTGCTGTTAGTACCAACCATCTCTCTCTTCCTCTCTCAGCCCCAAAACCTCACAATATCACACCAAACCCAGAACACTGGCCCTTGGTCTTCACAAGGGTGCTCAGCGACGCCAATGGGTCACACAAGCTATGACAGTGATGGCAGATTTTTAAGTTGGTTTATACCACAGTAGGTATTTTAGGTTCAGCTACTGAAGTGTTTCCACCTCCTGAAGCTTCACTCTTTCATTTTATTTACGTTGAGAGAGAGAGAGAGACAGAAAACCCTCATGCATTCTGCTGCAAAATAAATTAGCCCATGAAAATTGCAGACAGACAGACAGGGATGAAATAGTGGCAGGATCAGATCAAAGCACATTGTCCTCACCTGGCAGAAAAAGAAACAAATAGTCTATTTTAACACCAAGTCAGTGGCCTGCACGCAAAACCCCAAAATTTCCAATTCCCCCCCATCCAAGGTGACTTCAGGACATGAGTCCAGGCCAACCAGGAGGGCAAGAGCAGAGGGTTGAGCGACACAGGGCAACATGTACCTTGCATTCAGATCCAGACCATAAAATAGACTCACACCAGACCATAAAATAGTTTTTCTCCATATTCCCCACTGATGAAACATTATTTCATGAAACAGCAATAATAAATGATTTCCTGAATTTTATTAGTTATTGAGAAAAATACTGAGGGGTGGAAAAAAATATGTCCTAATTTAATGTGAATTAGGTACACAGGTCCCATCAGGTTTTAATAAGATCAAAGTAACTTTTCAGAGTCTTTGCTGTTTTTCCCTTCATAACATAATTACCATAATATATTGATATATATTCTATATATATATATCACATATGATATATTAAGACAATACATTCAAATACCAGAATTAAGATAATAATAATTAAAAACCCCCACATTAAAACCACCACTCTTTCCGGCTGCAGTTTCTCCCCAAGGACAGTGTTTTCCTGGGGAGCAGCCCACTGTTATCCCAGGGACCCAGCCTCTCCCATCTGCCCATCTCTGAAGGATGTCAGAGCAGCAGCAGAGGGACATCGTTTTCCAGGGGACAACACAAGACATGGCCCTTCCTCAGCAGCCAAAGTCCTGGGCCAAGCAGTGCCAGAGGCTCTCTGAACCAGCCCAGTCCCTGGGTGAGGGACCACAACAGCAAAGTCCAGCACTTTCAGAAAGCTAAAAGTGCTTAGGCATACCCAAGCAGTTGTCATTTCTTGTCATTTTTAGTATTTTAGCATCGGAAAATAAAGAAGGAAAAAAAAAAAAAAAGTCATGAGCAAGAACCCATTTCTGCTTCCTAGAACAGGATGGGGAGAAGGACTGGAGGATCTTCACAATATCACAAGAGTCACTGAAATTAGCTTTCTGCAATAAGCCAAGTCATGTCACCAGGCTCCTTTTAGACGATCTAAAGATTAAAGGCTCTATTCCTGGAGGGTTCCTGTGGCATTTACTCAGGGATTTTTATCAAGCTTTATGTGATGGGCTACCTAACACACCTCTTCCAACCTTAACAGCTAACAGGAATTTGGTATCTCTCAACATGGATTTCTTGCTGTACTGTAGAATATTTGGCAAACATCTTGAGACTGTAACCAGTCAAAGGCAGGAGATAAAATGAAAGAAGAGGAGAAAAGTGGCCAAGGACTCAGAGCAAACATTTAGATTTGAAAGGAAAGTATATATGTATACAAAGCAAGGACGTATGTTAAATCCACAGCTTTAGCCATGGTGGCACAATTTCCCCTGGCAGCCTAATGGCCACCGTGGCTCCTCCACCACGGTCCATGGCCATGAGATGCCTCGGAGGACCCCAGCCCCCAGCACTGAGACCCCAACACCAGAGTCACGGTGACAAATGCGACCTGCAGCCCTCTGCTTCGTGCAAAAGATGAAGCCATATCAAACAAATACAGAACTGTGTTCAGAGATCTTCAATGATATGAAACATCACAGAAATTCAGCAGGAAAGAGAGATTTTTTTTTAAAAAAAGGTGACTTTGCCTGGAAGTGCAATACTTTCTACAGGGTCATTCAGCTCTATACTGAGTGCCACAGCAGCAAAAGAAATTCCTCTTAAAGTTTGGATTATTGAAAGCAAAATAAAGCCCTCAAACCTCCTAGAACAAGAAGGGGTGAAGGACTTCAGGATCTCCTACATCCCCAAAAGAATCCCAGAAGGAAAAAAACCCAAACACATCAGCCCTCAGGTTACCCAAACCCACCAACCCTCAGGTTATCATTTACTTTTAAGTTATTAAATCATAGAATGGTTAGAGTTGGGATGGACCTTAAAGATCATCTAGCTCCAACCCCCCTGCCCTGGGCAGGGACACCTCCCACCACACCAGGTTGCCCAAAGGCCCTTCCAATCTGCCCTTGAACCCTCCAGGGATGGAATGGATGGATTGATCCAGGATGGATTTTCTGGCAGCGTTGCTTCTGCAGAAGAAGCTGTGTAGCTCCTCTGCATTCCTGAGGATGCTCTTTGCAGGTAAATACCATGTTTTTATTGGATTTCTCACCCCAGTAAGACTGCAAGCTGGTCCAACTTGCAATCCCCTTCCAAAGAGGGCAGCAACCCATCAGAGCCCACAGGGAGCCCTCCCGAAGGCTCCAAAAACAACTGCTTTTGCCAAATCATGGCAGGTTTAAGATGTTTGCTGTTAGGGGTGAAGTGCGGATGAAAGAAAGGGCCACAAAACCACTCAAGCACTGAAGGACAGAGCATCCACCCTTTGTGTGGGCAAGACGCAGTTGCCTCTGGCTCTGGGGGACTTTCTGATATAAGGTTTCTCCGCTGCCCTGAAAACATTTAAAACATTCACCGCAGACCCTCCCCCAGGGGAAAGAAATGCAAGAGCTTTCCTGACAGAAGCAGCACGTGCTTGTGGTGGCACAGGTTGGCCCTGGTGTAACCCGTGAGACTGTCATGGCACACATACCACCTGCACTACCATCATCTCCCCACCATGGGTCAAGAGCAGAGCAGAAATCACAACAGGTCTTTTTTTTTTTTTTTTTTTTTCCTCTCCCCAAACAGCTCACTCCTCAGTACATCAGCAATGAGGGAGAAAAGTGGTTTTTTAATCTTTGCTCCACTTAACACCAGCTCCTACAGGTGGGTGAGCCGTCTGAAGGACCCAGGGCATAGGAGCATCCAGCAGAGTGGGAGAGGAAGGGCAGGTGAAGGGCTCTCCTAGCCACTCTTGCCACCATCCGAGTGGCGTGGCTTCTGTCTGGAAGCAATAGGAATGCTCAGGGCTACAGAAAGCCTTGAGGCCTCCCCCAAGCCCTGCCTGCCCCAAGGCAAAGCCCCTTCCTTCACCCCCCCAACAAGCCAGAGCCACCAGACCGGCCACCCTTGAATTCTTCCCCATGCCTTTCCTAAACTCCCGGTACGATTAGTGCAGGTCATGAACATCAAATGCCACCGGTGCTTCCAGCTGTGCCTCTGCAATAGCCTCCTGGCAGAAGTACTGCGACACGGCAATAATAACACCCCGGCTGTAGCCACAATCACTGAAATCACTGACAGTGTCAATAATGTATAAAAAACCCCACGGAAACTCAACCGCGCTTGCCAAAAGGCATTCATCAATTACGCCGCGTTTCATCTACCCTTCGGAACCGACCGGTTTTATTGTTGGACTTTTAAATAAATGGGAAGGGTAAATAGGCCCCGGCTGAATTGCTCTGTCTCCAGTAAAAGGTATTATATAAAAGTTTTTACCTTAATACTCCGAAGGTGCTCAGGAACCGTGGCAGCTGGGCAGAGGGCACGCCGGCGAGGAGCCCCACGCGTGTGGTTGAGCCCAGACACCTCCAGAGAAGGTTCCAGAGATGGAGCAGCTTCTCCTGGTGGGAACAGAGAGCACCAGCACTCCAGTCACCAGCTAAACACCCAAAAGGCATGAGGAGGGGAAAAAAAAATCAGGGTTAATCAAAGGGAATCAGAGGGCAGGTGGTCCCAGTTAGGGTGGAGAACCAGAGACACCTCCCCACACTTCCCCCAGCTGCGATGGAGATGGAGGAAGGAGATGGAGAAAGGCCAGGGGACCCTCACAGCTGGAGAGGGGAGAGGGGGGCAGAAAGGAATACAAGGGGAGCAAAGGGTTAGGGGAGAGTTTCTGGCAGAGAAGAAGAGGCAGGGAGAGGGGAGGAAGGCATGGAAAAGCCGGGGAGGGAGCAGGGGAAGAGCTCGCCCGGATCAAAGAGAACCATCAGCCCTCGGGGACCCGTGTGAGGTTTTATTTAAGTCCATACTAAAAAGAAAAAAAAAATCAATTAAATTAACAAAATGGTTTACACTAGAATTCATCAAAATTACCCTTCAAAGAATAAATAATTTTTTTTAAAAAAGGAGCTTTTTTCACAGGTGTGATATTTTTATAAATATTGCCGCTAGACAAGCCCTCGCCAGCACGGGGGGAAACCATTTTCCTTGGCACTTGGCAGGAGCTGGCCCCCAGCCCGCGGGACACGCTGCCTCCCGCTCACCGGAGACCCCCAGGAAATGAAAGGGAACGTTCTACGGGCTGGCAGCCCCCACAGGCTCCCCCTCAGCCCCAAAATCTCGGCTCTCTCCCGTGGCACAATCACAGCTAACCACAGCTCGCCCCCCTCCCGGCTCCTTCCCCCCACGCACACACTTAAGGAAGCTGGTCCAAAGTATTTTTCTCCTTTTTAAAGAAAAATTATTTATTTTTTTTACCCCCACAGAGGAAATTTAAGCCCCATCTGGCGTTCTCTAAAACAATAACCTATTCTTGCAATACAGGTATTCGCCGCAAAAGATCTTAGTGCTTTTTTTTGCCCCAGAAACTGCTGGCTTCAACACAGGCTTAAATTGAGGGACAGTTTCCCAAAACACACATCCTTACAACCCTCTGGATGATGACCGAAAAGACAGAGGGAGAGAGGGAAAAAACCCCATTATTAGCAGTGATAGCTGTTTCACTGCTTTTTTTTTTTTTTTTTATTAAAGCAAGTGCTAAACGCGACTATATATTCCTGACAATTTACATTGGCCTTCTTAAGCCGTGTGGACAGGTGTACAGGGGAACAGGGAATTAAAAGCAGAGGAGACTGGAGTTCAACACGCAATACCATCTATGTCCATGTACGCCTAAAATAAAGGACTTGAAGCTAAAAATATCTCCCAAAGAGTGTTTCCTCACATTTCAGGTTGGTATTTCATAGCAGAAATGGAAAAAAATAGATTTGGGTGGTTTTTTGTTTTGTTTTGGTTTTTTTTTTTTTTAATGGCTTGAAAGAAATGTGCCTATTTAAAAATCTGTCTGAGTAGGGAATGACACAATCTGACTAAAACCTTGGTCACTTATATTACCTGTAATTGCCTTTTTTTTTTTCATATATAAGTGAATGTGGTATTAATGGGCCCATCGAAGCCGAGAGGAGTGGTGGCCCTGGCTGGGTAAGAGACGTGCCAGCATCCTCTGGTTTTGACTGGTTTCTCCATGAGCCCAGCGTGATGAATAGGACCATCTTGGGTGAAAAGGCTGAGAAACGGTGGCAAATTGTTTTCTGGGGCCACACGGCATAATGCAGAGCCACAGAATCTGCCACCACGGGTTGAGGGAACCTGCAGGGAAGGAAACCTTCTTCGCGGATCGACACGGACGCTGGAAAGTGGCAACTTCCTTCAAACACCTTAAATAAATCTTCTTTTATTCTTTCCTTCTCTCCTGACCTGGATCCGGCTGCCAGTGCACATGAAAGAAATTACGAAAGCTTCTCAGTCACTGCTACTCTGGTTCCTTTTGCACTACAGCATTTGTCATTGCCAAAACAGCAGAGTTTAATTAAGTGTTGTGAGCAGCCTAGTGAGAAACACACTTTAAATTAAACCTCTGTACATGCAGCTATTGGTTCTTTACCTCCTGAACAATCAGCGGGGTGTTCGGCATAAATTCCTCCTCTCGAGGGAAAGGCAGCTGTACGCACCTCCAGCAATTCATAAATGATCCTGCTTTCCCAGAACCATATCTTATTAAAGCGCATTTAATTATTTCTTAGTTTTAAACACCGGTAGATGAAGGCGATAATTAATGTGCCTACCACTAAACATTTTATTTACTCTTGATATATTAATGGTATTATCAAGAAAATAGGCTACAGTTTCAGGTTTAACAAAATTACATGGCAAATTATCTTTTGATGCATCAAGCGATCGTTAATATAATGGAATAAATTATTTTAACACCTCAGTGGTAACGAATGGGTACAAGTACGTAAGCCTTTTAATTTTTCAACATGTTTTTACAATTACACATTACAGAGGATACTTAAATCAACGACGCAGGAGTTAAGAATCAGATGGAAAAAAAAAAAAAAACACCTCAACCTTAAAAGGTATTGACTTGTGGTTTTTTTTCTACAGGAGAGAAATATTTCAGTTTAACCAGTCTTTCCAGGAGAAACTACCCTACTGCATAATGATCATACTAAAAATAATAATTGTTAGTAGCAGGTAAGAAATATTTCAGTGACATTTAGGCATTTTTTCCTGCCAACCGCAAACATGCATTTATCTCATGAAAATTCAGGGGGTGATTGATACGTATATGTACAGCACACCTCCGCTTGCACTCCGGTCTCCTGCACACACGGGGGGTGTAGAAATGCCGTGTTTGGGCAAAACCCTTCACCCCGTGGGTGCCGCAGGAGGGTGCCCGGAGGATGCAGGGGGGACGGGATCCCCCCAGGATGCTGGATGGATCCACGGTCCCGGCCACGCCGACCCCACCGGGCAGAGCCGGCCAGGGATTTTCACTCCCTTTGTGCTCAAGCCTGGCCTGAAAAGAAAGAAAAACTGATGTTTTTCTTTTTTTTTTTTTTTTTCTTTAAATTCTACACAATATTTTCAAAGATATTTTTAGCAGCCCCTATGATGCTTTCTTCTGGAATAGATGTGCATTCTAAGAGCAAAACGATATTATTATTTTTTTTTAATGGAAATATTTTGGGAATTATTCCAGTGAATAAAATGGTGGCGTTTTTGTTAAAACATGTAATCAAAATCTTGAAATTGAAAAACTGAAATAAAGGTGTCAGCATTTCTGAGCTCCCCTGGCAGTTTAACCTCGTGCCTGGGGAAGCAGAGAACCTGAGCGTTGGTCCTTTGTGCCAGGCAGAACCGGGGACTTTGGCCGGCGTGAGCAGACACCAGGCAGCGGGTGTTTTTCAGCTGTAAACGAAAAATATAAGTATTTGTGTTCTCATGTGTTTTCTGGGTATTCCGAGCAAAGCATGCTGTCTAAAGACAAGTGCCCAAGGTGCCTGGAGGCACTGGGAACACCCCACCATCGGCAGACCCTCTGCTCGTTTTGAAGTGCCAAGGGGTGGGAAGGGTGGGTTTTGGGGTACACGATGTAGGAATAATCTCTTCCTTCTGCTGAAGCGAGCCCTGGCTCATCACACCGAGCTGGTCCTGACATCCTTCTGCGCCCAGCCGGCCACGTCTGGAGGAGAAGACCTTCCCTCAAACCTCTACTTTGACAAAGGCTGCTTGTGTTTTCTTCCCTTTCTTCTTTTGTTTTGCCAGCAGGGAGGTGTCAGGCATCTCCTTCTTCTCCATCAAGTTTTCCAATCCACACTAAACCAATTTTTTTCAAGTGTTGCACTGGTTTTGCCAACCAGCAACGCTTCCCCAAAGGCATCTGCTGGGACAAGCAGCGTGGACCCACAGAGATGGGGCAGGCTGAGGGCTGGATGCCACCACCCCCAGCACCATGAGAGGCACCACCAAGGCCACCCGTGGTTTTGCGCCACCAGCGTTTCCCACTCCCCTGGAGAAGGAAGGAATTTGTTGCCCTTTCTGACTTCCCGATGAAATGCTGCAAAAATTGCTAATCCGGCTGTTTCAACAGGAAAAATGCCAACAATCCTGTGCTCTCCCATCCTCCTCCTCGTTAAAGTGTTGCAGGGTTTGGTTGTTCCCCCCGAGCGCTTCCGTTCCTCCATCAGGTGATGCTGGAGGGGACCCTCACCCCATCCTGCCCCCGGGGCTGTCCCTCCCTCCCCAGCGTCCCTCTGCACATCCCCCATCCTCCGGGATGGGATCAAGGGATGGCGTGGGGCTCTTTCCCGGGCTCCATCACCTCCAGTTTTAGGTAACACATCCTCACAGAAATCATTTTCCCTCAAATTCTCAGCCCATGTTTTCCCCAGTGCTAGGGAAACATTCGAGACAGAATAATTATAAACCAATATAATTAGCCTTTAAGGGAGTGGTGGCCTTCTTTGGGGTTTAGTTTGTCTGGCAGATAATAGCCACTGAAAGGAAAAGAGAGGGACTGAAAATGACTTTTAGCAGGGAGCATCGGGGAGCGCGTGATGCCACGGAAGGACAGGGAGGGAGCGATGCAGGGGCAGGACTCCACCCTCAGACCCCCTAAATAAATGAATATCTACGGTCTGCGGGGCCAGACGAGCCACCGCTCAAGCAAAATGCTATTTTTTAAAAGCAGTGAAGCATTTTCTAACTCCTCCCCAGGGATTTGCACTTAAAAAAAAAAAAAAACAAACCAAAAAAACCCCCACAACGTAAATTTGCAGAGGCTTCCTTCAAACGCTAAGAGCAAATCACGGCAGAATGCAGAATGCCTGGCCCCTCTCGAGCAGCGGGATGGACCCCCATCTTCTGCCCCCGCAGCAGCAAAGGCAATGTCACTGAGGAGGGTTTGATATTATTTGCGTGGTTTTAAGGTGAAAGTAGTTAAAGTAATTGGAGAAAATAAAAGTGATAATTTGATTTTTTGAGCACATTCATGAAGAGGGGGTGATTTATATGGCTGTGCGACTGTTGACCACTTTGTTTAGGCACTTATATCTATATTTCCTCTTATTGTGGCACTCTCAAGTGTTTGATAGACTAAGATGGAGGCATTAATTGAATTCAAGTGTAGGGACCTGAAGTATTTTTATTATTATTTTTAGTTCTTTCACCTTTTATTTCCATTAGCAAAGAAACGTAATCGCTGTGGGGATTTATGTCTAAAGGACACAAACAGAGCTGGTTACAGTTATTAAAATAAAACTACTCTACCTGAAAAAAAAAAACAACCTCCCCAAAAACATTTAAGTTGAAAACAACCGTAATAGAACAAAACCTCAATATTTTTCCCAGATTTCAGAGCCATGATAGGTTCCTTGGTTTTCCCAGGGTGTGCATCCTGCTGTTGCAGCAGGCAAAATTCGTTTTTCTGGGGGCCGTGCCCTTGCTCAGCCACCGACAGCCCATGGAACAGCTCTCTTCGCCCTGCCCGCAGCCAGGTCCTCCCTCTGTGCTCTAAAAACAACACCCTGGGTTGCCCACGGAGATGTGGGGGCTCCCACGGGAACCCCGGGGGGTGGAGACCCATCTCTGGGCTACAAGCAGCCTGCCCACAGGAGCCCACCGGAGGAGCAGGAGGTGGTGAAACTGCAGCCCTGCTCCACTTGGGAATAAATCTGCCCGAGTAGTGGGAATAGTGGTGGGACTAGATGGTCTTAAAAGGTCCCTTCCAACCTAGGTGGTGATTCTGGGAATATTTCGTGTGAGGCAATACTTGGCGTGCTCTGAATTCTGAGGTTCAGGTAGACAAGAGCACCCTGAGCACAAGCAAGTGGGGGGTTCCTGCTCCAAAAACCAAGAGCTGGTGTTCCTGGTGCTCTGAGCCCCCCAGGGACGCTGGGCTCTGGGTGAGAAACTGGATTTTCCCATCAGAGAGAGGGAGGTGAGACACAAAGAGCAACACGTCCCTGGAAGAGCCAGGGGAACCCCACCACCTCCTGCTCCTGGGGCTTTCCCCCATACCCAGGGGAGGGGGGAATGGAAACCCTGAAACTCCATCTTTCCACAGATATAATTCAACTTTCTGAGAGGATAAACGCAGCAAGAGGCTGTTAGCAGGAGAAAGAAAAGGGCAAGGATGGAAAAAGGGTGTATGTCCCCATGCAGGGGACATTCCACTGAGCTTTTCTTCCCTCCTGAACCCACAGCCTCCCGTGTCCCCTCAGGAGAGAACAGAGTAGGCAGCTCTCTTAAATACGTGTGTCTGTATACATATATACCCATATATTCTATGCATTTCTGAGAAGTATTCCTCTTTTGCTTGTTTTTCCCTATCCTCCCCTTCCTACACGACTCCACCCCGGAGCCTGGTTCCAAACGGGAGGGTGACAAAGGAGCCTCAAAGGCTAAAGGGGGCTGCAGAAACCTCACACCAGGAACGCTCACCCCAGCCCTGGGAACCACAAACCCCGAGAGCATCAGCACATCAGCTGGATCCAGCTCCCCCCCTCCAAAAAAAACCCAAACAATCCAAAACAAACAAACAAACAAAAAAAACACAAACAAACAAAAAAACCCAAAGAAGCCAACCTCAACTCAAATCAAAGCCCCCTTCTGTATTAAGGGAATCGAGCAAATAAAGACTTTGTCTAAGACTGTGTTTCAATGGGTTTGTGCCAAGTTTCTGAACAAAATTTAGTACCGTAAGGCAAATGCAGGGTAGAAGCTGTGAAAAATTGCTGTGTTTCGTGCCACACACATTGCGTCATTAGAGCCTGAAATTTCAATGTGATCATTTATAAAGGATTTTGTATTAAAATGCATAAACATATGTCATATGTGTATATATATATATATATATAAAAGAAATCCTTTAGCAGAATTTTAACAATTAGGGTATCATAAGATTTCTAGGAAAAAAGGCGAAGGGGATATATTTTTTTGGTCTAATACTGAGCGGCTCCTATTGCTATCGATTCCAGTTAAAGTATTCCGAGGAACAGACAGGTGCCTCCAGAGGGCAATTCCGAGAATCTAAACTAGAAAGCCCCAGTTTGGCTGTTTAAAGAATGGGGAGCTACTGCGTGTGAGGGAAAAGCTCTTCCGTCCCTGTGAATATATATTCCTTAGCCGTTAAATGATACTTTCTGCTGCTATCTTTCTATTAATTCGAACTAATAATTTTCCTCAGTCTTCCTTTTCCTGTAAGACAAGAATTCAGTGTAGAGGCTGTTTGGAATCTTTTCTTCCTTGGGAATTTTTTTTTTTTTTTGACCTCCTGGGATGAGCTTTGAACCTGTTCCTGTGCCAAACGAGTGGACAACATCAGATTTCTTCCAACGTAATGTTTTTACCAAGGGCATTACTAGGTATTTTCAGACACAGCTCCTAAAAGGTGGTTTCTGTAAAGAGCCTTTTTCAGATAGAGAAAATGTAAAAGTGTTTGGGGTGGGAGGAGGGAGTCACAGAGGTGGAGGGAAGGGAATAACAAGAAAAGTAGCCAAATTATGACTGGCCAGATCAGAGCCACAAAGAACTAGAAGACACTCGGGGTGATAGGGAACCCTGAGGAACATCCAACACTGCAAGAGTCTTCTGGAAAATTGCCACAAGATGCTTCCCAACCCGTGCTGTGATGAACAGGAAAGGCGGGGAAGAACTGGCACCCATTTTGTGCATCCTTTAGCAACGACAGCATTGAAATCAGAGCTAACACAGGACTGGAAGGGTCAAACAAGACCCTACGTGTCCAGCGAGAGAAGGGTCTCACACCAGGAAGAGTTTCCCTCATCAGGAGGAGTCAAATTTTGCTGCACTGAGAAGAAATTACCCCCAAGCTGGTGGTGGCTCCGGTGAGGAGGACCACACACCAGCTCTAAGTAGAGAGCTTTCAGGGCTAAATATTATGGAGGAATTTGGGGTAAAAGAAACAAATCCATCATCTCTAACTCCCACCTCTTGTTAACTCCTCTGTGGTGATGCTGCTGACTTTGGACCCAAAGGTCCAAACCCATTTTCTAAGCCACTCTGGACATCGTGAGAGTCTACCAAGGGGTATTTCTAATCCTCCTCTCCTCCCCCAGTACGCACCAGCGGTTGGAAATATGAAAATATTTCCAATTATTTTGCTCCCAGCTCAGCCTGGTGTCAGCAGGACGTGGGTACAGCCCCGGCCTGAGCAGATTCCTCTTCTGCTCCACGTCAGCTGCCCTGAGCTACTGCCGTGCTGCTGCCACCTCAGGGGGCAATAAATGGGGGAATAAAAGAGCAGAAGGAAAAGACTGCCACGTAAACGGAGAGAAAATAACAAAGCAGGGAAGAGAGGTACCTGGCATTTCCCTCCGTGTGCTGGATATCTTCACGTGGCCTGTGACTAAGTCGTGGATGGAAAACATCTCCCGGGGATGATGGAGGTGGAGGCCACATGGGTCCTGCAGCTCAGCCCATCCCCGAGGCCATCGCTTCCTGCCCTCCTCCTTCAGCCTGGCACCTGGCCACCCTGGACCTTCAACAAGCAGCTTCTCCTCTTCTGTTTGGCCCTTTTGGGGTACACAATGCATATTTTTGTCAAATTTTTATTTATTCACTCCGATATTTCTTTTTTTTTTCAGATTGCTGCTTGGCTCAGACTTTTAAATAAAAATGCAAATAATTCAAAACTAGCAATAAAAGTGTCCTGTTGTGGCACAGAAGTATTATTGGTGTCATAAATAAAGCACCAGTATTTGACTGCTGTGCAAAAAAAAAAAAAAATCAAAAAAACACAACCCAAAGCAAAGCAGTCTACAGGGGTTTATGTGGGGCAGAAGCAGCTCTTAATAAATCTAACCCTAAAATAGCCCCAAGTCTGCCATGACACAACCACTGCCACTGCAATGCTGCTCTTTAAAATTTACTTAGATGGAGTAGCTGCAACCTATTCCATCAAAAATCAGCTTTTCCACCTTAGGCTTTTTGGAAGGGGGTTTCATCTTTCCAGAAAACTCCATGCCACGGTCACTTGAGCCAATAAAAGTGATCATCAAGCAATTACTTACATGATATTAAAATATCATGAGATGAATTTTCAATTGTCAAGTAGGTCCAGTAAGATTTCAGCCTTGTTATAAGGGGAAGCCTCTGAAACCAGTGTCTCATGGGCAGAGTGGCCACCGGTGTCTGATGGAGAGATGCCTCCACCATGGGTCCCTGCTCTCCCTCTGCTCAGGACAGGGCTGGACCAGCTGCAGGTCACAGGAGGAGCCCTGCTGTCCTTTCACCGCACTGCAAAATTGTCTTCTCTCCAAACAAGAAAATTCAACCAACCAAAAAGGAATCAAAATATCAATTTCCTAGAACAAAATAATAATAATAATTCAATTTATGTGAGGATGGCAGGATTTTAATGGTCCTTCCTCTACAGCACTGCGTGGGCAATGGGTATCTACCTGTTGGTGGCCACGCTGGCCCCTTCATTCCTCTCATTTGTACAGACCTCATGTGGACTGATAGATGCTCTACCGCAAACTGTAGGAGCAGCAATAGGGATTAAAGTTGCTGGAGGCCAATGCAAAGCAAACTGTGGTGACTAGAGGCGTCGTTGCAGCCACCCAGAGCAACATCAGCCTTGGTCTTCACCTCCTCTGACTCCATGACCTCTCCTGTGCCTCAAGGCCACGGTTGTGTTTCTCACGCACCTTCATCTTCCCAATGTCCGAGCCCCGTTTGAGTGGCAAGAAGCCCTGTAGCTTTTAAGTGGCAGATCTTCCTTATTTTATTATTTTTTTTTCAAACTTTTAATTTGCTAGCAATATTAATTACTGCTCCTCCATCCAGCCCAGTCCTTCTTGCCAGCTTGATTATCCTGGCTTGCTTCAATGCTCTGAAACGAGTTGTGCCACGGCACTTAGAAAAGTCGCGAACGCTCATCCTTTTTAGAGGCGTTGGGGCTCCCGCACGGCAAATGTGAGCTGACACGGGGCGGGGGGGGCTTTGCTCGCCGTGAGACGAGGAGACAAGGCCACCCCGACAGGACGAGATGGCCCAAGCCTTTATCACCGCTGACAAATCTCAGCGCCGTCTAAACGGGAGTTTCACCCGCCGCCGGCAGCGAGCTCGGCGTTCAGCCTGACAGCCTGCTCGCCGGGAGACCGGGGGTTAAAGAAAAAAAAAGCCCAGCCGTTTACGTGAGCCTTAAACAAACTTACAGCAGCATTTTTCTTTTAGCCGAGTGACATTTTTCTTTATGTTTCGTCAGTCATATCTGAGCGATCAGACAGGCGCTACACGTGGTACACCCACCAGGATTATTATCTAGACCAAAGGCCCAGAGCTCATTGTAGCAGGCATGTAATTCTTTACAATGTATGCCACGTTAACTGTGTTGGGTTATCTATTCAACAGCTGACTGAGCTGGGCTCTCAAGCTCTTCTCAACGACCATGTAAGAAGCGATGACAATTGTACTACTTCATAACGGCCGCATGCAACTCTGACACACACTTCACAGCAACCAGTCATCTATATAAACCAATTTCAAGAGCAAAATTGCATGGTGCCTCCACTCTGTTATAAACACAATGATATCCACTCAAAGCTGATAAATGCACTGCATTTCTCCAGAGCTTTAAAGAACAACTTCCACCCGGCGCCGGCGCCTGGGAGCTCTCCCGTGGTGGATTCGGGCTCTTTCCACCCCGGCCGGGCGTTGGGTGATGCACAAAGGGTGGACCCGTGGCAAGGGGACGTTCCCCCTCTTCAAAGACACGGCATCTGATGAGCCGCGAGAGAAAAACAAGGTTATACCTAATTAAGGTTTTAAAACACTTATCGACTCCTCGGCAATTTTCAAATTAATTACTGTATCTTTTCATAGGATTACATGTGCCGTAATCCTTATTACGGAGTAAAATATCTATAGCAACCACAAAGTCCTCGAAAAGATACTTCAGCGCCGAACGCTCTAACAAAGGGGTAGATTAAAGACTGTCAAACAAATTAAAAACATTTTTGCCGGCTGTTATAGCTCCGTAAAACGGCTGCTGTGGGAGCAGCCCACCTCGGTGTCGCGATGCCGGCTGCGGGCGTTTCGGCAACGTGTGAGGCTCTCGTCTTGAAAATACTGCAACTTTCCATCATTTTGGGGCGGCAGACGTTCTTTTTTAACTGCAGGCAACGAGATACCCTCGTGGCTTTTGGCCTCGTGCACGGTGCGCGTCACACACACCGCAATACCCTATCGCCAAGAAAACATGAAATATAGCCACAGGGATCTTTATTTAATGAACCCTGTAATTGAATACCAAAATAAATAGATGTCCTGATAAAACACAAAAATAATCTTTTTTTTTTTTTTTTGAAATTCAGATAAAGGCTAAGATCAATCCCTGTTTCTTCAGTTAGAGTTAAAAAAGCAGTCTAGAACAATCCATAGGTGATACTGTCTTGGTAATTTAAGGGTGTTAGCATTTATACATTGCTGTCACTGTCATTTTTTTCCGTCTTGACCACTATAAACACGTGCCAACTGAGTCCATCCAAAATACTTGGTGCCGACTCAACCGCTGAGGTGGCTCAGGGCCAAGGTTGTCCCTCGGTGCTGGGGTGCTCTGGGACATCCCCTGTGGCACCCTGCTGCCCGTGGTGGCTGGGGAGCCGTGGCAGGGTGGAGAAGTGGGACCAGAAGACCTCCTGAGGTTAAGCAATGAGGAGGGGAACCAATGGGCAGGGAACAGCAGGGCAGGAGGAGCCACACAAGGAAGACATGGACAGGCTGGAGTAAGCCCAGGTGAGTCCACAGGGTGGTGGTCATGGAGATCATCCCTGGGGACACCCAACTTTCAAGAGGACCAGGCCCTCTGCAACCAGCCCCAAGCTCTCCATGTTGGCTGAGCTTTGAAGAGCTCCCCCAGCTCCCTGCCAATCCCAGCACCCTGATGGACCCCACCGCCCTGACCCCCAGTCCCACAGCCTGTTCTCCCCAGGGTGTCCAAAGAGCAAAGCTGGGTGTATGGACCACGAGGCCACATTTTGGCCTTTTTTGAGTCCTTGATGGAGGAGGACAGTGACACATGGGACCATGGGCACAGGCTGAAGGTCCAGATAGCTGCACAAAAGCACTCTCTGGTGTCTTCTTGCTTCCCCCACCCTTCACCCCATGGCAGCCTTCGCAAATCCTTGTTAGCTTGACCTTGCTTTCTACATAAAACGTTACACAGCTTTAAAAATAAAGTTTTGCACAAGAGCCACACTGTCCTCCACCAGCAGCTCCCAACCTTAGCTCACCCTTCCAGGCCAGAATTAATTCTGGAAGAAGCAGTTCATGACGGTTGGCGTGGAGGGGCTTCCTAATCCCCAGCCCTCTGCGGGGCTGTGACTAAGCACAGTGGACAGGATGAGGCACGGGCTCAGAATTAACTTTGCTTCATAGGCTGGTCTGCAATCCTCATTTTACTCTAATTTAACCTTTCCTAGTTAATTTACATCGGTTCAGCTTGCCAGCCTGTACCTGCCAAAGTGATCATCTTCCATCAAGGGCCTGGGCGTGGAAAGGGTTGCTCTCTGTCGTCTCCGTAACCAGTATACCTAATTAAAGTCCTTAAAAACCTTTAATGTGACAAGACGAGACAGGAATAGGAAAGGAAAATAAGGGAGGATCTTTCAATTGCTTTAATCACGCCGGCTTCCCAACCCGCATCGAAAGGCAGCGCGGGCTGAAACTTTCTGCAGTTTCCCCCTTTTCCCGGGCAGCCCGTCCCCGTCCCACCGGGTCAACCACCGTGGCTCTCGTGACGGGGAGGGAAAGGGAAAGTAAATACATAAAGCGCTTGTAATGAATGATTAAATTGTCCTCCAGGCACATTTTTGCATATGAATGTAAAAGTTGCGATTAATAGGTTATCTAACACATTAACAAAGGCTTTAGCAAACACCGTCCGGCGTCACAGTATTTGCCAGCCCTTTCTGTTTTAAATAGAGCTGTAGCAAACTGTTCGCTGGAGTCCCAAATTCTGGCCAACAAGGCCATCAAAGCCAGGGAGATTGCTGCTTTTTTCGCCCCGTAGGCTTTTTCCTCATTGTGAGCCTAAATGCCCCCACTAGGCTCACGATTAAGAGCGATTTAAAAATAAAAAAAAAATAAATAATAATAATAATAAAAAAAATGCAGAACACAATGTCCCGTGCCAATGAGAAATGGAAATTGCTCCGTGCAGGGGACACAATGCTGCTGAAACAAAGGGGACATCTGGAGCGCGGCACCGCGCTCGGCTGGCAGCGGCCACCGCCTTCAGGGAAGGAAGGAAGGAAGGAAGGGGAGCACGCTCAAAAGGAGAGCCCCTTTTCCCTTTTCACTGCAAAATTCATGAATGAATCCCATCCCCGCCACACAGAGTGAAGCCCCAGGCTCCTGGTGACCACCAGGTCAGGGTCACACCAAGCACCGTCCCCTCCCCATCGCTGGAGACTGGTGGTCCCACCACCAGCACCCCTGGTACGGGACCTGGGGGGGATCACACCCACCTCGGTGCGTTCCCCGTCTCAGTCATCCTCCGAGCAGCAGACCAGGGAAAGGAAAAGTTGGTAAAGCCTTTCCCCTGCCATCCACAGAGGCACTACCAGGAAAATGAAGAGAAAATTTGTTTTTGGAAACAAACATACAAGAAAAAAAAATCCTCCTGCAACAACAAATAATTCATATACATCCCATTTTTTCTTGATTGCGGATTTTTAATCCTCTCTTAAGCACTTTTTAAGTGCCCAATTTTTGTCTCATTTGAATTTAAATCAGCTTGCATGGAGAACTTGGGGAACTTTTTTTTTTAAGCAAGCTCGTTTGGCAGGCACATTTTCCCAAGATCACCCAGCTTTAATTTTAAATTTCAAAAGCCTTGCGTTTAATCCCTTGAGCTGGCCTGGTACCTTGCACCATCTGTTCTGGGGTTTTGTTATAACAGAGAGCACCTGCAGAGTTTTGCAACATTTCAAGCTGTCTGTGGACAAAAATCAAAATAATTATAATTTTCATAAACTAAAGACGGCGATTCAGGCGCGGCAGCCCCACCTCACACCGATTTTTCACAACAAGTCTCTGCAACGGGAGTGTTTCTCTGTTCCTTCTGCCACCGGATGGTCGGTGGGGCAGCCAGAAGGACCATGGCCACCAGGCACCCCACCACCCTGTCACCCACCAGCTCTGTCCCCAGGATGCTCTGCCAGCCCTTGGGCTGGGAGAAGCTCCACCTGATGGTCCCGCTGGTGGGACAGTCACAGAAGAAGGAGGAAATGGCCTTTTCCAGCAGCCAAACTGCTCAGAGAGGCAGCAGCAAGGGGGTATGGCCATATTGCCCACGTCCTGTGGGCAACACTTCACCTCCAAAGCACGTCCCCGCCTCGTGCTTGGGTGGGTGCAAAAGTTTTTCTGCCACCTTGGGCAAACAAAAAAATAAAATCTATTAGAAAGATGGTGTTCGTTTAGATGTCATTTGTCACCAACAAACCCCTCCTTAGGGCACGCTGGCTGATTTTGTACAGACTACCTATATCTCACCATAAGCATGATGAACTTCCACACCAGTCTCTACCCAGCCAAAGGAGTGGTGGATCAACGGACGTGAGATGTTACCACAGTCCTCAAGAGAGATGCTGAACAGCATCCCATAAAAGCAGAAGGTGAGTCCCAGTTGAAGCTGGACGTGCCCTCCAAGAGCTCTGGTCTGTGTCCACGTTTGAGGTGAGGAGAGAGCTCTTCAGCTCCGCTTCCAGTGGGGGAAGTCTCTGCCTAAACTGGAAGATGTCTGCTGTTGGATCTTGCTAAGCAGTGGATGTAAAAAAGAGTGGAAAATGGTTTTTTTAAACTCAACAAACTTTGCTGTCACAGAGCTGACTCGGGAAAGCGGGTGCTTGCACATGGTGCGGAGCGATGGGTGAATCAAAGGGTTTCCAGCAGGCATGGCTTCAAAAAAACCCCAAGCTCTGCCACATATTTTAACTGATTGCTTAGCATTTCTGCTGGGTTCCCAGCAAAACCCATCCCTTCTCTCTTCCCCAGTCCCTAAACTTTGAATAACCTGTCCCTCCAGTCTGCCATGCTGGGCAGTGTGAGACCACCCCTCTGTGAGACCCTGCAGCCTCCCTGACAGCTGGACACTGGCTTTTCTTCTTCTGCACCCACCTGCCCCAAAAAGTGTCATTCAAAGAGCAATTCCTCCACCTGCATTAACGTCTGAAGCCTTTTCCCTTCTTGCAAGTGAGTTTGTTGAGGATGGACAAGGAGGGACCTGGAGGAAGGGCTGGTTCCTGCTGAGAAGTGTCATCCCTTGCCCTGGTCCGGCTGCACAGCCCTCAGCAATGCCCTGCCCACTGGCTTTTTATAAAATAAAATAAAATTTAAAAAAAAAATATTCTTGATGAATAGGTGGGGATGTGCACAAAACCGAATGAAATATTATGGACACTTGGAGATGGTGGTATTTTCCCAGGAACTGCAGTGTTCCCTCTTAAGTCTGAGGTCACTCAGGCTTCAAACTGGAGGAAACCAGGAGGAGATGTTTGGTTTCACCCCACACCAGCCAGGAGCTGACAATTTAAGGAAAGTCCAAACCTTTTGTCGAGGAACCCAGCGATTTTGCAGTTACCTGCTACGGAGTCGACACTTCACTTTTCATTTTTATGCCCCCCGAAAACAAACTACTATTTTCCTTATTTCACTTTCATTCCTTAATTCCCACCTTCATCTCTGCATAGAAGGAATTCCAAAAGACTGAAGAACTAAAATATGTGAATTAATGGTTTTTCTTTGAGTTAACTCCCTAAGCCTACGCTGCACAAAAACTGGAGGTTTAGTGTTTTTTATATTAATCACCAAATACTGAAAAAAAAAATATAAAAAAGAACAAAGAATCCAATTTTTATATTTTCATGAAAGAGACTAAATGTTATATTATCCCTCTTGTGATTTTGTCATTTTTTATAGTCGCATTGGGGAACATTAGGAAATATAACCAAATAGGATTATGATATCAAATGCTGGGGATGATTTATGCATTTTATCTATTTTGCAATGAGCAAGTAACGATGAGGGGCTAATGGAAACTGTAGACCCCAAATTTATAACAGTTTCTTCAAAGGGAAATTCTTTAGCTACGCGGATCTTATTTGTGTGGGAAAACCCAATTACTCTTGGGTGCTTGTACCTTACTATTTTCTTTTATGATGCTTTTTTTCCGTAAGTGCTTATTATGATTCGATAACCCAGTTACAAATAAAGGGTGACCCTCCGCTCTTATCTCCAAATTCGCAGCTTTCCAATTTGTCACAGTTAGTCGAGAACTTGACTTCTTATTAATTACTACCAAGGGGTCCTAGAGGGAGTTGCAGAGCTACAGCATCATCTCCACCCCCGTGAGGCTTCATCGGGGAAGATCTACAGAATCTAAACCTTTGTAGAGGCAGCTGGTTTCTCATTGGGGGAAAATAAAAAAATAAAAAACCCAACAAAAAACCAAAGCAAAACAAAACCCAAATGAACCGAACCAAACCAGAAACTCCCCCTGTGACTTCTCAACCTGGAAAATCTTCCACATGCCCAGGGAAGGACATCCCTGTCCTCAGCCCTGAGGAGCTGCCAGGAGTTTCCCAGGTCAGTAATCCGGAGTAAAGCAGAGGGTAACTCCACATTCTGGATGTTTCCAGCCGCCTGTCTGCACCTGTGCTCAAAAGGTGGCGAAAAAGGGTATCTCAGTCACAGATTTAGTGATAAATTTTGCTGAGTTTCCAAAAGCGTAGATTCTGCTTTCATATATAAAACTTTGCTATGCTGTAACTGCAGAGTCTTTAAAAATCCCAGCGCTGTTGGAAGGCACCCTGCCTCGCTCACAGCGCACGTAGAAAGTACAAAATATATTGATTCTGGAAAACAACATCAAGAATAAGACTTTTTTTTCTTTTTTTTTTTTTTTCCTATACCTGCGCTCCTAAGGCTCACACCTCAGCCATCCTGGAGAGGTACCAATCCCACGAAGAAACTTAAACAGAGGAGCAGCCCCCCCAAACCTTGGCTATTCCTGTACTCACCCCCTCCGGAGTTGTCCCGTTCCCCCAGGAGCCCTCCTGGCCGCTGCCTGGTGAGGTTTGGGGAGGAGCAGGATTCAGAGTGTGGGTACCACGCTGGCCCTGATGAAGCGATGGTTTCCACCTTCTTCCCCAGACACTTCCATCCCTTGCATTCCCGGGAAAGGCGACGTTCCAGCACCAGCAAGAAAAGCTTCTCGTGACCTTTTCCTCCTGCTCCGGAATCTGCTGCAAACGCCCCAGTTTGACGCCTTCCAGGGGTGGAACGGGCAGGAGGCTCCCGTGGGGAGGGGGCACCCAAAGAAATTCGGACGGAATTAGACATTTACTTACAGCTGTTTAACAAAGAAAAAACCCCAAACCCCAACCCCCTCATTCAAGCAATGTAAAAATTGCTTAAAGCCTTCTAATTACAACGCCTTGGCAAAGAAAGCCATGCGATTACTCTGGACATCCATTAATTATTAGCAGCATTTCTACAGTTAAGCGAGAGACGATAAATACCCAACTCCCCTCTAACGTGACTTACTAAGCCCCAATTTCAAAGTTAAACAAATAAAGTCTGATTTGAAAAGTACACTATTAAATATTTTATCCGTGAACCGCTGCTAATATGATTCAACTATCCAATTTGAGCCCCCTTTATTTGGACTCTATCCAGCGCGCTCAAGGAATAACACTTGGCATCAATTAACGACCCGTTCTCATCCTGAACTTCTAATATGCATTTGTGATGTCTAAAACACGTTCCCACCGCACACTGAATGATAGATGAACTCACATCCCAGCTAGGTGAAGGTAGCTGCTTCGTTTGGGGGGATTTTTTTTTTTTTTTATATTTTAATTAATGTCATCAACAAGAATATATTGATTTGGTAAGCTGTTTTTTAATGAATTATCACAGCTGAAGCTTGTGGCTTTTTTTAAAAAAAATAATCTTTGCTACTGTGCGCAGGAGGGCTTTGCCTTGAAAGAAAAAAAAAAAAAAAAAAGAATAAAAGGAAAGAAAAAGAAAAAGAAAGGAAAACAGAAAGAAAAATGAACGTTTCAATCAGTTCTAGTGCTACCAAAATCCCTAGCACTTAATTTATCGAATCTCCTGTTAGTGAATGAACAAAGGTAAAAATAACAGGCTAGTTATAAACTAGTACTATGATGATGACATTGTGAATTATTTAAAAAGGGCATATTCAGTGTGACCATAGAGCCATCAATCATAATAGACATTGATGAGAAAAAGAGGTTTCAGTCACTTCCTATCTGCCAGGAGAACAATTCTATCTCGCAGGTAGCTGTGAAGTGCCGCTGACCCGATGTCACTCGCATTGTTGCTCTACCCTTTGAACGGGGAGAGCAGATTCTCTCAATATTAGAATCGAATGAGTAAATAAATTCTCAGTTCACCGCCGCACTCCTTCAGAGTGCACACTTCAATTTGTCTAACAATGGGGAGGACAGAAAAGCAGAAATCTCTTAAAGCAGGGATGAATTTTTTATGGATGCTCAAATCCAGCTGCAAAGAATGGGGTTTTAAATGGTAGCGGCGCTGCTTTTAGCGGGAGCCCCCAGAGACAAAGTCCTCGGGCAGGGTTTTGTGCTGCATTCAGCCCCTCGCTCTCCCTTCTCCCACCGAACGGCTCCGTGGTGGTGCCCACCTCCCTCTCTCCACGAAACCCCCCCTCCCCTTCTCTTCCCAGCACTTCCAAACTCTTCAGTTTCGGCGAGAAACCTCTCCTCACCAACCTGGATGCTCCCACGGCTTGAAAGGGAAGCACATGTTGCAGCTGGAAAGATGACTGTTGAGTAAGAAGGGGGGGAAAAAAAAAAAAAAGCACTCCAAATTTTAATTTGTGCTGGATTAATCTAGGAGAGACTCTTTCACCTGATGCCCCACATAATTATATCCTAAACTTTCACTCAAATCACATGTTTCATCATTGTTGGTTACTCTAATTAGCCCACGGATTCTTGCAGCTGCAAAGACGACACAGAAGGAGGAATAAATGGTGCACAGCTCCAGCTTTTCCAACAAAACGCTTCCCCTGGCATCACAGGGATGTTCCCCCTGGCCAACGGCGCGGGGATAAGGGGATAGGGGGGTGCAGAGATGTGGGATTGCAGGGATGTGGGATAGTGGGGAGATGGGGGTGCAGGGATGGGTGATATGGGAATGTGGGGATGTGGGATTTAGGATTGTAGGGAAGTGGGGATGCAGGGATACAGGGCATGCAGAGATACAGGATTTCAGGGATGTTGGGATACAGAGATGCAGGATTGCAGTGATATGGGGGATGCAGAGATGCAGGATACCAGATTGTGGTGTTGTAGGGATATGGGGATGCAGAGATGTGGGATTTCAGGGACAGGAGGATGCAGAGATGCAGGATTGCAGGGATACAGAATTGTGGGGATAGGGGGATGCAGGGTTGTGGGGATACGGGATTGCAGGGATGTGGGGATGCAGAGAGGTGGGACTGCAGGAGTAGGGGGATGCTGAGATGTGGGATGGTGGGGACAGGGGGATATTGGGACACAGGGATGTGGGATGCAGGATGCGGGGATGCCTGCCCCAGTCCCTCACTGCCTGCAGCACAGTCCCCAGTCCCCAGCCCTTCGCCCACTCCTCATCTTCATCCTCCCCCCAGCGCCGGCAGCGCATCCCGGGAGTCTATTCATCTCCACATAACCTCGCACTGCTCCAAAACTGTACATTGCCACTTAATTGTTACTAACAGGTAAATCAAAGGTAAAAGAGAACTAATTAATTTTCCGGCTCGGTTTTATTTTACTGTTACTGTTTTGAGGAAATATAACTAAACCCCATTAGTGTTAAGGTAAGACCATGAAACAACATAATATAATGCAAGAAAGACATTTAATAGCGTAGAGGAATGTTAAATTACTAATTAACTCCAAGTTACTGTATAAAAAAGCATAGTAATTTACAGGATTATTGCAATATGCAGCTTAGATTGCCACAAGGGTCAGCTAGGGAGCATTTCCTTCTATTTCTTTCAGTGTGGTGGTTATTGTAAAATTCTTCTCACATTAAAATGTACTGTCCTTACCCACAGTTCATTGCTGCTAATTAGCAGCAGTTGAGATTTCCCTAGCAGTCATTTTTTTTCTATGTTAAGCTGCCAAACGTTACCAACTGCTCAAGATGCTCCGAGTGTCCGGCTGCCCACCCGGCACCCCCGCGCCGCGGGTCGGGATCAGCACCCGCCCGAGAAAACACTAATCAAATTATTTGTCCTGCTCTTTGTTCTATCGAGGCAGGTTAGCAGAAACCTTCTGGCGCCTTTGGCTGAGCTACAGAACTTAGAAACGTCTATTTTTATTTATTTTTTTTTTAATTTTTTTTTTTGCCTCCTCTTTTTTTCCTAAACGTACAATATACTGCTCAAACGCTCGAAACTGGAAGCTCTCCAATACGTTCCTTTATTATTTTATTTTTTTTTTGTTCAAAAGCAAGTATTTCCGCATTCTATTTAAACTTTTATTTAAACAAGAAAGCAAGAAAAGGCATCTTTTAGTTTTTACCTAAATATATAAGAAGAATGCCATAACTTTGATTAATAATTGATTAAATAAACCACCCGCACATCAAAGGCAGGAAGAAGAGCTGTTCCACAGAAAGGCTAGACTATCAAATAGCACTTTGTTGTCTTAAACACTGCTCAGATCTGCAGCATTACATAGCTCGTTGCACATTAATGTTTGAGGTTATAAATAGCAGTGTTTTCCAAAGCATTTATTATTATTATTATTATTATTCTAAAGAGCAAAAGAATCTACCTCTTCTTTTTTTTTTTTTTTCCCCTAATTAAACACTAGCAGTTTGAAAACACAGAAATTTGGACGGTAATCCTGCAGCCTCATCTTTTCCTCTCTCTTTTGTTGGCTTTATGACTAATTTATGTTTAACCTTCTTGAGAATCCACGGTTGCAATACACTTTCTGAAAAAATTCAAAGCAACTTTTGCTGGTGTCCAATAGCAGGGCAAAAGGTCTCGGGAGCTGGGAAACGGTTCAGAATTGAAAGAGGTGACACGATCTTCTTCACCTCCTCTTCACGGGAGTAAGAGCAATCAGGAAACAACTACTAATTGCTTCATCAAAATTAAGCTTCTCCATCTTCATACCAATTATTTCACCATCGCTGTTTAGAGTTTCATGTGCCTACCAGCCACACGGAAAATAAAATAAAATAAAATAAATCAGGCCTCTGAATTGCAACGTATTTCCCAGAATCGCTTAATGAAAGTGGGATCCGGATTTCTGTCTCGTCCATCTGAAAATATTCCCTTTTTAGATTCCCAAAGTTGGTTAAAACACAAAGCACCTGAATATACTTGTACTTCATTTACACATGAGAAAGGATTGTAAAATTTACTTACCACAAAAGTGAAAAATTCATTGTGCTGACAGGAATAAATCCATTCAGTCAATGATCAAAACAGTAGCCCAAGGGTAACAAAGAACAAGTGTCAACCACATTTGCTCTGAAGTTCCACAAAAATCTCCCCTGGGGGTTCCAATCATGATGCTCTATATCTATATTTATATAACAATATTTATTTTTTTTTAAAAAAAAGGAGGGAATATAAAGGGCAAAGCGATTAGATTCTGAGGATTTTAATCGGAGCAAGAACTTTTTAACTGGTTTAATTTTTCCTTCAAAATACGATAGCCACAGTATTTTGAAACAAAGTGTATTACTCAGAGCTTAAAGGTACCCTTTTTTCTCTGTGATATGCAGGGATCTGCATCTAATGCCTATTACTGTGTGTATATACATATATATATATAAATGTATATATGTTGTGCATCTGTGCTGTAATTTAGGTGATACTCCTTAAATACCATTTCTTTTGGGTAGCAAAAATGCTTTTAATGCTCCGTAAGGGATTACAAATATATTCCTGCACATCAGGAAGGGGGCTAACAATTAAGGACTGGGGCTAACGATTAAGGACTAGCATTTCTCTCCCCAGAGCCCTCCAACACCTCCAGCCCCGAGCATATGCTTAAACACATTTCTACCCAAGGAAAATAGAGGCAAGAGCCCCGGTGGTCGCTGAAGCCAGGGGAAGATGGGCTGGGGATGGAAGTCAAGCCCAGGGTTCTGCTCTCTGGGTTTTGGGGGTTTTTCCCACACTTTGCCCCCTGTGTTTCTCTCACCCATTCTCTTCCCATCAACTACTACAGCATTGGCTTCGCCTTGTTCTTTTGCTAGAATCTTGGCCGAAAAACCAGAGCATGAGATAAGCCATGGGAGCGCAACGTAAAAATATTCAGATATATTTTTAATATAAGCATTATATTTGTGTGTCAACGGGGAAGTTTAAATGCATAAGGGCAGAGGAGGCGACTCTTCTCCATGAGACTCCAAAAATTCCTGGATGCAACTGATAATCTTTGATTATTTTTCCCCAAAATGAGATTTTTTCATCCTAGCTAGCTAGCAGATACAGCCAATGACAAGCCTATTTCCATACTGGCAAGGTTTCATATTACTTTGAATTATTAAATCCAGCCCACGGTTACAGATACTGTATGTGCTCATAGAGGGAAAGTACACACACACTCGTGCACAAACTTTACATGAAGATTGAAAAGCAAGGCAGAAGAATAAATAGACCAGTGGGGCAAAATAAAATATTTAGTACCTACTTTTCATTTATGGGTAGTACAATAGGTCACAGTTCTCCACTTTTTCCGCACTTAAAAATAAAACCATTTTAAAAGACACCCATACAGTGGTTCCTAGAAATCTGCAAGGCATTTTTTATTTGTTCATTTTCATGAACTCGGATCGTCCCAAAGCACCCTGTAGGTGCTGTCACCGCCGGGGTGAGAGCCAAAAAAATACAGAAAACAATCAATTAGATGTGCTTATTTAAAACTTTTTTTGTTTGTTTGCTTTTAAGCCCCACCTACGTTTCACCATCTAAAATCCTGAACTCCCCCCGATTTCTGACCACCCAGCTGGCATCCATCCCTCCACCCACTCTCAAACTGGGGGGGTGCATGCCCTGTGGGCTCGGGGACAAGAGCAGCGGCCCACCCCGGACCTCTCCCTGCCCCCCGTGCACGGCAGGGCTCGTCCCCGCAGCCCCGCTCCTGCCGAGCATCCTCACCCGCGGCTCCCCTGGAGCAGGGCGAGAGGCAGGCTGAGCCGGGTACCGGCCCTAATCGAAGTGGCAGAGACGTCACCGTCCATCTATAGCATCCTCTCCTCGCCCCGGCAGCCCCAGCACAGATAACTCCGAAAAATAAATCACACTGATGCCGCATACTGTTACCAGTCAATTAGATCTGGCCATTCCAGCCCAAGCGGTGGGTAAACAAATCTCAGGAAAACACCCAGGACCACAACACTTATCTGCTGCTACACATTCGGAGTGATTTTCTACTTCCCATATGGAAAAGTGATAAAGTTTAAAGGCGAGGAGGAGGAGGAGGAGGAGGAGGAGGAGGAGGAGGACGGCGGCAAGTTTCCAGAAAGGTTCTGCAACAACGGCGTTGCTGTTCGTAATGCTCATCGTTAGCGTTGCCATCTCGAGGAAGCAAATCGAGTGCTGCCCCCCAAGGTGGGGACCCTGCCTGCACCCCCCGTGGAAGGCAGGAATCCTGCCCCACAACCCGGCAGGAGCTGCTGGGAAGAAGAGCTGGTCAACGCAAGGCTGGTCGAACAGCACCCACCACGAATCGAGGTGCAGCAGGGCAGAAATTACCCAAAGAGAGCAGAAATCAACAACGGGAGTAAAAGAAGTATCACTGGCAAAACTGTCAGCAATATAAGCAATGCAAAAATGTGGCATTTTTAGCTTCTTTCCTACTAAAATGCTGGATTCAAACAATACATAGAAATTCAAAGCATCAATTTCCGCATCTCGTTCACTGAGTTTGACTCGGTTTCTTTAATACGTGCTTACTCCGAGGTGAATTTTTATGCAAGCCATCAACGGCAGCAAAAACTTTCCTTCCTGTGATGACAATTCTGTAAAGAAAATCCTCCAAATTGCAAATAACTCCTCATGAAGGTGAGGCCTGTGTGCTATGGGAAGGGATTTTCTAACCTAATGTGCGATTTATGTCCATTTTTTAAAGAGTTCGACAATCTGGATACAAACTCAATAACCTGTAACTTAAGGTGCACTCTTACTGAAAAGAAAAGAAAAAAATTTAGAAGCTTTAGAGATGCTATTTCCTTATTGTGGATTCTTGAGGCAAAATTGTCCTATGACTGTGTTCCTAAGCTTGGTCATTCCATGAATGTGAATTCTACTTTTCCAGGAAACGCACTTCCAGCCCTCAGGAAAATGGGACAATGTAGGTAAATGGGCTGAGCAAGTGTCATGTAGGAATTTCCCAGTTACAGATATGACTTTAAATGAAAGAATGTGATTAATTACATTTTCAACAACCAACCTACGTCCTAGGAAACTTGAAAAATTGAATTGCTTGCTTGATTTGAACATAGTGAGATAATATTAGCACTTAAAAATTAATTTCTGGGATTGCAGGGCTTAACTGCGGCTCAAAACATGCACGAATTGTAAGTTGGATGAAGCCTGAGAGGATGCTGATCTCCAACTCCAACTAGCAGCTGGTACGTTCTGGTAGCTGAAGGATTTTAATTTCGCTGCTGAATCAGAGAAGGAAATGTCTGCACTAGCCTTGCTGCTAATTAATGCACTAGTTGATCTGCTCTAGCTAGACCAGGACAACATATTTTTGGGGTTGCCCGGGTTGTTTGTATTTCATAAATTATCATCACCGACTTTTCTTTTAATTATTTGAGCCCGGCTCCTTGAAATCCTAATTGCTGCTGCCAACTGTGTAGGGAACAAAGTTAACTTACAGCATCACAATCACAAAAGGCACCTGGTTCTTTCTTCTGACCACGCTCCAGGGCTACAGGTCCCATCTGTCCACTCTGCTCTTCCACGGGAAGTCATGGCAACTCTCACGAATGGTTTCCACAATTGATGCTTTGAGCTTCAATGAGCTTTTTCTTTGATGCTCTGAGATGCCACCAAAGCATCCACTGCTTCTTGCAGAACCTGCTGCTCAGTTAGAAACTTCAGTGTCCTGACTCAGGTCAAATTTCTTTTTGATTCTAAATTTCTTCTATGCATAGTTAATATCCTTCTCCCTCCTTCCTTCCTTCCTCCCTCCCTCTCCTGTAAAAGTTTTAAATAAAGGGGTTTTCTTATGCTGTGCCTCAAGATACGGTCTTTTTGGTCACTGCTATCTTCATAAATGATAATTAATTAATGAGTTGCTAGCTGGTTCTCTATACTGATGGTACATTTCAATATTCAGCATTACTTTCCTTTCAGCTCAGCTTCCCTGGTCTTATCAACCTGTATGGGAGCTGCTCAAATAAAATGTATTTTAGATTTTTGCCAACTATTGTGGCCACTCCGTTCTTCAAGGTGGCCTTGGGGCATGTCTCAGCTGTAGTGCAGTCCTTTGTATTAGAGCTCACTTTTTTTTTTACCCCCCATTGTGTAAAATGGAAATTCCAGTATTTTTAGCAGCGTTGCTCTTTAAAAACTGAGGAGAGGGAGGTCTTTATCGACGCATGTAGAAGATGATTATTATCTTCTTGAGTAATGATATCAATATGTCTGAATATCTCTGTCTAATGCTACTCCAAAACCACGTTGACATTTTTGCTGACATATTAGAGTTTTAGCAGGGCTATAGATAAATTATCCAACCACAGGCAAATATTAGGCCTCTCAGACCCATTCTGCATCACAGAGTGATATACACACATATCCCACACCATTAAAATTTTAAATGACCATACCTCAACTCTTTCAGATTACACTTTTTCTCTGACAAAAAAATACGTGGCACATACACATCGCCTTTGTGAAGGGCTTTCTAGCTAAGTTTTCACCTGAAATCCTGCCAAGTGCAGAAATGCAGTACTTCTTCTGACCCTCCTCACATGCTTCTCTACCAGCTCTTGATGCTTTATTTCTCTTCCAACTCTCTCCTCAGCCTGCAGCCACACATCTCATCCTAACTCCTCTTGCAATCCCACAAGCAATCCAAATCTCACGAGAAGCCCCAAATATGGTTCCCTGTTACACCCAGCTGGCCAGCACCACAAGCTGTAACGAATTCTCCCCCACCACTCGGACCTCGGTGGTGTTACTGAGGTTCTTGCTGAAGACACTGTCCCTCCAACACCTTCCTGAAGGGATGGGAAGGTCCACCAGCCACTGTTTGCACCTTTCCCATCCCTTGCTCTGGCAGCACTCGTGCTCTGTTGGCCAAACCCAAGCACCTACAGCAAGGTCTGACCTCTCCCTGAACCATGGATACCCCAGGAGCGACCAGCTCCTGCTCAAGGCTTGTGTCTTAAACAGTCAAATGGACAATTTATGCCTATTTTGCAGATTTTTTGGTCTTGCCAACCTTTTGTCATGCACATGAACTGGCCAGGCAGCCCCAGAAAAATCCTCGCTGGAGCTCCCATCAGGGCGGCTTCCCTACCTCGGTGTTAGACTACAATTATTTTGTTTTATTCTACCTGTGACACCCAGTTCACGCTCTGCAATCTTTTTTAACTTCTTTATGCCAAATAATGTGGGATTTTTTTTTGTTGAAAGGATTTTAAAAATTCCATTTTAACTCTTGATTCTCCCCGAGAAACTTGAAAAACACAATGTTCTCAATTTATTCTTTGAAACAGGAAAGTAGGGAAGGAGTTGGATTTTTTTTTTTTTTCCCTGCTTTATCTGTAGTTGGGAGTTTCTCTGCTCCAGAAAACCCCTCCTAAATTTCCAGGAAATCCACACCTGTGTTATAAGCCCGGGTAAATTTGCAGCCCAGCAATGGTCCCCCCGAGCAGGCAGTGGCACCAAAATGCCCCGGGGGGGCACTGACCCCCTCAGCTCTAAGCACCGGTGCAGATTCTCCTTCCTTCCCCCCCACCCCAGGTATTTATTGCATTTTCTGCGTTGTAGCCCAAAACGACAAATCTTGCAACTTCCTTCTGCCTAGTTTCATAAAGAGAAGGAAAAAAAAAAAAAAAGGGAAAAAAACCCAACAAACCCC
>JAOTQQ010000079.1:1015264-1031728 GCA_026546715.1 Gallinago undulata | reverse complement strand
GTGTGCCTCAGCTGCACATCATACATGCGGAACATTGAACCATCCTCTTAAATATTATGACATGGAGAAAATCACATTGTGCTTTAACCTATCAACAAAGGAGCAAAGCAATTACAGAGCTAAACACAGTCGAGGAAGACCCAATAAAGAGAAATCCAAGAAAATTTGGTGAAAATTCTTAAGGGGCCTTACAATGTTTAATCATGCTTCAGGCCTAAATTAATATTCTGCTTCTAATTCAAAAGACTGAACCACAAAGGTACATCTTTTGGGTATTTTTAATAACCATAGTACAACACTCTGTGAATTAGCAGCTGGTCTGACTGGTATTTTACTTTTTCTTTGCTTACTCAAGTAAAGCAGTTAATATTAGTATAATCATCAAACTAACATTAGTCAGACAGAAGGACAGATTTTTTTCTGTGTTGTAATGCAGAATATAAAAAAAAAAAATTAAACCAAGATTTAGAAATTCCTTTGTGTATTAGTTTAAATAATTTTTCTTATGCAGTTTCAATAAAACAAAAAAAATCTTTGTTATATTCACCCATTTTATAAAACAAACAACAGATTAAAGAGTACATAAACACATGGCAGACGGTAACCTAGCACCCAGTGGGTGAGAACAAAGAGACCATCATGGGCTACTACATACTACTATCCATGTGACACGAAAAATATTTACGGAAATAAATCCATCCTGTTCAAAATTGGTAGGAAAAATTCAATCCACTAAGCTGAAAGTGCCAGTTAGTGGATTTACCTGGTTTTTAAAATAGAGGTAAATTTCTGATCATCAGGCTTCCCAGTTTCAACCCCGGGTATTTGCAAATGTGACACTGGATTAGATACTTGGTCTGGTTTGAGGAATAGTCTGTCCAACTAATATTTGTTTACCCAAGTTTTTAGATGGACTTTGAATAATTGTATACAGATGTCAAGAGAAACGGTAATTTTCCTTTAAATAAATTAGAAGCAGAGATGGGAAAGCTCAAAAACATTAACTAAAAGTACCTTGCAACTATCACTGCTCTGCCACTGAGGAATACCTCAGGACATCAAACACAGCTCACGGACACCCAGAGGTGGCCTCAACGGGCTTCACACAGTGTGTGGGTCTCTGGCTTGGACGGCAACAAAGAGCCATCAACTTCAGCACGAATGTCCCCAATTTAACACAATTGCTACTTCAAATCGAGGAGCCTGAAGCCATGTTGACCATATGCAGCTTTTTTTGCAATTTAACTCCTATTTCTGCTCATCTGGTGCTGTGCTGTATTTGTTGTAGGAAGAAGGAAACCACAAACCAATGCAGATGACAAGGGGGGCGCGCGGAAAAGGATGGGAAGGAACTTTTATAACCCCTCCTGGCGGCCTTTCCATGTAATACTCGTGGATGTTTGTACCTCTACAGCTTTGTTCTGGTTGTGCCACCCTACTTTAGAAAGAGGTGTAAGATATTTGTTCTAGATAAAGAAAAAGCTGCATCTTCTACCTGTGCTGCCTGCTCCCCCACCACGACCCCGGTGGGAAACCCCTGGCAGACCCACAGGAGCAGAGAAGATGGCCAGGGCTCCTGCTCCCACCACCCGTGGGGAAAGCGTGGTGTCGAGGGGGTCTTTATTCCCATTGAGAATGGCAGTAGGAGCCCAGCCCCACCCTGGGCATGTTCCTCACCCAGGGGTTCCTGCGAGAACATCCCCTGCTCTGGGCAGACCCGGAGAACGTGGGACTCACCCCGCTCTGCAATTAGACCTCTGCAAGGTGACACAGGTAACGGGTTTTTAATATCTTCATGGATTAGTGCCCCGGGAAAGCACAGCTCATGGCAGTGTTTACACATGGTCTTAGCGCCGCGCCGAGTCCCTCGGTGTGTGGCCATCTGCTTCCACGGAGGGAAAAACAAAGAGAGACCTAACACTGGGGACTTCTCCTCCTCACGGTCCCTGCCCAGCTTAACCCTGGTGGGGAAACGCCTTCCATCGCTCATCAGCCCTCACCAGAGCTACTTTAAGGAAACCCTCTCTTTTTCTCATGGAAAAAAAAGTGTATTTCCATGAAGCTGTTTTTCCCACACAATGCTCAGCAACGCGCATGCTGCCCGTCTTCTGCAGCCCAGCAAGAGGACAGCAATGGAAAGGGAACATCACCCCACCACGTGGTGAGTAAGCCTTCTCCTTGGAGGTCCACCAACATCTGTGGGAGGGGCTGGGGCTCAAGGAAAGATGGGTTTGGCAGAGGAGACAAAGACTTCGTTACGCAAGGGGCGATGGAAAGAGACCCAAACAGCAATAAGAACATTCAGAAAATAATCCAGTGTTACCTTCTGTGCACCCACATGTGCAGAAACAGCCAGACACGCCAGCCATCGCGGGCTCTCTCACCAGTATTCCCAGTAAAACGAAGCTAGATCTAAGGTACCCTATCGCTTTGTCACATCTGCTTTACATCTGCTTGAAAACGTGCTACCTATTGCAAAAGGACGAGCCAGAAAACCAGACCTGGTAAAAATATTAAATCAAAGTAGAGGCGGGAGAAAAGATCATAAGAAATACTTTCTAAATAGCGAACATCTGAGGAAATCGCAAGGAGAGTTGAATTAAGAAGAAAAAGCTATTTTTGTGTCAAAGCACCAGCGTACAAACAGGTAGTAAAGAACGTATACATACCCCACGGTAAGGAATATATACATACCCTGCTTAAGAGCCCTGGATGGTGGTGGCGTGTGTTGGGAAGGAGAGCCCTGCGCAGAGAGAGGCAGGCGGGATGCTGCGGTGACGGACACGGGGAGGAGGCACCGTCCCTTGGCCACCGGTGGCCGCTGCAGGGCAGAAGCCCCGGTGAGATGGACCAGCGCTCTGATCCACCATGGCAAATCCTTTCCTTCCTCGTAATATCTGAAGACAATGTAATTTAAGGTGTCCCTTCCATTATTCAAACGCAGGAATTGCGGCAGGGTGAGGAGACAGGGAACACGGCGTGGAGCAGAAACAGGAGGGCACCGGAGAAATGAAAAAAGAAGAAGAGGCTAGTGGTGGGTCTGGAGCTGAGAAAGCATCTCTGGAAGGACAATGCATCCTGCCAGAAAGCGAAATGACGCTGCATTTGCTGAGCTGGTCAGAACCTAGAGGTGTGGGAAAAAAATATAAGGTGTTCCATGAAAGAATGGACAAAAAATTGAGGAGGAAAAGAGAACGTACAGGTGAGGTGAGATGAGAAAACTAAATCCAGTTGTCCCAAATCCCAAGGCAAAGTCAGAGTCTAATTTCACTAAACAAGACTCATGTCTTTGGCCCAAAGAATCCCACCACCTCGTGCCCTTTGCAGCACTTCACTCTTCCTCCTTCCACATCGTTCTGGACAGGAGGAAGACATCGGTAACCACGTCTCCAACTTACCCTATCTACTGTTGCCTGTGTTTTATGGAGAAAGGAGCCGTTGCACTGAAATTCATGCCCTATTTGACTGACTTCTCAAATATTTTCCAACGAGCACAAGAAAAAGACTCCACGTGAGAGTCCCCAGGTCTCGTGCTCGTGCAGGATCTCCCATGGTGGGGTCACAGCCCCCAGTATCACCGCCCTTCAGACAAATAAATTGTAATGACTGCAAAGAAGCAGAGACTTATTTAGCACTAAAAGATATCCAGAGAAAATTAAAGGAAAACATTTTGCTCATATCAGCCAGGGGAGGATGGCCAGCCCACGAGTCCAAACGCCCTCATCTCTCTCCACTGCAAATATTGGAAGGGATTTGGAACAAAGATAGTCATTAAATAGCAGTTTTTGAAAAGCCCACTGCACTTAAACTGCAGGTTGTTTCCCTCACCCTGAAGAGTTTTTTTTATGGCAGAGGAAATCCAGAGCCATTTTACTCTCGAATTTATCTTCAAAAACTTCAAAGTAATGCTTATCATCTAGTCATACACTTCAAGCATTTTCATTAGAGTTTTAATACTTTTAATTCTTTATCTATGAATTGCTCCTTTGTTAGATGCAGTGATTTCACCTCATTTCTGCACCTTCCTTTCAGGGAGTTGGAGAGAGCGAGAAGGTGTCCCCTCAGCCTTCTGGTCTCCAAGTTTCTTCCAAGTCTTCTCCAAGTCAATCTTCAAGCCTTCTCCACGGTAATATAATTTGCTTTGCTGTTATAAAGGAAACAGAAGCACATGGCAAATAAACCCCCCTCTGTTTTATAGCACATCTTCAGACTTACAGACCTGGATGTGTGTTCATGTCCCGCTTTGTTGGTCCACCTGAGATGTCGATATGATGGCAGAGATGATTATTTAGCTGCACCATGCACAATTTGCAATACATCTCCATTCAAACCCTACACATTTCGCATCAAGCCGGGATACACATGCAAATGCTCATGAAAAGATACAAAGGAATAAACGATTCATAAGATTTACCATAAAAGAAAGTTACAGTAGATTATAGCATTTGGGGCTTTTTTTCTATAAACACAGTGAAAAATGTATCGAAAGGAAATCTTCAAGTAATGTTTTCAAGCATATTTGGAGTCTATTTTTTACAGTAGGCAATTTAAACATGAAAAAAAAAAAAGAACCTTTGTAATGTTGATAATGTGACTGTTTTCAAGGTGAACTCATTACTATCTTTCATTATGTACGTGAAGAGTTACTGCCCGAATGCAGTCAAAGTGCTGTAAATCCTTGACACTGGTTTTAATAATGGGTGAAAATATCCTCAAATGTCTTCCTACCACTCTGTTTCTGCAAATCTCAAAATGGAAAATAGAATAAACTCTTTTTTTTTTTTTCTCCCTTTTTCAGGTGATTTTTGAATCTTTTCTCTTTATTACTAGTGCTTTTTGCTGCATTTTCCCCACATGGGCCATGCTGAAGCACCACCAGCAAAGCTGACCCCACAAACTTCTGACCTAATCAAAAGACATAAGTATTTAAAAAAAAAAAAAAAAAAGTCTGGCGCAAGACAGTTTTCACAGTAATTCCAGCCCAATTTTTCCCATATTATATTAGAGTAATGAGTTGTAAAGCACATTTTAAGTACAAGAACTATAAATATCTCACCATTTTTTTTTACTGCAGGGATTGATTTCAGCTAAGAGCAGCTCCTACAGTTGCTGTGAGGAACAGGCGTAGTCCCAGTAGAAGCAGAATCTGTGCCCACCCAGCCTGGCTCAAGGGATCACTCCCACTCCATAGAATCATGGAATGGTTTGGGTTGGAAGGGACCTTAAAGGTCACCAGCCCTCCTGCCACATGCAGGGACGCCTCCCAGTAGACCAGGTTGCTCAGAGTCTCATCCTGCCTGGCCTTGAACCCCTCCAGGGATGGGGCATCTTCTGTGGGCTGCCCCAGACGATGCTGCCCAGCGCTGCCGTGGCTCCCACTTGTTCTGAGCTGGGCTCCACGCCCCAGGGGCATCCTGGTTTGAGGCAAAAGAGAACCAATTTTTCCTTCGGTAATTTTACTTTTTAGCTAAGCCTCTTCTAACAACTCTCCAAAATGATCAGGGTATTGTCAGACACTTCCTTCCCAGAGTGAGAAAGCCTGATTATTTGGAATTCATGCCGGGGAACGGTATGCAAATCGGTTCTTGCCTAAACTTATTGCTATAATAACCAAGGTCAGCGAATTTTGTTATTTTCCTCATTGCCCCCATAGAGGCTCGCACTTGTGGGGAGGAGAGGACAGAAGAGGGGACCCAAACTGACCGATGGGGTGTTCCATCTCGTCAGCATCATGCTCAGGATAAACGTTGAGGCAGCAAAGGGTCAGCCCCTTTCCTTCGACGCCCCGTGCCCGAGGAGGACCCCCTCTGTTTGTCTGCCTTCGGTTCCTGACCCCAGAGCTGGAATCCAGTTCCCACCCAGTACCAAGCCCAGACTGGGACTCCCTTGTTGCCTGCCATTGACATCATCCCGGGAGCTTGATACAGTGTTGTGTATATTGTGTATATTTCCTATTTTCTTTCTATTACTTTATTAATTTATTATATGTTCATTAATATGGGACTTTTTTCCTAAACTCGTAATTCTCTTTTTTTCTCTCTCCCTCCTCTCCTTAGAGAGAAGGGTGGGGGGGGAACATCTGTAGTTCATCTTAGTGGCCAGTCTGTCCCAAACCATGACAGCAGGGTTAAGGCTTTACCTTCCTACCCCAAGCCTGGGACAGCTCTGCTTTGTCCCAGCAAAGGGACAGATGGTGGAAAAGCAAAGGTGGCCTGGCCCGAGCCCTGCCGCCGGCTGCCCGCCGAGCAGCAGCAGGTCCCTTCAGCGCAGGGGCATTCACTCCTCCCCCCATCACCCCACCGCCATGACCTGCCACTCAAACCTGGCATAATCTCAGCAAAAATAGGGCGGAAAAAAAAAATATAAATGGTCCAGTCACTGAACACCTAAAGATTGACACCACCCCTTCTCGGTTATTCTGCACTGTTGAGGATAAACTGAGACAAGAAGAAAAGAAAAACCACCAATTTCCATGTTTTCATCAGGGCATGGCACCGAAGGCATCCAGAGGAACGTACCTGTTGGGCAGGGAGAGCCCGGTGGCCGGGGCAGCCCCGTCTCTCGCCGGGGGAAACCTTCGCTAAATCCCCGCGCTCGCCGGTGGTTTGCATCTGACGCGGCATTTGTAAAATGTTCAAACCTCGCCTATAATGCGTAATGCTGTTAAGCAGAATATCTAAAGCACTTAAACTAATTATGCCTATTTTGTAAGATTAATTATAATTAATAATTTAACATATTTTATCATTTAAGTCAGTATCCGTTCTGATCTTTAACTTTAGAGAGCACACTGTATACGTACTACATAATTAGGGCTTATGTATCACATAATTAGGGCTAAATACTAGGAAATCAGGCTAATTAGACCAAATCAAACTGAATTATTTAAGCTTTTTTTTTATATATTTTAGATGTAGAATATTTAGTAATTAAACACTGATTTCATTTTCTTGTACTTGCGCGTCTCTCTTGTCTCTCGGCTGCCTGTTATAACGAAGAATTATAAAAGTGTTTTGTCACGGGTGGACGGGACGGGGAGGGTTCAGCAGGAGGATGGAGGAGGCACCGAGCTCTCCCCAGAAGCATCCACCTCATCGTAGACCCCACTCCAACAGTCAAACTCCTTTAAATACCTGGAAAACAGCACCTAGAGATAAAAAAAACCCAAACATTATTTTTTTTTTGGCGATAGTTCAAAGCTGCTACAAAGCGTTCAGGACATACGCTGTTGGCCATGTTACACAGGCACAAAGCATCGTGTAGCAAAGTCTTTCAAATAAAGCATGTTGCTGCCAAAAAAAAAAAAAAAAAGAAGCAGAGAACGTAACTGAACAATAACAGGGCTGGAGGCAAAAAATCCTCAGTGCGAGAAAGCACCTGCCCTGCACCAGGCCCAGCGAATTTGTAGTTCATTTCAGGTATAAAAACTTCTACTTCTTCTATGGAGATTAATCCATTTCATTGTAATTCATCAAAAAAGACAACAAAGCTTAGTAATGGTTTATCATCCTTCTCTGCCAGATGATCTAAAGCATGTATTTCTTCTAATGCTGAGCCACGGGCTGGTGGTGTGTGCAGCCCAGAAAACCCAGGTGCAGGCATAATAATGTCCAATTACATTCTGGCATCAGGCTCAAAAGATGCCTTCTAAATGATTTTTTATGGCAGAGCTTCAATGGCAGGTAAGGTTGGCTAAAGGCTCGGGGAAAAAAAAAGAAAAAGTGTTAGTTTCTGCTGGTGCGTGTATCAATTCTAACCAACTCCGGGATTGATCGGAAAAGAAAATCCATCAATGGACCAGAAAACCCTTAACGTGGCTGTGGGCAAAGGAGGAAATTACTGCAGAGTCAGCAGGATTTGGGGCTGGCAGAGGTAATCGTGCACCCTCCGACAGCATCCCGCCCGCGGCGGGGCTGGATTTGGGGTGAGCTGCCTGGAACAACCCAAATCCCATTTGTCCCCACGTCCTGACCCCACCATCCCCGGCGGCTTGCGCGTGGACCCCTGCTCAAAATATAAATATTTAGAAGATTAATGCGCCTCCGGTGCAAGAAACTGAAAATATTTCTTCTATCAAGGTAAATGTTAAGGGAATCCATAGGAGATCAAAGGGCCATGAAATTGAAAACAATCATATGCCAAGTGGCCGGGGTCCTTCCGCGCCGGTGGCATTCGCTGCCGCCGCCTGATCCCGCGCTCAGCCGAGTCAATACAAGGAATCCCATGGACTTCAGGGGGCTTACGGGAGCCCGCAGCCTCCTCGTGTTTTGTTTTGAGAAAAGAAAAACAGTAAAAAACCCCCCAAACTGTGTTCCTCTTGTTTGAAGTGCTTAAGATGAGATTTGCACACTTTGTTTTTTTTCCAACACCGGCTCTTGAGTCAAAATAAGTTGGTTTCCGGGTGTTTTCCTAAAAATCCTGCCCTGCGATGGGCATGAGGAGGGAGGGAAGTGGGTGCCTGGCAGAACCAAAGGCAAGGGCAGCTCTCGTACCACGTCGGGCGGTCCCCTGAGAGACAAGGCAGGGGGGACATCAGTCCTGGGGCCAGGTCGGATGGCGGAGTTTGTTTTGGGGGAAAGCAGCAAATAAATATTTACCTTTAAGAGAAAAAAAAAAAACAACGGGGATGTGTGGTCTGGTCTCTTGTTGCGTAAGCACAGCATCTCCAGCAGCATCCCAGGAGCAGACATCACCCTCTTCATCCATCCACCTGTCTCCAGCTCCACCTCCAGCTAATAATCACTATTCCCAGACTCCCAATTTTTGCCGGCACCCCAGCAGAGCCCACCCCTGGCACATGGGGCAGCCGTTGGGGTTACTGGGACGTGCTGAGCATCTCTTTTGCCACCGTCCTTTGGGGTGCTGCTCAGCAAAGGGAAAGGTTTTTTCCACCCAACCTTGCTCCCTGCATCTTAAACCCAAGCTCCCTTTAATCCCGTTTACGCTCCCCGTTCCCCCAGACCCCGGGTTTATTCCTCTCACAGAAAGGCGCCCGCTCCACCCAGTTTCTCCGGGTCACAAACGTGGAGCAACCTCCTCCTTTGGTGGGGAAAAAAGAAAGGATGGAGCTCTGAGTACAAATAAACAACTAATACACATTGATTTGATGGATTCCTATTTCTCCCTTAGCCCTGTAGACAATATCCGCAGCGTGCGATTTATGAAATTAAGCTGTTTTGATTTTATTTTTTTTTAAATAGCATTTTCTGAATGATTATTTTATTTGTAATTTATTATACATTTCAAGTTGGCCTGGAGACATCCTCTCTCGGGATCACCTACACAAATTTTTTTTTTTCTTAAGTCAATTTTCATCACTCATATGAAAGAAAGAGGGCTTTTTTTCATGTTTTTCTAATAACTTTTTTAGTGTTTGTTTTGACTGATCTGACACAGAACTAGGCAAAGTGAAAACTTTCATCTTAAAAGAATTATTTAGTAAACATCAAGCATACAAAAAGAAGCAGCTACCACTGAAACATACAGTTAGTTGTATTTTGGGCTATTAAATTAATTTGATAAATCAGTATCATATCAGAATGCTCTATGGGGAAACACGCTCAATCCACACGCTATTATGCAAAAAACTTTAACTCACCTGATTTAAAAAAAAAAAAAATAATCCCACAATTAATAAACACTGAAGGACTGTGAAATGGCAATGCAACTTTTAGTTTTTAGTTAGAGACCCCTATCCGCGGTTCAGAAAAACCAATGAATGTTTTCAGACTTAAAGCATTTCCGAGCGATTCCCGCAATGATAACAGCCCCGTAACTTCACGCGCAGCGCAGACACAAAGAATAATTTAACACCCATTAATAAAGGAATTTTCAGAGGAACTCGAGCTCAAATTATATCAATCTTCTACTGTTCCAAAATAAACGCATCAGGTGGCATTTAAATGCAGGTGGCTAACCATTTTATCAGTGCACATATTTAAGCTATTAGAAATATAATTAGAAAAATTAAATTAAACACACTTAATGCAGATTCTAATTCTAGCAACACTGTCCTTATCATTATGCCATTTTTATGGCAAATTATAAAGTATGTCTAAATTGTACAGGTTTGTTTCTGACTGATAGCTGAACTCAGATAATTAAGTTGTTAACCATGTACTTCAGTGGTCAACACGGTTATATATCTTTGTCTTATCACCACCCCTCCTCCTTGTTTCCCCAGATCTCAGGGGAAGCAGATGAATGGCACTTGACACTACCCACCTACACAGCCGACTGATTAGACAGAGTCCTGTGCCACAGGTACACTCAATTATGTGCTTTTCTGAGATTCAAGCATTTCCTGAAGCTGGGAGTGTTGAAAACTGTTTGTTTGATGCTTTTTTTTTTTTGCAGCCGAGGAAAACGGCGATGAAACCTCCTTAGAACTTTTCCGTGCTATTTTATCACCCTGGGCCCTTCAGGCAGATAGGTTGGAAAGGGATTTATTTCATTAAGGAGGAAAAGAATAAATCCTCTCTACCTCAAACAATTAAACTGCTTAAGAGCGTGCCCGTGTCCAGAAAATGCACTTCAAACCCCTGCACAAGGGGCTCACCCTCCCAAACAGGTTTGTCTCCAGCAGGGAGGTCCAGTGGACATGGGGGTGCCAAGGGTGCCCAGCACCATGGACCAGGGAAATAAAAATACAGTTAATTTACCAGTGGGTTCAATAACTAAACAGAAAAATATAAACACAGGTGTATGTATACAAAAAGAAAAATCTGGCTTGCAATTCTCCTAGGAAAACAATATTTAGATAATATAAATGCAGCTCAGTATAGTCCGAGGATTGGATTTATAATATCAGAGATTATTTGTAATAATTTTTAAAATTAAAAAATTGGGATAACTTGAAGGCTTTGATTAGATATACACAGGCATAATTTTATGTGTATGAGCTCTCCCTTAAGCTAAGGGAAATCACGTGAGTCTTAGGGTCTCTACCTCTCCTGGTTATCCTTCAATATGCTATATTTCAACAAAATAACACAGAAAATGAATTAAATGACTTCCTGAATTTTAAGTGTCTTATTGCAAACTAACTTTTGATAGGTCCCTTCTTCCCATTTGAAACACTTGGGTTCACCAGGTTGGTTGATACTTTTCCAAGGTAAAACCCCAACGTAAACACATGGAAACTTTATGGAGAGACTTAACCAAGCAGCTTGCTTTACCTGGGGCCATTATAGTGATTATTTGGATGTGAGAGCTAGCTTAATGATACAAAATATACTTTTTTCTTTTTTTTTTTTTTTTTAATAAGGTAGTTGCAATCATTTCTTTTTCCATTTAACCTGCCTCTACGCTGAGAACTGTCTATACCGAGCACCAGCCTGGCTGCATCGAAACGGCTGTGCACCTAATGGAGTTCCACTTCATTGCTCCTAAATGATTACAAACTAAATATCCTCAGTTTAGAAGAAGAATATGTGTTTTTTTCCCATTTGCACATGAAAGACTAACACAGGGGGTTATTTTTGCAATATGTCATCAATAAAGGTTTTGACATCGTAATGTGTTTGAAAAAAATTTATTTTGTTGGGGAGATGTGGGTTTGTTTTTTTTTCTTTTCCTCCTCCCACTGCAGATAATTTGGTAGAGAAAAAAAAAATTCCACCCTGTTTTCCATATTTACTAACAAATTCTGTAGGATCTGGTGTCTCTCTTTTAAACTTCTGAGAGCAGGAAATATTTCAAAAGATACCTCCTGAAAGGAAAAGGAAGCTACGACGCTTGGTGGGGGGCATCCCTCTTTCCCTAGAGACCTTTCCAGGAGAGCAGAACCACACACACAGGCTGGGCAAGTAGGATTAAAGAAAATCCTTTCCACAATGCATTCTACTGCTTTTCATTCTACATGATCAGCCAGATTTCAACTATTCTTCTAAAAAATATGTAATTATTAGCATATAAATTTAACACCTAGCTATGCTATAATGACAATGATTTCTTTATTTCCTTTACTTGGCATGGGAAGTTATTTGTCTGGCCTTGTTCTTTTCTGGGGTTTAATGTTTTTTTATTGTCAAATGTTATTTATTGCTCATAATATCATTAGTTTTCACATACCTGTAGATTTTCATTTTTATATCTTTAAAATAGCGTTGTAAGATTGAGGATAATTATCCAAATTTATTTTTTTTTTTATACCAGGTTTTTGAGCATTTAGACCCACCTTCCTTCTTTTTCCCCCCCACTCCAGGGCAGAGCAGTGCTGGATGTACTGGGGTCTGCTGTCAGACCGTCTGCTCTCCTTCTCAGAGTGAGAAGGACTGGATTTCAGTCTAGAGTGAAAATTACTTCAGTGAAAATTTTGGATTTTGCCTAATTGTTAACTTCTGGGGACCCGGATTCTGTTTGTCACCCACACCCTGGCCATGGTTGGACATCTTAGATGCTGGTGTAGAACAAATGAAAAACAAGAGGAAGCTCAAAGGGGAATTAAAAGGAGAATTTCTGGCAGTTGGTCCATGTTCATACTTCCTTGCCGAGGAGAACTCTCTATGTGGGTGTTACATGTTTATAGGTTTAAATCCAAGATAATGAAGCTTCAGTTAATGAGTGGAAGTGCCATGGTGGAGCTAGCACATTCTGCTTTGGGTGTTTGGCCACTCTCTGGGAGCTCCTGCATCCGTTTCACATCATATCGGGCTGGACATAGAGCCAACCACCTGTGAGCCTGGGCAGAGCTGGGCACCTCTGCCTGTACCCACCCTTGAGGACACACTCCTGAAAGGCTTCAGGTTGGTCCACAAGCACATCAAGATGCACTTGGACTGGGGGTTTGAAAGCTGGTCCTGTCCTGGGCATAAAGTTAACCTTGCAGAAAAGTGGGGACTGTGGAAAGAAAGACAGAGGAGAAACAGTTGTCCTAGAGTTCCCAGGTTAATTTTCCTCTCTTCTGGTTTTACTCCTAAGGACATTTTTTTTACCTTCATTTGGTGATGTTCATCCAGATGACCTGCTGCGATGGATGGAGAACCACCACAGATGAATTCCTCCACTTCTCAATCCACAGCCATCGCTGAGCTGTCTCCAACCTTACACGTACACGGGCACCACAGACACTTTACCACCTTCAACACATGGTCCCCTTCGAGCAGAGTGAAGATCTGATCTCCGGATGAAAGTGTCCTGTTTCATTAAACACAACCTGAAACGAAGCTCCTGCCTTCCAAACTCAAGGACCCACACGCTTCAGGCTGGAAAAATGAGCCATTCCCTCACATTGTGTGCACTGTATTCCCTGGAAGATGGACAGGGTCAACTTTAGAGACAGCCTTTTGCAAATGAGGTTATTTGCCATTATACAAAAATTAAGACAGAGTCCCCAACCACCTCAATTTGAAACCCTCTCTAAAACAACAGTGTGAGAGACTTCTGCTTCCACCACCTGAAACGTGAGGATTGCTGCTTACTGTACACTGTCTAATTTAACTCAAAGCTTTATAAATTCTTCTGTTTTCAAAGATTAATTATTTTAATTTTTATACCAAGAAAAAAAAAAAGTAAATTAGGACAATATGGGGAGGTGGGATAATTACACTACCTGATAGCATTATTTTTCAGCAGCCACAGTTTCTATTGCACTTCCTTCTACCATAAAACACTGATGGTTATCAGAGAACATTGTCCTGAGGAGAAATCTGTTTAACCATGTAAGAGGCCAGACAACAGACATGTCAATATTTGCTTTTTATTCCCCAAGTGGTGTGCATTTTATATCTGACTGTGCAAAAAAAGTTGCTTTATCTAGCTAAAGTTTCGAGACAATAAGCAACGCATGGGATTTTCTGTGAATTTGCCCTTTTCTTTTAGAAAAGCAATTGTAATGTGAAATCCAAGAGAACAGCCTCTCTCTTTTTTTCTATGGTTGGTGTAAAACAATTTGAGATTTACTGGGGTTTAAGTTGCTATATTTAAAGCAGGTCAGCATGCTAAAAACGTTATCCTAACACATCCTAAACATTAGTGGAAAAGAAATAAAAATAAAAGAAACCCATGAAGACCAGTCGATCTGATAATTTTGTGGAGATCAGATAATCCTAAATGAAAGAAAGCAACAGGAGCAAAAAACTGGGGAAACGCTCGATTCGCAGTGACGGTCCATTTCATAACTCACTTGCAATTGCTAACAAAGAGAATTATTGCTGCACAGGAGAAATCGTGTGGTCTCTACTCTATCACTACAGAGGGCAGCAACAGACAACAGAGCTCTTTAGCATTAGGGAGGAAATGTTAAACACCCCCGGTAAACAAGGGAGCTGGGAGAGGCTGGTCCTGGGGCAGAGCAGGGGCTGGGCTGGAGCAGGGTCTGGAGACCCTTCATTTCAGCCTCTTTGGGATGCGACCCGGCAGGAGGGTTTGGGAAGTCTTTGGGAAGCCTGGGCTGCTCACCCACCTCAGCCTATCTTCTGCCAATTTATCAAACCCAGGAATTAAAAAAACAAAACATAAACCATGAGTCACAATATATGAGCTGGACCATAGGGTGGCGAGTTAAATTCTTTTCAGATTTTCTTTCCCACTTCACACTCAGAACCAGTCCATTTTGTTTTCTGTTACTTCTCTGAAGAAGCAGAAAACGTGTCCTCTACAGCCTAGAGAGCACCCATCATCAAGTACAACATGAAGACCCTTACTGTAAGGACATGAAAGTCCGAATTGGAAGCAAGTTGCTCAGTTGGATATATCTGAAAGACTTTCTACGTGATTTTGTTTGGTAAAAACTCACTGGGGGCAGGGGTGAGGGGCCCGACGTGGTTATTAGCAGTGGTCACATCCTCCTCCAGCTCCGGCAGCAGATGCAAAGGAGGGCAGCAAAGGTCTTACCATCAAACGGGAGGGAAATGACTGACAACACGGAGCCGGTTCAAAGGAACTAATGGAATAATTAGTTCCAAAAAGACTAAAAAGACCGAAGAATTCATGATGTCATAAAAAGCAGAGCTCCTTAAATTGGATTAGAAAATAAAAATGACACGAACATTGTAAATATTCACAGATCACATCATTGACGTGTAATGTGCCGTTAAATGATGTCAAATTAAAGGGGAAATTACATGTGTAAGAACTAGGAAGAATAAAGGGAAGACATTTTAAAGATGCGCAGTCCTTCAAGTGAAAGCCCCTATCGTATATCAGGGCTGATCACTGCATGGATGAGGAAACTATGAGAGAAGAATAAAATAAAATATGGGAAAGAAAACATAGGGTAAAAACATCTCAATTTAAGCGCCGTGGTGAAAGGCTGTTAACTCCAGAGCCAGCGCGGCCGCTGCTCGACGCGTCTTTGGAAGGCTGCTCCCAGCCAAGGTGATGCCCACAACCAGGCGCTTTCATCGCCGAAACCCTATTAAAATGAGCCCTAATTTATTACACAAACCCTAGCAATCAAGCGGACCTTCACATGGGAGGTTGCCCCGCGTAGGGAAAAGGACTTTTTTGAATTTTCCAGATTGTATTGCAATTAACATGGTGCTACATGAGTGAACGTGAGCGGATGTGAAGGTGGCACTTCTGAATCCACAGTTCTTCCAAGGCAGAAGAAGCTGCTACAGATGCCCCTAATCATCCATGCCTTGGGTACATCATCTGTTGAGGCTTAGGGGCCCTCAACCAGGGTGAGACATCATCTCATCCATGGCAGGGAGCAACGTTGTGGCAATTGATTTACCCCTGTCGTGTAAGCATGAAAAGAAGTAAGCATGAAAAGAAGGTCCTCCCAGCTTCTCTCCCTTCCCTCCGTGTGCCATCCAAGTCTTCTGCTCCAGAGACGGCATTTAAAACTCCCGAAAATACCTGCATAATAAAGGGTAAAAGATAATCTGCACATGTATATATGTACATATCTTTTTCTTCCCTCGTGGTCCTTTTCCGTCTCAAAACTCTGCGAGGTGTTAAAAACACATCGCACGCCACCAAGGAACTCGAGATTATCGGCATTATCTCTCCCGCTCTGCCGGGGGATAAGATGGTCTGATGCGCTCGCTGCTGCGATAACAGGCACCGGCTGTGCTTCTCGGCAGCGCTGCCAAGATGGTTACCACGTTCCTTAATCCCCTGGGTCTTCTTCACAGGGGACTATTGCACCCCCGTCATTTAGACCAAGTCAAACGTGAGCCAGCAAGGATTTGCTCCCCCCACCCCCCTGACCTATTGAAGCTGACCATATTGTTTTGGATGCATCCAGTTCTGGAGCCACCAAGGAGGACATGGAGCTGTTGGAGCAGGACCAGAGGAGGCCACGGAGATGCTGGGAGGGCTGGAGCCCCTCTGCTGGGAAAGGGGGGCTGAGAGACTTAGGGGGGTTCAGCCTGGAGAAGAGAAGGCTCCGGGGAGACCTTCCAGCCCCTTCCAGTCCTTCAAGGGGCTCCAGGAGAGATGGGGAGGGACTCTGGATGAGGGAGGGGAGCCCTAGGAGGAGGGGGAAGGGTTTGAGACTGAAAGAGGGGAGATGGA
>JAOTQQ010000079.1:992173-1015164 GCA_026546715.1 Gallinago undulata | reverse complement strand
CCCATCCCTGGAGGGGTTCAAGGGCAGGTTGGAGGGGGCTTGGAGCCAGCTGGTGTGGTGGGAGGTGTCCCTGCCCAAGGCAGGAGGGTGGAATGAGATGATTTTTGAAGTCCCTTCCAACCCAAACTGTTCTATGAGTCCATAAATACAGATCTTTTCCTCCAGTGGTCCTCAGTGTGGAGCCTGGTCCTGCATGTCCAGCGCGGGATGGAAGAGCTGGAGGAGCCCTCAGCACACCTCAGAGTCACTCAGGATGTAATTAGTGACATTTGCAGCGAGTTGAGACAAAGTTTAACACCTGGACCGCTACAAGAATGCTGTGCAACCTTTAACAATCAAGATGTCAGTTTTGTCTTACAGTCAAAAGATGTATATTTACGTTGTGGTGATGCCAAAAACCCATACGTATTCATGTGGAAAAGTAAAAAATATATACTAAAAAAGAGCATCTTTTTCTTACATCTTCACATTGAGTTGAAATAACACCACCTTTATTCTTCAAAGACTCTGTGCTCCCATCCAACTCCTGCACCCCCAACCCAGGTGGGGAAGCCCCCAGTGGTCTCACTGACCACGGCGCAGGGCTATGAGGATGCTGAAAGTTTGCAGATCCAAGAGGTGAGTTTACAGAATGTAACTGAAATACTGAAACCACTTTTTAAAACTCCCTTCTGAGCGCATCTTTCTGTGTGGTTGATGTCAGCTGTCTCACAGAAGTGGGGATCTCCAGGAGAAGGGAAGGACAGAGACCTGTGCAGCCCAAGGAAAGGCAGAACATGCTCTGTAGGACCTGCTTATTGGCTTTGCTTTGTCTGGAGGGTCAAGACAAAAACATATGTTCAAATAAGCAAAGAAAGACAAATCACCTTTATATTTCACTATTGCAGCTATATGTAAAAAAAAAAAAAAATGTTTTGGACATCTACAACTCCCTGAAGGGAGGGTGTAGAGAGGTGGGAGTTGGTCTCTTCTCCCAAGGAACAGGCCATGGGACAAGAGGAAATGGCCTCAAGTTGCCCCAGGGGAGGTTTAGGATGGAGATTGGGAATAATTTCTTCACCCAAAGGGCTGTGAAGCCTTGGCAGAGGCTGCCCAGGGCAGTGGTGGAGTCACCATCCCTGGAGGGGTTTGAAAGCTGAGCAGACGTGGTGTTGAAGGACATGGGTCAGTGGTGGGTTTGGGCAGTATTAGGAGGAGAGAGGGAACTTCTCTTTGCTGTAGTTTGTCTAACTCCGGTCCACAGCTGAGAATAATTTCCAGAGTGTAGCTGCCTGAGCCCTAAGAGCAAAGAGAAGCATTGCGAGGTCTTCATTTGTGCAACGGCATTTCCACCCTGACTGGAGAGATCTGTTGGTTCCACTCACATTTTCTCTATAACAATTTAGCAAATTGGACACGATGGTTATCCTTTTGGCCAAGAGAATGAATTATTCACATGTCCATCCCCTTGTATTTTTCACTGACTTTTAACATAACTACACACATGAAATAGATTTCCCCAAACAAAGGTATTTATCAGGGAGAACTTTGTACCCATGACCTGAAATCCCTCAGACGTGAGAAACTTTGATACAGGAGGAGGTCTGTCAGGGCTGAGTGTTCAATATATTACAAGTCCCCAGCAAAAAATAGAGCACAGCTAAATAACTTGGGAAATATTATACTTATAATGGCATTGCAGAGTCAATCAATTTAAATGTAATAAAGACAACGACAGACAATGAATAGAAAAGTTCAAGGACTTTTCACCCAGGGCTTTGCTATGGCTGGAAGTCAACCTGCTGAAGTCTATAGAAGCCTATAGACTCTGGGATTCAGCTCCAGGGATCACAGTCACATACAGAAATGAAGAACACCTTTGACTTCAGGGAACAATGCTCCAAAATACAGGCATAAGCCCCCCCCAAAAATCAACCTGACTTGGAACATTTTTGAAGGCAAAGGAAAATTTTCATCAAATATTTTTGCCAGACGATACCATAATTCATCTTTTCACATCTTGGCTTCCTGGGTTAGCTTTATCACAGAACAACATCACAGACCGGACCCAGTAACCACGTTGACTTTGCTCTGTGCTTTCACTGGTACTGGAAGGTTAATACACTGCATGCAATTCCTAGTTTGATTCTTTTTATACACATTTATTCCCCTGACTATTGTTTATTCTTCATAATAATATAGGAAAATTACTACTATATCAGAAAAAGTTTAACAGCGGAGTTGATTTACAACCTGTAATCGTGGAATCCATTAACCGTTTTAAAAGTAGGTGGCAATTTGCACACCCACAGCATTTATACCGACGACTTCACTGGGACATCACAGAGCACAGGCTTTCTATGGAAATGATGTTGTTTGCTGCCTTCGCCGAGAATGTGGAGCGAACCGCAGATTGCAATTGGGATTCAGTGCAAGATGAAGCTTGGAAGCGCGAGGTAGAAAAAATGCATCTCATTTCTTTTTGCCAGGTGGCAGGAAGCTGGCTTGGGATTTAGCAAAGTCTCAGACTTTGTCCCCATTTCAGCCTTCAGAAGAGAAAACTGAACTTACGGTCTGGCTCCAGGAGCTCATTGGAATAGAACGTCAGCTTTTCAAGACGCACAGGGGATGAGGGTAAGAGCATGGCCAAAGACCTCAATGGGAATGGGCTGTGCGATGCTCTTGAAGAGTGATATTTGGGTAAAGGAAAGCAGGGTACAACCCACCTGCTCTCTGTGAAAGGAAAGTCTGTAAGAAAGCTAGAAAAAGAAAGACTAGCATATCTGAAAGAAAAGGGAAAATGGTAAGAATCTGAAGAGATGGAGAATACTGTACATGAGTGAAGACCAGAGGCTGGTGAGGAGAGATCAACGCTGGACCTTCTCTCATATTGTCCATCATAGTCCCTTTGAAAGGTGAGAAAGTGCCAGGGGAGGTTCAGGTTGAATATTAGGAAAAATTTTTGCACAGAAAGGGTTATTAAGCATTGAAAGGGGCTGCCCAGGGAAGGGGTTGAGGCACCATCCCTGAAGGTACTTGAAAGACAGATAGACATGATGCTTAGAGACATGGCTTAGTGATGTTTTTTTATCAGAGTTAGGTTGATGGTTGGACTAGATGATCTTAAAGGTCCCTTCCATCAGCTCTATGATTCTATCCTGGAACAGTTAGGTCAGGGAATGGGGATAAAGAAAAGACTTCATAGTTTGCCTTCATCACTTAAACAGTGGAAGCACGGAAACAAAATCCGTGAATGTGAATTTGGAAAGTTTCATTGCGGTCTTTTCAATCAAGATCTAACCTATGTTAACACTCTAGCACTGAGCTGGATCCTCTAAAATCCAGCTCTGAGGTAGAAAGAGCCCACTGATTTCCTCAGGAAGAGCCTCTCCTAGACCTTTCCTGGTCACCCAAACTCCAAGACGTGTGCCTCAGCGAGGCCACGATTATGGGGCCAGTCATGCCAAATAAAACGCTCCTCACGGAGGCACAAAATCAACCTTGCAGCCTTCGCACCCCGAGCTACAGGGGCCAATTTCTAGTTTTGACAATTATACCATTACCACCCAAACTGCCAGCATCCTTGCAAACGCACAATGACATCATTAATATTCTCAACAAGGGAAGTGCAGCAATGTCACGGGCTGGAGCGCTAATATCGCTGCGCAGAATGATTCAGCACGCAGTTTAATTAAAGAATGCAAAGTATTTTTGTTTATGTAGAAGCCGACAGAGAGCACAGGCATCGCTCACTGGGACAGCTCGCCGCTTCAGCCGCAGGCCAGGCGAACACACAGCCACGTAAGGTGACCTTGCATCCAAAAAAACCTCATCTCTCCCTGTTTGTCCCAACATCTGGCTTATTCCCAGCAAAGATCCCCCCAGAGAGAGAGGTGGATCCCACTCCAGTGCAAAGCATCGCTGTGCTAATGAGTTTTTCAACTGAAAGTAACACTTAGATCTAAGGTTCTCTTATTTTCAAGCATTTTCTGGGCTCTGCACCTAAAATACTGACGTGACACATCGATGCTAAAACACTGATTTGCCGGGGACGGGCAGGGAGGGATGAGAGCAGGAGGGAGCTTTTGTTAGTTGTACTTTATTGAAGGTAAAGAAGACTCTCCCTCTTCCCTTTTTTGTCACTCCACCATCATTTAATGTTTTCACCGAGGACTGATTTCAGGGTAAAACCGGGGGGGTCATCCTGGTGGGCAGGCAGCCCCCGCAGACCTCCCGGCGTGGTGACTGCTGGCCAGACAAGCCCTCATCTCCTCTCACGTGTAGGTTACATCAACGAAAGACAGGCACCTTGCCTGCTTCCCTACTGCAAACTCGGCAGCACCGGATAACACACGCTTGGATAAAATATTGCTAACTGGAGTAATAAATTTAAGCCAGATACTGTACTAGAATTAAACCATTAACTGCTAAATCAGCGGCTAAGCAGCCCATATTCCTTCTAAAATACGAGATTCTTGATGCTGGATTTAAACAGTGGCACGCATTTGACAAAAGCCTGCTCGAAATAGTGGAAATGCTGGGAGCTGGTGTGGATCTGCTGCTTTCTGAAGTTTATGGGAGACCGAGGGGGACCGAGCTCCAAACAAAGGCTGCAACAGGAGCCAGTTGTTGACACTCCGCACCACGTGCTGCATATTAAATGATTCATCAAATGCTGTGTCACAACCTGTATAAAGTCTCTTAGAGATGGAGCCTTCCTCCTCTCCTTTTGATTTTTGAGCGAGCAGAGAACATCTAGGTAAATCCAGACTTCCCCGAACAGCGTTCCTTTTCTGAAACCACACCCCTTGGCAATGCAAACCTTCAGCACAAACAGTTATTAGAAAGAGCACCAGTCACTAAAATTTCAGTAAATGACGTGCGGGAATATTTGGACAGTTCGGGCATCCCGATGGAGCTCTGCTGTAAAGACGCCCTGAATTTTACAAATAAAATTTACACCCAGAACATTTTGGAAAACTAAATAACAGATGAGTAAATAATTGTACCGGCTGATAAGGAAAGGCAATGTGTTATTGTATCCCGCCTTGTATGCTCCTTGTAAAGTATTGTAAATTATGATTTTAAATTATGATGTTAGATTAGGTTTTCTGCAGCTTAATATATTGTAATATAATATAATTGCTAAATGCAAATGAGGTACTGTACAGCCTTTCCATAGAGTTGTTCATGAAAGCCAAGCATTTTACATATTACGGTGAAGTGCATGTTATTAAGAAACAAATTATAATGAAGCTTAATTTAGTTGGGAGACAAGATAGTGCAGCCTTATCAGGGCTGACAAGGTGGGAAGGCACCTCCTGGAGCTATCACACCAACTCCTGCGGGGGTCACCGGCGGCAGCACCCCACCTTTGCAGACCCCAGAGTCAAGTAATCGGTTAAATCGGTTAAAGTCATCATTTTTGCTCCGAAGGCTCCCCTGCGGAGGCAGTGGAGGAGCCACAAAGGCCGGGGGGGGTTAGGGGGGGGTGCCCAGCATTCCCACGCTCGCTGCCACGGCGCGGGAATCCAGCGCCGGAGTCGACACAAGAGTTAAACCCCAACAAAACCCCTCGCCCCACGCCGCCCACGGCATGTAACCCCCCCCCCTTTTGTGCCCGCAGACCTGTAACCCACCCCGGCAGGCAAAGAACTCCTGCTTTTCCATCTTCATTTTCATCAGCGAGCCACCAAAAAAAAAAATAAAAAAAAATTTAAAAAAATAAAACGACCAACCCAACAATAGTTACTGGTAGACGTGGCAGGAGAATGCACTCCCTAAATAACACACCAGGTTGTAAATCATCCTTCAGGCTGCAAATTTCAAAAGGAAATCTGAAATGATTTTTTTTTATTATTTATTGTTATTTTTCCCCTGAATTTTCTGAGCGGCGTTTGCTCCACGCGGAGCATCCCGGCTTTCCCCCCAGAAGCACCCATGGGTTTGTAGCAGAACAGAAGAAACCCGCTCCACGACGATTCATTATTAATGCCAGAATATTCTTGCTAAACAGTTCTGATTATTTCACAAGAAAGAGGTCAAGGTATTGGAGAAAGGGATTTAATCGAATAAACTCTCAATCTCTCTCCAAATAGCATTTTCATCCGGCCGCATGTAAATTCATCAGACGAGCAGCCTCCGAATGCTCAGGCGAGGTTAATCTGCTATGACTGTTAAAACTTCTCCCATACGCCTATTGAATAATGATTTAAAACAGGACCCACCCCCCCCCACCCCACCCACCCCCCCCAAGTTACCCCAAACAGCTTTCTCCTTAAAGTTTTTGCCCCAAATCCTGGCGCTCCACCAACCCCCAAATCCCCCCAATTCGGGCTGTGCCCGCGGGACCCCCCCGAAGAACTCTTTGTTTGGCATTTGCTGTGTGACTGGCCCCCGTTTTGACAATTACCAACAGCTTATTTTTCAGGCTGCCCCCCCCCCCCCCCCAAAATACCCTGCCCCGAGCAGCAGGAAAAGGGGGAATCCTGGACCACGGGAAATATTTCATCCCTGGCTGAATCCCCCACGCCGGGAAACAAAGCAGGGCTGCCCTTAGGAGAGAGGAAGGGGAATTCCTCTTTTATTCCGAGCTGGATATCGCGCTGCTTCGCTTAAATCAGGAGCCAAGGAATTTATCACAGTCACATCCCGAGGTGAATTTAGCGGCAAACACTAATAATCCCTCTCGGACACCCGGCACTTCTGAGGCAAACCCTGCCTCCTAGCAGCCTAAATCAACGTTCAGATTTTTAAAAAAGGATCTTTGCGAACTTCAGGCTTAAACTCAGCGTTATGATGGAGCTGTAGACAAGATATTCAGTCATAAATTAAGAAATGCAGTTTGGGGTTTTTTTTATTAAAAAAAAAAAATTATTCTTAAATACCTACTGACATAGAATAATAAGGAAAAATAAAAGGGGGGGGAACTGAAATACAACAGGATTATTTTTCCTAATATATTTTTTTTATTATTTTTTCTTTCTTTACCCTGAGCCCAGCCCCGGAGCCTGTGGTTAGGGGAACGTACTGCAAATACCACCGTGGAGGCAGGTGAGATTTACGAGGCAGGGCTTTCTGCAGACAAGCCCTTCTGGCCTCGCACCAGCACCGGCCCAGGCACCATCTCTGGATGCTTCACAGTCTCCAAGAGAGATAACGCTACACCTTTTAATATATATTTTTTAAATTATTATTATTATTTTTATTTATTTTTTTTTAAATGGGCAATCCCATTTACATACACCACTCAAGCAGCGTGTGCCTGAACACCCCACAGTTCCTTTGCCTCCTCCTTCAAGAAGGCTGAGATGATGTTTCCCCCCCCAGGTTTAAAAAATCCAAGGAGGGGGGGGTTCCAGGCAGCACAGGACCCCTACCCCTCCTCGGGGGGGTCCAGGCAGCAGTTAAAAACCTCTGCCTCGTCCGGGCACAGAGCATCGTGACGCTTCTATTTCTCTGCCCCCCTTCGCTCCCGGCGCCTTCCCGGAATCTCAGGCACCATTTTACATGAGAGCAGCTTTCTAAAAAGCGAAATGTAACTGTCTAATTAAGAGGGGGATGATTGGCTAGTTCATGGACTCTGTGACAGTTATGACAAATACACATATTGGCACAGCCCTAACCTCGCTTCACAGTTTGCAACACAAAGATGGTATTTTCAGAAATGTGCAGAACACTGGGATACAAAGCTTCACCTTGTCTAGTGCTATTCCATTTAATTTTTTATTAACTGCCTGAACATATGCCATTCTAGAAGAGGGTAATAGTTACAAAATGTCAGCAGAAACATTTAAACTGCTAAAATGTAAATGATTTTATAAATTTGTAATGAAAGGTAATTGTCATGTGGGAAAAGTAACAGAAAAACAGATATGTGTAAATGTAAAACTGGTAAAAAATACATCTTATTGGTCGAAGGTAGCAAAATTTAAGTGTATTTTAATGACCACTGTAAGTAGTATTTAAATAAAATTAGATTCATAAGCAGAAAATGTGAATTCTATAATATTTTATTTTCTAGCATTAGTAAAGTTCATAATAATGAAAAGACCTCATGGAACTTTAATGCGCCTAAATTCATTAAACAGCAGGACATTAAGATTCCTCACCTCATTTTAAAAAACAAATAAATCAAGCCAGATAACGTAAATAGAAAAGCATCCGCCAGCCTCGGCGCGGCCCCGGCTTGAAAAGGAACAATATCAGAACGCGGTTAGTTAGTTTCTTTACTTTCCGCTAAAACGAGAAAACAATTTGGTGATTAATCCCTTCAGCGACGGCGGAGCTGGGTCAGCGCTCCCGGAGATGTCAGGAAGGAGAAGACCAGGGCCAAGACGGGTGGGTTTGTTGTTTGTTTTGGGGTTGGTTTTGTTGTTGTTGGGGTTTTTTTCTTTTTTTTTTTTTTTCCCCTTTCTCTCTTGGGGTTGGTTGGTTTATTAATTATTTTATTATATATATATTTTTATTATTATTATTTTCCCCAGCCGCCAAGCGCAGAGCGACCACCTCCCAGCCAGGTTTGGGGGCAACCATCTCTAAATGCTTGAGCTGCTTCGCGCGGCCGCGCCGCGGTTTGTGATTCCCCCCCCCCCCCCCCAGTTTATTTACACACCATCGCCCCAACTCGGCATCAGCGGGGGGGCGGCGTGGTCGCGGCGGCCCCCGGGGGTACGGCTCTGTCTCTGCCCATCCCCTTCCAGCCCGGCCCGCCCGGGATGCTGGCACGCCGCGCCGCCCCGCAATAAAATTAGCAGAAGCTTGTCAGCCTCTATTTTCGAGTTTTTAGCCTGACGGAGGCTGGGGAAATTCACCCGGCTCTTCGGAAAGCCACGGAGGAATCTGCTCTCCTCAACTCGGCCACGCGTGGCCAAGCCCTCCGAGGACCAGAGGTGGGATGGTGGGATGGTGGACATCCTCTCGGGGCTTGCCCTCAGGGGCTCATTCCTCCTCCCCATGATGCATAAAACCCACTAAACTAGCAGTTGTTTATATTGTTATCATACAGATCATTTTCCTGCTTCAGGCTGGACACACAGAATGAGCCCTTCAGCCAGAAACTGGTGAACCCATCGTCTTCCGAAAGCCAAAGTTGGCCGTTCTTCCCCCAGATTTTGGTAGGAATTACCTTCTGGATCCCACCCGCAGCTTCACCGAAGAGCTCACCCACACGATTGCTGTCTTCACCAGGAAAACCTGCTTTCAATTTTATTTTTTTTTTCCCCCCACCCATGAACGTTTTTGGAAATAAACTAAAGCAAACGATGGTTTGTTTCAGAACCCAAAGGCGAGGGAGACTAACGCAGTCAATAGGAGGAATTTACCAGCCGTAATGGGAACATTTTTAAATAAAACCACCTAATATGTTTTGTAATCTACACCAATGTAATTTTATTAGATATTCAGTGCAGTTCTTACATCAAACAGCCTCAGAAGCCCCGGGATCATTTTATATTCTCTGGAAGACAGAAAGAAATCCAAAACCTAGTTAAATAAATTGTTCATTTATTCCTTTCCTTTTATGCACCAAGATCTACATGTGGTCATTAATTATAAAGAGACTATTATAGCACCATATTTTCATTCAATACGATGTCCTGGTATATATCAAAGAAGTCCCATAATTAAAACAGAAGGGCCACAATGACAATTAAAATTACAATCTATATGGGGAAAGAAAGTACAGTTCTGCAATTTTTCACCCTGTCACTGTCAGCACCGGGGGATATTCCAGTCACGTCTCCTGTAAAGCAGCCTAAATTCTTCTTCACCAATGCAACCTCAAAAGCATTATCAGCACCTAAGCAAAAGCCTATGCAAGTATAATTTAATACCAAGCCACAGTTTGCAAGTAATAGCGTATAAAGTGATATTTAAGTGGTGTTTTAAGCACACTTCTGATGGCTACAGCCGCTTTTTACTGGTAAATGCGTTTTCCTTTGAGTAGTGATTATGAGTCCTGGGTGAAGAGGTCCTGTGTGCAGGTCTGCCTGTAAGCCTTACTTCCAGCTGCCAATCTCTACTTCACAGCCAAGAAAAAGCCGCGCCGCACCTTGTCCTTACTCTTGTAGGCTGTCATCCCCTGAGCCCGATAACTGCAAAATCATTTCCACAGAACACTTTTCCCTGCTTCTGCCTCTTAAACCCGGAGACCTCCACCCCCCGGCAGCCGCCCCCCGGCCTCTTCCCCCAGACTGTTTTTTAACACTTTATCCCTGGTAAATATCTGCATTAATGGAGTACGGGGCCCCTTGCGCGGCAATAGGTATTTGCTACAATTTATTGTCTATAAAAGTCACGAGCGGTGAATTATTACTCTTAAAACTGTGTTTTTCTTTATAATAACTTTAAACCGAGCACTCACATATGAAGCATGCAATGGAGATGGAGAAGGTTTTGTATAATAAAACGGTGACATGGTCATTTTTCCCAGTTTTGCATTACACAGACACACTCATGCATGGTGCTTTTTAAATTCTTATTATATGGGAGGTCAGGGGGTCGAATGTCAGAAAGTACTGTTAATTTCACGGGGTTAGGGGAAAGTAAATTCAGAGGGAATACAGATCACTTAGCACAGAAAAGCAGCTCCCCTGAAGTTTGGTTTTTACATTTGTTAACCATATCCTTCAGCTGGCGAACCATTGAGACCAGGGTGACATTCCCGTCCCCGCCGTAACGGCTCGACGCCCCCCCAGCCCCCCCGGGAGAGCGGGACGGTGCCAGGGGGTGGGGGGGGAACATCCACCGAGCCCCCAGTCCGACCAGCAGCCGAGGGTCTCCATCAACTGGAACCGAGCGGAGCGCGGTGCCATTTGGGCCGGCGAGGTTTAAATGACAGAGAAAGCCCATCAAGATGTCTTAAAGTTCAAGCTGACAAGAAATGGAAAAAATACATATATTTCTGCCCGAGCTGGCCCATCCCCACCATCCCACAGCCACACCACTACCCCGTGTCCTTCTAAAGCATTTCTTCTTGTTTCATCAAATTCTAAAGACTCTACAAGCATCAGGGTAGGGGTTTTGTTTTGCCGTACAATGGGCAGATGGGTTGCCCTTGGGTTGGCTGGGTGGGTTTTTGGTGGTGGTTAATGTTTAGGGTTTGGTTTTTTTCCCCTCCCAAAATAAAATTGTGGAAAACAGAAGAAGTTTCAAACAATGCCTCTTGGTTTCACACACAACAGGGGAAAGGAGATAAAACAGGGTGACAGAGCTGCTCTGTCACCAAGACAAATCCAAAAGCTGTTTGTTTGGGTGGGTTTTTTTCATAAAAAGCCATTGGCTTGGTAAAAGCTGCCTGTCTCGTGTGCAATTTCAAGTAATAAACACTTTAAAAATGCAAAAGCGTCTTGCATCAAAGATGCATCAAAGACCTTTTTGCCATTGTCTCTATTGAAAGTTCAACTTGAAAGACCAGCACTGTAAGGCCCAAGCTCTACATCCACTTGTGAAAGGTATAAAATGGAGTGGGGAAAAAAAAAACCCAAATAAACAGCTACATAAACAGCTACATTTAACCAAATGACTGCAGAAAGATATTTTAGGGGGGGGGGGGAGAGGTCCCTGTGCCCACGGGCCGGGGGTGAAGCCAGGCTGGCTCCGGGTTTATCCATTTGGTGTCTTTTGCAAGATTCCGGTGAGCCACAACCCCAGCCAGGCTCAGCTGCCCCCTCCTAATTACATTTTAATGACGGAGGCCGGGTGTTTGTGTTTTGGCAGCCTGTTTAATGGTGTTAGCATTTAAACGGTCACAAACGGGGCTCGGGAGGGCAGAGCTCGCTGCCGCTCGGGGTGAAGTTCACCCTCTTGGAGCAACGGCTCACAAGAGCCCAGCCCAGCCCTCCCGCCAGCCCAATTTCCCCCAAATTCCACCCCATAAACTTAAGGTCTAAGGAGCAGAGCAGGAGCCATAGAAAATATTTGGAATTTTTTCCAGGAGGCCGCATGCCCAGCTTTTGTCTTCCTCGGTACCAGGAGATGCCAAGGATGCGCAGCCCTTATCCCTCTCTTCCAAATAAACCCTCCCCAGCAGACAGGGAAGTGGCAAATGCAACACATTTATATATATTATTGAAGATGCATTATTAACTTCGTAGTGCTGTATTTCACTAGCTGCCTTTTATAATTAAAAACTTGTGGTTTTTTTTTTTTCCTCTAACCCCCTTTCCTGCAAGTAGCCTGTTGCCTGAAGATTTAATCCTTCATTACCAGTTAAAACAAAATCACCAATTAGGCACATGAACACGTCTGTATTAATCTCATTAAGGTGATGGCACCAAATAAATTGGAACTATTTTTGTGCTTTTACTGTGTTCCTATGGCTTTATCAGGCCCTGTGGTCATATACAAAGACCTTGCAGCTTAGTCATTTAGAGTCATTCGGTTGTGGACTAAATGTGGCATTACCATCTATGGCTGAAAATTGCTTTCAGCTTTTAAACTGCACTGACTAGTCTGTAGTTAATCTTAGATCATTCACTCGCAAAATTAAATGAGCCAGAACGATGGTCTTTTTTTTTTTTTCTTTCTTTTTTTTTTTTTTTGTAAAATAATACATCACAAAACACTTATTTGCCCTGCCCAAAAGAGAGATCAAATTCATTTAAAATCCCATAAACCAGAGTTGTGAATTTTTAATTTTATTTAGTAGCACAGAAATAGAGGGTAAGCTATCTTTCCGCAGCACATCATCGCTATAAATTTACATATAGAACATAGTTTGATGCCTAACCAACCTTTAATCTACCTTTGATGTATACTCCTCCTTCAGTATGGATCATGTGATACACCTTATTAATGCAAATGTAAGAAGGACTGTTTTGGATCTCTGATGTAATTAGCCATAAACCACGTTTAAAAGGAAAAAAAAAAGGAAAAAAAAAAAAAAAAGAGTACTTCCTTTGCCACTGCAGTTGCACGTGGAGATGGAGATGCTCCAAGAGGGCTCCAGCAGCCACAGCAGGGCCCTTGTCCCCGGCATCTCGGGTTTATTATACAGGGATTATCTCCCTGGCTTTATGTACATCTCGCTGGAAGAACACGGGGGAGAAGCCAAGCCTGGATGGCTCTTAACTTTCCCACCAGCACAAATAATCAAACACTGACTGCCCGGTCCTGCTGCCCTCCAAACTGATGGAAAGCTTGCATTTCAACTTAATATTCGGGCCACCTTCTTCGAGCTCCTCCTTAGGAGCAGGTTTTTCCCCTTGGAGCAACAGAGTTGCTCTCCCCAGTTCGCCCCTTTTTAAAAATAAATAATAATAATAATAATAATAATAATGATCATCATCATCATCACCATCCTGGGTCGCAAATTGCATCCAGGGTGGGCACAAGTGGCAGAGGAGGTGGCAAGAGGGTCTGGTAGCTCCCATGGAGTTTCTCCTAGCATTTCAGTGGGGAAAACTGTTTTTTTTTTCCTCCTTCCTCCATCGGGGGGGCAGCCTGGGCTCCGCAGGGGCACCCCCGGGCTCCGGCCGGGAAATGCAATGAATAATTAACCAACCAGTCAGCCAAATTGGGAACAGCCCTGACCGAGAGCCAGGGACCACGTTGACATCATCAGGGAGGTGGGGGGACATCCGAAAACCAGCAGACTATCGGTTTTTAAATTCCCCAACAAATAATCCAGTGTTTTATCCCTCTCTGAAGGACAGCAGGAGAGGTGTGGGTCTTACTCTGTTGCCTACAAACTACTCCCGATGACAGGGAACAATGAGAGCAGTGACCCCCGGCCCCACTCCTCCTGCCGCCCCAGCGCGCTGGCCACTTCATTTTTTTTGCCCTAAATCACCATTTTAAGTTAACCACAGCGCTCGGGTTTATGCCAGCTCCGGGAAAATTAAAAAAAAAAAAAAAAAAGAGGCAGCAGCGGGGGGGCAGGGTGGGGAAGAAGAAAGCAAACAAAACCAAAAACCCCAGCAAACCCACACACGAGGATTTCTTTTTCCAGTTTGCATTTCTTTTGCCATATTCTCTGGAAACTTTTTTCAGCGTGGAGGGGATGGAGGGGCAGATCCCAGCGCTCCTGTCCCCATCCCTGCTCCTCCCTGCCAGGGAGGGTCTGGCTTCTGCTGGAGAGCAAAGCATCCTCCCCTCCTACCTATCGGCGTGCCTCTCCACCTCCTCCATCATCTGGCTGTTTTTAAAACAAATATTAAGAATATATTTCTCACTAATTTGTAATAATGATTTTTTAATTCTCCCCCGCCTCCCCTCCCCAGCAATAAGTTTACTCCGATTGCTCTCCTCAGTAAGGGTTATCCAGCGATGAAAAATTTTTATTTGCATAGAATAATACTCTAATACAAAAGTGCTGCTCTAGTCTCATAAAAAAATATATTTTATCTAGTAGTTTTTACTCTTCAGGAGAAAAATCTGCATATTTTGTTTATTCTTGAAAATAGTCTTCTTTTTTTTTTTTTAATAGCCTGAACCAAATAATTTCTCATTTTTACAGGCTTCACTTCACTTTTCTCAGAGTGAATAAATTGCAACTTATTTCCATGAAATCCGCAGATGACACAGATCTTTATTTTGCATAAAGGCATAGAGAAGTGTCTAATATCTTCAATATTCACCCGCTAAGTGGACATTTGCATGGGGTTGGCGGGGGGGGGGGGGGGAGGAGGAGAAGGAGCCCCCCGTCCCTCCCGCGGTGACAGCTGTAGGGAGGGATGACATCTGACAGCTGTGACAGGGCTGACGGGAGGCCGGGATGGCTCCCGCATCCCCCATCCAATTACGCCGCACATCCCTCTGACAGGGCCGGCCGCCCGCGCCCGCGCCGGGGAGGACACTATCGATCTCTTGTCACAGCCCGCCTGAGCCCCGGCAACCTCGGAAAGGAGCGGGGTTGGCCGGGTTTTGGGGTGGGGAGGGTGGGAGTGGAAGGGGAGAGGGTCCCGGTGCCTTGACAGGCCCGATGATGGCCGCCGGGCCCGGCGCTAACGGAGAGACGGTTGGCCGGGTGATCCCGCGCCACGAAAAGGCCACCGCAATTAGCGCGGGCGGGTCGTTGGGGACGGTGACAGCCGCCGGACGGGGCGGTGGGTGGCAGCTGCCAATAACGTTAACTCCCCGGAAAAAAAAAAAAAAAAAAATGGACAATTAGCCCCGGGGGTGCTCCCACGCGCGCCACCGCCGCCGCGCCATGGCTACCAACATCAACGACCTGGCCAGAGGCCACCGGCTCATCCTTCTCCTCACCCTCCCACCCCGCAGCCCACCAGCAGATTACGGAGCGAGGACACTGAATTTAAAGTTAAAAAAAACGGGGAGAAACGCAAGGAACAGAAAGTATCCCCCAACAGTCATAGCACATCAGGCACGAGGGCGTCGCACACCTTTCATTTGGCTGGTATTCTACATCACCGCGTCATTAAAAACCAACAAAACTTCATTTTCATCATGTTATTGAAAACTTTCTATATAATCTCTAATTGTTACAAAGCAGAATTATCTTTAAGAACCTTGTCGTGCCACAGCCTTCTCCATGCAACAGTCCCATATTGACTGATCCACCATCTTCATACATTCCAGACTAAATAAGGACCACATTTTTAACCTGCATCCAAGGAACAGGCTGAGAACAGCAAAACAGAGGGGAAGCAGGAGTATGTGGATGTTTTGGAACATTTTGACCAAAAAAAAAAAGTAATAATAATATTTAAAATATACATATGTATTTATATAGAGAGGCAATAACAGAAGAGCTCCCTGGAAGCAACCAGAGAGCTTGATGAGTGGTGGTCCTGGACCACCAGGGAAGCGGGATGCTGAACTGCATGGTTGTGACAGGAGAGGTGTGTAGTTCTTCAAAAGTATCAGAAGGAACTACAAAATTAAGCCCTTCTTTTTCAAGCATGTAAGGAAGCCATCACACCAATTCTTTCTGTTTGGGTATTTTCTCTCAACTTACGTGGGAAAAGACTATGCCCAGTCTCATACGGTAATTCAAATATCGTTATTACTCAGTCCAACTTTTTTCTTTTCATAAGGCTTTTCAGCAGCAACCACGCATTGCCAGCTAGATGTCATTATAAACAAAGTTATTGATTACCTCGCTGGAGCTGGATTTGAACCTGCAGACAAACTGCGACTTGCTACCACGCTATAATTTTATTGATCGGAGCAATCCAGCTGCCAGTGCTTTCTGAAGTGTAAAAAAAAAAAAAAAAAAATTTTTTTTAAAAGACCCTGGCTGCATCTTTCCCTTCTGAAAAGGGAAGATGAAAGGAAACGTAATTTTTAAGCCTGAAGTACAATTTTAAAATTTTTTTTTTCCTCTTCCCTCTCCAAAATCCTTTAATGGCAAAGCCACATGTCCCCTCATGCCACAGCAAGACCTTCAGGTGGGACAAGACTGTAACTATTTCCCACCGCTCTCTGTCCAAATTACCCAGGGGGCTGTGGTCATCAATGTTTCATTGAGGGTTGTTTTTTAAAACAACCCTCAATTCTATTTTATTAAGTTTAGAGCTCTCCAGAAACAAAAGTTGTGACAATGACAGTTTGGTCACTGCTTCAAATCCAAACTTTTCCCAGCTTTTCAAATCAAAGTGTCACTTCATGGGGGTTTCTGGGTCCAGGTCGCTCCTCCAGTCGGGTAAGAAAATGGGGGGAGGTTCATCCCCCCCAACATCTCATCCTACAGCAGCTCCCTTCTCCCTCTCATCACTGCTATGAATCACATCCCCCAGGGGGCTCCAGGGAGTGTTGGAGATGTCATTCTGTGGCTAAAAATGTCCACTCTTACAATTTAACCCACTGTTGTCTCGGAGTGAAAATGCCCGAGAAGATGAGCACTGAGTCCGAGCCCATCCTTCCCCTGGATCCCACCACCAGCATCACCTCCTCCTGTCTCACCCTCCTTCCATCAGAAACTCAGCAGCATAAACTACAAAATTTTGCAGGAATTTATTGAATTCCAGGGTGGTTTTTTTTTTTCCTGAAAATAAAACTTCCCTCCCCGAGATCATTTACTCCTGAGGGTACTGCTCCCCCACAGATAGACACCCATCCGAGAAACGTGCGTCGCAAAGGCAAGTGGAAAGGAGATGAAAATCTCTGCAAGGCGTTAATCAGAAAGCAAAGTGTGCACCCAAGAATTTAAAAAGCAAATTGCTTCAAATCTGTTTGGAAATGCTATTCACACCTCCCAAGCAAAGCCGTCAGGGCTTCTTGTTGTTGTTTGTTTTTCAGTCTTTTTTTTTTTTTTTCCCTGCTGACACAGTTTTACTCTGGAAACAAAAATATTTCAAGGTAGGAACTGTTGCTTTAGCAGCCTCCCGGAAAGAGAGGGATCCGAATCCTGCCCGTCGCCAGGAAAAGGCCACTCAGAGCCAGAGCTGGTAGAGTGTCATATACAATGAAGTAAAAAGTCTACAGTTTTATTTCGGTTTTAGTTTTGGTTTTTTTTTAATAAAAATAGGAATTAAGCTTTAGACACGAGTTACTGAACTGTCATCTATGGCAGAAGTGTCACATGTTCAGTTCTACAGAACCCCAATCCATACAGAATCGAGGAGGACTATGGACACAAAACCTTGACTCTACACAAATCAATAAAGCCATGGCACTGAACATCTTACCTTAGATGCCACCTTTGATTTTATTTTCCTGAATGCCTCTCAGGCTACTGGAGCTTCATCACTCGGGGCTGTTACATCTGTGGGTTGTGCTTCTCCATCAGCATCAGCCCCATCGTTGCCTGTGCAATGCTCCTCACCCTGTCCGTGCCTGGCAGGTCACAAGTGGGAAGCCCATAACTTGGCCACCACTTCAGCACCCTTGGACACATAAGTTCTAGAGGTAGGCATCCGTATCCTTATTGCCAGATTATTTCCTCTGCCTACTTTTGATAAGTAACGGCTTATAAATAATTTCATTTAAAGTCATTAAGAAGAACTAGAATGGTTACAGGTGGCTTTACTAAGGAAGAGAGAGGAAAAAAAGCATCTCAAGGAACATGAAAACGTGGTGGAGGTTTTAGTGTACCTCATTAATTTGTCCTGGGTTGCAGACATTCTTTGATTGTGATACTCTTTAATGGCAATTCCTAATTGTTGACATTAAAAAATATGCTGAGCTGAGCAAAGAGAGGAATTCTGGCTACAGCGCAGACGTTACTTCCTATTCTCAAAAATTAAGCATAACGGGCACAGTGGCTTAATAACCTCTCTCAAGAACCATAGTTCAATCCCAAGTGCCATCAGAAAGGTTAGGCATTTAAATCTTGGCAAATAGGCAGTTTATGAATTTCAGTGCACATGGGCAACTCAGTCAGGTCTGGAGACCACGGAAAAAATCTAGAGAAGAAGAGAAGGACTTCTCTAAGTAAAAAGAGTGTAGATATCAGAGGACCCCTTCCCTGGATTCTGATACAAAGCTGGGATACCAGCAGCGTGGAAAAGCCAAGACAATCTATGGGCAGGAAGGCACATGCATTATCCTGCTTACAAGGAAACAAACTAAACTGCTAAAATGAAGATGTTTGGGGAAAGAACTTAGAAACTTGGAGAGTGAAAGGAAAGTGAGGAACTAGAAGAACGGAGAGCTGGTATTCTTTCCTCCTGGTTTATCCTCACCTTCCTCTCTTGGTTTTAGAAAATATTTTAACAATATTTTATGACATTTATTAGTTATAATGAATGTATTGATTCAAACAGCACACACATAAATACAGAGAGAGAAGTCTTGGGTTTTTCCTGCGCTTTCCCAAGGACCCACTTTGCACCAGGAGTTGTGTCCCAGCAGTGACCAGAAGGACGTGGTGCCGTGGGGAAGGGCATTAACACAGGGACCAGCTGTACCAACAGCATCTCGGGTGAATAAACGCGGGAATGAGCTGTCCGGATTGATGTAGGGAATTACACAGCACTTCAGGTGAGCTTATAGCATGGTAAATGATACGATATGCTCCATACATCACATTTTTTCTTGTTCCTATCCAACAGTTTTGGAGTTTCCTTCCATTCATACCGTAAAACAAGCTCTGTTCACAGTCCTTCACACGACGGCTTGTGTATTGTTTCACGGATACATTATTCTGCCTGCCTCTCTCTGCCTCGCTCTCGGGGATGAGAGCCCCAGTCCCTGGTCCCTGCCGTCACCACAGAGCTGGGGAACTGCTCGCCGAGTTAAAGTTTCATTCAGGATATTATCCTGGCCTTGCAAAATGGGAAATTATAAACTGTTTCAGATCATGCGACAGAAATATCTCGGGTCTGAATTAATCTGCAAAGTTTGTCAGAAATGAAGGTCAGGACTTGAATTCGCAGCAATTAGAATCATTGATATTTTCATGGTATCAGCCTCCTTTCCCTGATTATCAACTTCCAGGGTGCTAACACCTAAAAACTCTGCCCCTCTGACCCTGCTTGAGTTTGGATGTAGATTCTGTAATATTGAGAATATGTTTCTGCATTACTTTTTGCAAGTCAAAGGAAATTTGTTTTAGAAAACATCATGAAGAGAAAAATATGTGTGCAGGAATATATAATTTTACATATTTTAATTAAATATTATAGCCGAGTAAAATACTGATCTGGATTCTGTCTTCACCAACCTTTGCCTCGACGCTTAATGCAATTTATTAATTGTGATCTGACCTACAAGGTAACTAACTGGGAGACCGACTTCCAGCACAAACTGCTGGGAATGAGCTTGCCAGCATTCACCTACTTATTGGAAGCGAGAAGTCTGGGCTGGCGGTGGAAAGACCTGGAAAGAAATGCCATTTCCTGAGATCCCTTCAAAAAGAAAGTCATGTTGGTCATCAGAGTCATTTCCATGAGATCCGTGATTAACGACACCCATCGACACTCCTGCTGGCACAAAACCCCCCCAAAACAAACACACCTTTTGTCAGTACTGAGGAACATGCAATATGTGACAAGTGCACACGGAAAGAAGTGAATTTTTTCCTGGGTCCCCTCCTAATAACTCCGCAGAACGGCAGATAACAGAAAGTGTCCCACTTCACCCATGTTTTGTGAACCTGCTTGTCTCGATAGGGGTGGGTATTTCCCTCCTCCCAAAAAAGGCTGGTAGGTTGACCTAATAGCCATCAGAAAACCTAGATAGGAAACAGAGCAGAGAACAGAAAAAACCCATATTTTCACAATTTTCTCTTCAAAATTCAACTCCCATAAATGCAAGTGGTAGCAAAGAGAGCTCTGCATTGCTCCAAATCAGATCAAAGCCCCAGCCAGCTTTCCCCTTGTCTGTACGTTGAGTATGATGCCGTAGAGTATGGACTATCCCTTTGGCCACTTGGGGTCCTCTCTCCTGGCTGTGTCCTCACCCAGCCCATCCCTGGCAGGAGAAGCTGGAAAGTCCTTGACTTGGCATAAACACTGCTCAGCAGCAAATGACAACCTCAGCTCGTTATGGACATTATTCTCATCCCAAATCCAAAACATAGCGCTCCACCGGGCACCAGGAAAAAAAATTAACTCCATCACAGCCAAAACCAGGACACCCAGCCATACGGAGAGCATCAAATTCATCAACACCACCTTCAGCTGCCCAGGTCTGTCTCCTCGGAAACCCCTTCCACATTTACAGAAAATAAGGCAAGAGGCACCAGTCTCCTCCATTATGCAATCTCAAGTCATCCTCTAAGTAGCTCAACCTTCCGAATTAAATAAAGCAAGGGTCCTATGACTTTGCAACCGCAATAATCATCTTTGCCATAGTTTTTCCGAGTAAAATGCTCTAGCGTATGCATAGTCAAACACACTTCATTGACTCTAATACCATGCAATCCTTTCCCCTTGAGAGGAAACTGCAGGCATGGGATTTCTGTACACAGCAGTTTTCTCATGGTCTAAAAATTACCAGAATTTAAAACACACAGGAGGAAAAAAAAGACAAAATAAAAAAACCACACAGAGAGAGACAGAAAGTGGGAATTTTCCATACTCTGGATGCACAGTAAAAAGGTAGAATGGGTATTACCTTATTTTTTTCTTGCTAATACACCTCAACTCTGACCTTCCTGAAAACCAGGACCTCCTGGGTAATATGGTAATTTAATGTGAGCGCTTATATGCTGATTTCTATGGAGTGGGTTGGCTTTGTGAAATACGACGTGGTTTACTTTTAAATAGAGCTCAGCTGAGACCTCGAAGGGAACTGGAAACAGGCCTCCGATGGAGAGAGATAAATGCCTAATTTACTGTCCCACTTAATCCAGCACTTTTTCCTTAAGTCATTATCTCCCATTCTTCATTATTGTGGCAGCACAGTCATGAAAGACATGTGCAGCCAGACCATGATTTGAGTTTTTCTGTTTACAACAGCCACAATTTATCATTAAAAAAAAAAAAAAAACTAACCAGTATCGCTGAGCTGCTGTGTGTAATATTAAAGACAAATAGAATAAGGTCTGATAATCTACCTTCCAGCCCAGATACACCCTCACCTGCAGAATATCACACACAACTGTAGCTGGAAAAATCTGTTTCACAGGGCATCATTTGTACAGTGGTGGGGATTATGGAGAAGACAAGTAGTTGAGCATCAGACAGCAGCTACTGCACGTTCCAACACCCTTTTCTACTGGTTTTATTTTTATTTTTTTTAAACATATTTGGAAGAGGAGGCATGGCACACATAGGGCATCGGGAATACACCGAGCAAGCCGAGCAACAAAGTTCTTCACTAAGGTCTTCCCTGGATGGGGGTATCAAAGACCTGTGGCTGCATTAAAAACCCTGTTTAGACTTTGAGACACGTCTCAGTCTTTTCATTGCGCCTGGGCATGAAATGAGAATCCCAGCCAGGAGAGGACAGCGCGGGTCCTAACGGTTCAAGTGTGCATGTAAATTAAAATAGGCTCAAATTAAAAAATAATAATAAAAAAATAAAAATAAAAGGGTCTGTAAGTTTGGATCACTTTGGGACAACAGTAAGTGACTTGTCATGTGCTCATTAAATTTGGTATTCATTAAGGACAGTGTCTCTTTAGTACAACAAGCCCCTGCAGTCTCTACAAGAGCCAACGTCTGGTGCCCCAGACGCAAAGATCCTCTTCCCATCAACACGTGAGTTAATTTACCTCATCGAAATTTCTTCACTTTATACCTTTCAAAGGAGGAAAACCACCTCACGTTTGCTTGCCAAATGGCTCTGTGAAATGACAGGTCACAAGGCACAAACTGTTTAAACACTGGAAAAACATTTTGAGGGTGGTGCCCTCATCCCGCGAAACCTATAGGGAAGAGCTTCCCAGCCCACCTTCCCACCCGCCCCAGGAGGCCAGAGGTGCCCAAGCAAAAGCCACACATTACCACTTTCCAAAATGGCACAATCTGAAAATGCAAATTAGCTAGCTAATTTCTTGCCAGTCTCACATTAATTATTACTCTTTATCAGTTTAAACATTAGTGTCACATGTATGGTTACGGGGCTACTTGTCTGCGCTTTTAGAGCAGATGTTTCGAGAAATGTGGAGTGTAAATATTTATGGTTTAAAAGAAGAGACTTTGTCATTTGAAGAGCTCTGTATCGGTTCTCACGCTGCTTTCTTCCATACTTTTGGACAACCACTTTGCTGTCGGTTTGCTTTGGAAACAGTCAAATACTTTATATGTACATGTAAAGTGCCACTTGCAAATTCTGCTCTTCCAGCTCAAAATATCAAATATTCAAACACACACAGGCTTAGAACAGAAAATGTTGTTTTCCAAAAAGAGTTTTACTCTTTGTGTTGTTCAGGTCTCGCATGCCATTCCCTTTCCTTCATGCTATTCCCATGGTGGAGATACTCGGCACCTTTCAAAAATCAGGGCCAAAATACTTGATGTGGGAAAATTAAAATGGAGATACCCAAAGGGAGCTACCCCTTGGCAGCCTTGGCTGACGCTTTCCAGTAGCCCTAACCCCTCATAAGGGTTATTGCTCCTGTAATCACATAGAAGAAAAGGAAATGAGGTGAGAGCCTGGCCCAGGTTGCCCAGAGAAGCTGTGGCTGCCCCATCCCTGGAGGGGTTCAAGGGCAGGTTGGA
>JAOTQQ010000079.1:958816-986349 GCA_026546715.1 Gallinago undulata | reverse complement strand
CACCAGTGTCACCCCCCCCCCCCCCCAACCCCGAGCAACTGACAACGGAAAAGAGCAACTGCATTTGCCCCAAAAACAATTTAAGAAACAAGTATCAAATATTTGGTCTAAGCGTGGTACCAAACATGGTCACTCGGAGGCTTTCTACTTCTGGGCCTTGGAGCAGGCATTGCTTCAGACAACACAGTTTGTATGGACAACAAAAACACAAACACCCCAAAAACCAAACACACAGAAACACACAGCCCAAGCCTTAGCTACATCACCTTATTTAAAAAAAAAAAAAGGCGGGGGGGGAGAAGAAGAGGGGAGAGAAGAAAGAGGAAAAAAAAAAAAAAGAGAAAAAACAGAGGTCTACCGATTGCTCCCTCTGATATGAACAAAGATAAATACCAACAATTACAGAAACATAACACACTTTTAAAGAAACCACTGATGCATAAACTGAATTAGCTCAGTGTGTTGCTGCTCCATGGGAATAACACTCACTCCCTAAAAATGTAGGCGCAGGGATGAGAAATACAGGCAGAATGAAGGGAAAAAAGCAGAAAACAAGAGTCTGCTGTGTCCAGCCCCGAGCAGGCTCCTGCTGCCGGCAGCTGGGCTCCTTGCACCCCCAGCCTCATCAGCTTACACCAGTTCCTGCGAGGTTTTTTCCCCTTTTTTTCTCTCCTCTCCAATGGGGCAATTGGTTTGCTGTGTTTTTCTGCCATCAGAGGGTGACCTGCTGGAGCCCCAGGCTGTCACCACGCAGCCCCCCTTCCTCCCCCCCCAGTATCTATATCAACATGCTGAGGAGTTTTATAAAAAGGTGGATACTTAGTGTGGCCACTTGATAAAACATAAAAGATATCTATTCAAAGGCAATTTACATCGAAAAGAAAAACAAAGTATTAAAAATAGCACCCAAAGAAGAAATTTTTCCCCAATTTTGATTTCCCGTGAATTGTTGTTTTTAATTTTGCCTCCCAGAACAGCATTTCTGAGGACGTTGCCACGGACAAGGTAAGAAATTACCATGGAGAACCTCAACCAAGATTTTCCCTGGCTCCATCAGACTCCACTAAGTGCCCGCCGTGCCACACCAGAGACCTGGCCCCGTCTGGCTCAGTGTTTTAAAAAGGGAGTCCTTCCAAACCCGGGGGGGCTTCACACCCCTTCCTTCACCCGGGATGCACACCGTGCCGCAGAAAAAATCCAAGCTCTTCCATTTTTTTTCTGCTTTCTCTCCCAGCACCAGCCACCCAGATGCTCCCAGATCTCGCTCCTCCGCACTTTGACAAATCCAGAGCAGCTCCACGGATATTAAAGGTGTTGGTCCAGACTTACACCCGAGCAAACGAGCACACAGCCTGACCTTTTCTCTCCTTCCTTTCAGGCCTCCTAACGTGCTTTTCTTTAATAGAAAAGATAAAATATTTGTAAAACAAAGGAAATCCCTCAAATACCATGTAAATTCCCCTTCTAATTTTCCCAGATTCATTTTGAAACTTTTTTTTACTTTTTTTTTTTTTTTTAAGCTGCAAATAGGAATTGGCAACACTTTCCCCTCGGACTCTACTTTTTCTGCTGCACCCCCAGGCATGACACCCCCTGAAGACCCCCCTCTGGAGCCAGGACAAGGGGACCCTGCCATAGAACTGCCCTCTCCTTTCAGCCAGTCCCTTCGCCCCCCACACCCGTGCTCCCCGCAGCCTCACACACGGCTCTGTGTCTGCCCTTCAAGGTTAATATTAATGAAATCTTTAGGACCTCGTTCAGCTGAGGGACAGACAGTGCCTGGGTTCCTCTCGGCTGCACTTTCTCCGGCAATTCAGCAAAATACAGCATCTTTCGCATCTTTCTTAAGTTATTAAGATTTCTTAAGATTTTTCCCATCCTTAAGTTTGCTTTTAACTCGTTCTTTCCCCAAAGATCCCAGCATTTCTTGTGCAGCATTTGCTTATTCATTTTGTTAGACGTGTGCTAAATGGATTAATACACTTTAGATTCATTATGCCTTTTAGCATTATTAATCAGGACAGCTCTTCTGAAATGAGTGAAAGCCAGTGATAAAAAATACTTCTGTTCTCTGTCTCAAACAAAATACTTTTGCTGAAATCAAAAAGTCCCACTTTCATTTGTGTCATTTTTTAAAACCTAGTAATCACTGCAAAGCAGCATTTCTAACTTTTGAGTCATCAGCAGCACAAATAAAGCTTTCACAAATTGTGATAATTTCTCATCAAGGCTTTCCCACAGAGAAAAAAAAAAAATAAATTAACACAATGTCACATATCGTAAGCCAAAGGCTGGTACAGAACATTTTGGGGAATAAAAGAAATCATAGAAAACAAAAGCAGAGCATCGAACAGCACCAGGAGAGAGTGAAAGGGAGGCGCAGCAGCTCCATGAGCTTCTGTGGCATCTGCTTGGGCAGAATAACCTTCCCCATTCACAACCTGCAGTCTTCTCACCAGTAAAACAGTGGGGGAAAACCACTCCTGAGTGGGGTGCTCTTTTTCTGACCTTGAAGGAGAACTCTCCGCCTTCTGCAATGGAGAGGAAGAAGCTGGAGTCCCATCTCTTCTCCCTTACATCAGAAATAAGGCAGATTAACAAAGTCTTAATTCACTTAATTCACTGCAGAGGTCTGAAGGGAACTCTGGATGTCACCTTGTCTGAACCCTCTGCTTGAGCAGGGCTGTCCCCAACCCATTGCCCAGGATCATGTCCAACCAGCTTTTGAACATCCCCGAGATGGGGCCCTCCACAACCTCCCTGGGCAACCTGTGGCCATTCTCAGTCACCATCACAGTGACAAAGTGTTTCCTGAGCCTCTTGTGTTCCAGTGTGTGCCCACTCTCTGTTGTCCTGCCACTGGGCAGTTCTGACATCCTCTTGGTGTTTATAGATATTTCTAGACATTGGTGAAGTCCCCAGAGCCTTCTCCTCTCCAGGCTGAGCAGCCCCAGCACTCCCAGACCTTCCTCACAGCAGAGATCATAGAATCATTCGGGTTAGAAGAGACCCTTGGGATCATCAAGTCCAACCATCAACCCTACTCCACAAAGTTCTCCCCTACACCACATCCCCCAACACCACATCTAAACGACTCTTAATGAGATGCTCCACTCCCTTAAGCATCCTCATGGCCCGTTGTTGGGCTCCCTCCAGTACATCCACATCTCTCTTGTACTGGGGAACCCAGAACTGGACCCAGCACTCCCGTGTGGCCCCACCAGTGCTGAGCAGAGGGGAAGCATCACCTCCCTCAGCCTTCTGGAAACACCCCTCCTGATGCAGCCCAGGACACCGTTTGCTTTCTCTGCAGCAAGGGCATGCTGCCAGCTCATGGTCACCTTGGTGTCCACCAGGACCTAATGCTACTGGCTTCCTGCAGCAGCATTTCTTCCCCTTTGCACCACGTCTTCCCTACAGCTTCATCTCCAGCTTCCCGAGCATCTCTCTGCCTCTTCTAAATGATCCCTGGGGCACCGTAGCCATTAGCTCAATCACTGCACAAGAGAGTCTCTTTTTCCACATCCAGCGAGTAAAAAATTCACAAACCAAAATGAAATTGACTGTGATGCAAGCCATCGCTCTCCTGCAGCCCTGACACAAAAGGATGGCTCTCCTGCACGGGCAGGCTGCGCGGACCCCAGTTTAATTAAAAGCCTCCAGGAACCATTGATCCACGCTCACACCCTTTGGGATTTTTGCTGATGCTGAGACTTCAGGAGGAATCCGGATTTTATTTAGAAACACATTTTAACGTTCAGTGCAGAATCACGCTTCCCTTTCTGTCACCGGGCTTCCTCCCAGCCCGCTGTCACCCTGTCCCCTCCGCGTGGCTTGCAGCCCTCTGGAAACTCCTCCTTGGCACCAGCCTCGGCTCCGCGGGGGCAAGTTCAACAGATCAAACTCCCTACGGCACCCGGGCACGGTGTTTGCTTTCAGGCTGTTTTCCATCTGCTGCATAAAACCCTTAAATCTCAACAGAATTGTCACGACAACTTTCCAATTCCCAGGAGCCCTTGCACCGGGCCGTGTCGAAACACCCCATGTGTCTGGAAGTTTTGAAATAAATAAATAATGTGTGAGGAAACCCTGCCCTCGGTAGAAGATTAACAAATCTCTCAGACAGAGTACACTACGGTTTGTTGGGTTTTTTTTTTATACTGCTTCCTTATTTTCTTTCCTCCTCTTAAAATACAGCACGCCTATTAAGGATCACAGGGCAGAGAATGGATTTTATTAAATATTAAATTTTCTATGGCACCTGCAATTTGGAGTTTGTCAGATCTGAGCCTCCACAAGTTACAGGCTCAAAATTTGTAGACTGGAATGCAGGTTTCATTGGATCTCCACTGGGCTGCATCCATCACGTACTTTCTTTTACCTCTGCCAGTAAGTAACAATTAAGGTGAATTTATGACAGCAATCCTTACAACAGGTCTATACAAGAGTTCACAAACAATTTACCACCACCCCCCCCACCTCGGGTGCCAGCTGGAAGCCCCAGGTGGCAAAGTGCCCTTCATTGAGTTACACCAGAATCCAGCATTTTCCTTTCCTGCCATGGGGGCGAATCCCGGAGACAACTCGTTCCACCAAAGAAATCTGCTCTCGAAGGAGACTCCCCACCGTGCCCCAAACTCTCCGTTTCCAGTCCCCCAACATGGCCTTACCCCTAAGCACCAATTTACAAGTGTGGAAGGGGAGAGGAAGGGGAAAAAAAAAAAAAAAAAAAGGCAAGAAAAGACTTTTCACGCCCTTAGAAAGGAAACCTCTCACTCGACACTTTGCTAGCTTATCTGCCAAATGTCAATTCTTTTAGGAATTATTGTTGCAAAAGAGGAAAATCAAGTTCATTTGCATCCATTTTATGCCCCCGCCGGCCCGAACCCAAATCAGCCGAGTTGCTTCTTTATTTACTGCTGTTACGAGGTGGGAAAACCAAAAGGTCTTTCTCTTCCTCGCGAACCTGAGCAACCGGAGGGAGCAATCCGAAAATCCACGGGAGGGAAAGAATTCCTCAACGTGACTCTTAAGTGCGCGTCCCCTGAGGATGCCGGGTACCTCATCTCACCAGCCAAACAGGTAATTAGCAGTTCCCGACGCTCGGTGATGTCTCCGAGAGGTGCCGTAGGCAAACGGCATCCAAAAAGCTCCCATTTGTCACCGGAACAGACCCCCCTGCGGCAGGGAGCGGGTCGGCGGGCGATGGTGAGCCCCGCTGCAAAGTCAACGCTTCTCCTCAATGCTAAAGACAGGACGGATTTGGGGATTAGAACTTATTTCTGCAGGGCTGGAGGCAGGCGAGGGAAGGCTAAATACCGAGGAAAGGGGTGTAAGAGTGCAATTATGCATTGATTTTTCAAACAAGCCTAAATCAAACAGCCTCATCGCCGATTTTTTTTTATTTTATTATTATTATTTTTATTTTTAATCTCGGTGCTCCTTTTCATCCCAAACACACTCTGCCAGGGAGCCAGGCGGAGCGGCGCTGTGGCGGCAGGAGATGCTGAGCAGGTAATCAGCTACAAAAGGCAAGCGCAATAAGCAAAGCGGCTGAATTGCGATACTCTGCTGGGGGAAAAAAATGGAGAAAATTTTCAGAAGCGGATAAAAAAAAAATAAAAAGATTCCCTTAGATTTGCTTCACCTTTAATAATGCAAAATGGTGATAGCAAGAGTCAACAATGATGCTTAACTTTTTTTTTTTCCATTCTAGAGTGACTTTTTCGATGGGGACAGAGAATGAAATTAGCTACTATTATGTCTAAAGTTAAATAAAGTAAATTAAGTATTAAGTTATACAGTGAAAAAAAAAAGAAGTTAGCACCAGGAGTGAAGAGGTTTTAGGGCGTACGTGTGGTGGGTGGGTGATGGGGAGAGGGCTCACCCCGGCTCCAGCCCCCTCCTCCAGGGAGGCAGAGCCCACCCAGAGCCATCCAGGCACGTCCTGGGATTGCTCCCACCCTGCACCATCCTCCTCCTCGCCCTGGGCAGAGTCCCCAAACAGAACTAAGCGGCCAAAGCCCCCCAGCGATGGGGTGAGGCACCCCACCAGAGTGGTGGCTTCTTGCAAACCACTCAGGAAACAAACTGACAAAATTACAAGGGAAAAAAAAAATCTTAAATATTCTTAATTATGGTGCAGTTGTATTTCAAAGGAAAAAAAAACATCTTAAATATTCTTAATTGCGGTGCAGTTGTTATTTTCCTGACTCTTTCAATACTTCTGAATGAGAAGGGTGATTACTAAAAAAACCCACTGAATTTTAACAATAAAAGATGCAGATTGAGTAGCAAATCTCTATTGAGAAAAGAGAGTAAACACCTTTTCTTAGTGCGCTTTTGTGGCTGCCCATTGCACGCTCAAACACCTCTTTCTGTAGGGCTACGCGTGAGTATAAATGTATTTATATAGGTCCCCAGTGAGTGAAAACCCACAAACAAACAGTAAAGTGCACACAGGCATCTTCAGAAATCCCCAATAATATTTCAAGCCAGAAGCTTCAGCAAATTCAGCAACGGGGACTGGAGCACAACTTCTGCTCAACGACAAACCGAGGGTTTTCCTCATCAAACAGAGAAAATGAGCTCAGGAAAAAAAAAAAAAGCAAAAAAAAAAAAAAAAGCATTACAGCATTACTACTTTTTTGTTTGATTTCCCAGATCCACTTTTTTTCCCCCCCCTGTATAAACTCCGGCTGCCACCGGTACCACAGGCGGTGACACACAGACAGGGAAGGGACATGACATACATAAAGCAAACAGAAGCTGAACAAAACACAAGACGACGGCATTTACAACCCAGCTGACAAAGCCAGTCACTTCACTTTAAATAATGTGGCAGGCAGCAAAAATATAGTAATTACAAGAATTTCATTTTCATTAACTAATAAACCAAGGAAAACAATTTAAGTATCTGAATGTCATTTTTCAAATGAAAATAAACTGTAAACATTTGAATAACATCACAGCAGGGATAATATACCTAAGGAAACCTATTGAAATATGCTGGTGAATTCATCCTCTTTTATCACATTAAAACTGCAATTGACTGTAAACCTCCTACCACTCTCCACTGAGACTTTAATTGTAAAGATTCCTGTTACATATCATATTAGAATTTAGTTAAAATTGTAGAACACATTATTTCCAATCAGACAGCCAACCATCACTCACAAAGATTTTTAAAAAGGTGATTAATAATTCATCTCAGATAAGGAAAAGATCTATATTTATACCATCTTCTCAGCCACCATAAACTACCTGACAATTGTTCAGTAATGATGCCCAGTAAATTCTTTAAAATGGTAATTTGTCATTCTGTCACTTCATTTGTGACCTAAAATTCCTCACTTGAGGCATCATCAAATAAATTAATCACTTTCCAGGATCCATTTCTCTGTTCTGCACGTTATTATGCCCAGGCTCTCTTGTGTTTCTCTTCATTTACATATATTTAATGGCTCAGCAGTGGTTCACTATGGCACATAACGCACACATCTCATTACAGGTGAAATATTCTAACTGCCACTATCACTGGGAAAGAAAATAACTCTCCCAATTTAATTTTCCTGATGTAACAAAACCATGATTCTTCACTATGAAATGTTGATGCCATCCATCAGTCACAATCAATAAAATCATCATAGAAGTACGCCTTCTTTAGCATCATTCCTTCATACTGGTATTATTTGAGGGAGGTAATTAAACTCATAATATGTAATGAATGTAAATGAAGAAAAAACCCTCGTGTTCTCCCTCTAACTATGCTTATTTTACTGCTTTGATTTAAAGTATTTTTTACATCTTACAATCTATGAAATACACAAAGCCCTGAAGGAAAGGCATCAGAAGTACAGTAAGCATCAATCAATACATATAATGACTAATTAAAAAGGAACATATTTTAACATTAAAAAACCACCAAATGCTGTTATTTATAGATTTTTCACTTAAAATGATGCATTCCCTCTGGACTAATATATTTGCTGTCTTTCTGAAATATAGATTGCAGTACTCTGGTTTTAGATACTGTTGCTTGTGTGCCTCAAAAAGCAAACCAAAGGGGTTCTATGGGCGTGTGGTCCAGCACACCCCCCCCATTTTGTATAGATAAATATATATACGTGTGCAATGTATTCTCACACTAGAGAGAAAACCTTAATAATTTCAGTTTCTTATGTGACTGGGCTCATGTAAGTCAAGAAAAAACAAGTCTCTTAGAAATGATAACTTTTAAAGAAGTCCACCAAGAAAAGATGGGTAAAGAGCACTATATTTTTCCATAAAAAAGCAAGAAGGCATCACCTCCCTCGTAAATATACATGCCACTTTGCTTAGATTTAAAGAGCGGGATGAATAACACTTCTGTTGGCATGAGGAAGCCCAAAAGACACCACCACTGTCCAGAACTCACTGGCCACCAGCCTCCTGCTCCCCTGACGCTGCTCTGTGGGCATCTGCAGGGCTCTTAGCCCCCCACGGCTGGTGGCCACCCACATCCCAGGACATGTGTGGGACATCCTCCACAAGGAGGATTTTCCAAGAAGGAGAACTAATGCCAAGCTTCTGCTGCAAATCACAGAATCATAGAGTTGTCTGGGTTGGAAGGGACCTTTCAGATCATTGAGTCCAACCATCAACCCAGCACTGCCAAACCCACCACTGACCCATGTCCCTCAGCACCACGTCTGCCCGGCTTTGAAATCCATCCCTCCAGGGATGGGGACTCCTGCCCTGGGCAGCCTCTGCCAAGGTTTCACAACCCTTTGGGTGAAGAAATTTTTCCTAATCTCCATCCTAAACTTCCCCTGGGGCAACTTGAGGCCAAAATAATTCATTTTAGGCGTTATTCCAACACGGAGTGCATGTGGGGCATCAGACTCCTGACACCGGGCAGGAGGGGAAAAGGGGGAAATGACAGAAGGTGGCTGATGTGACCAGGCTGGGCAACTGCCACACTGCCCACGGCACATCATGCCATCGCCTGACTAATCGTGACACTGCTATTTTTCAGTGATGCTTAGTTTCAGACACTGTGTCCCTTTCCCCCTCCATGGGGATGCGGGATGCCATTAGCCCAGCTCGTGCAGGACACGTGCCTCAGCTCCTGGCCGGCATGGAAAGAAAGGACTGGTCAATTTGGGGTTCCCTGTTTGAAACAGGCTTGAAGTGAAATTTATAGCAAGGTTGAGATAGAAATTGGAAAAAGAAAGCACAACAACAACAAAAAAAATAATATACATTTTAAATAACTATTAATTCACAGATCTGCATGAAACTTCTGCACCACAGAAAGGAACAGAAGGTACAGGCTTCTTTTTTTCCCCCGCTACTATTATGCTTATTTTCATGGTGATTTTTCACCAGGAAGGCCTGTGCAAGCAGGAAAAGGGACCTTTCCTGCCCAGGGACACCGTGGCCACCCCAACGTGGGGCTGTCCTTGTCAGAGCAGCTGAAACGGGCAGCAAGGTGTCCTCCAAAGGGACAGCAAGTCACGAGTTAAAAAAAATAAAATTCAGGACTTCAAACCCAGTAATTAGCAAGTATTTTGACTTGTGTTCCCTTCAGTTTTCCTCTGCAGAGCTTCCCGGCAGCCCTGTTGGAGGTGCTGGTGCCACCACTCCTCCGTGTCCCAGAGCTGTTCCACAGGGCTGGACAATTAGTGCAATTAGTGCACCCCTTCCCGCGGCACAGCCGTCCCTCTGCGGGCACTGGGGGGGGGGACACGGAGGGGAGGGAATTGCCTCCCGTGAATAATGCTGTTTATTAGCACAGCTGGGCAGTGCCTCGGTGCACTTCAGCGTTTTTCTTCCCAGTCACCACCAGTAAACACGAGCCCAGCATCACCTCCGAGCCCCAGAGGAACCGGGGAGAGGGGAGGGACCCGCAGAAAACATAAATGCAGTTTAATGCTTCAACACCAGCTGTATTTGCTGGGTAAATTAAAGAAAAAAAAAAAAAAAAGAAAAAAAAATGCATTTGTCTATTTTAAGCTAACACAGAAAAAGTTGTTATCAACCACCCCCCAAACCCTGGGACCTGCTGAATTCTGCCACACCTGTGCGAGGGAGCAGAATGAGCAAAATACGAGGGGATTGCCAAAAAAAAAACCAAAAACAAACAACCAAAAACGGGATTTTTTTTTTCCTGGGTAATTGCATCCCACCGCTGTCCAATGACCTCGCAGCCATCAGCTGGCACAGGCTCCTCCATCCCTGTCCCGTGTACACCTCCACACACCCCACACACCCTCCCTGTCCCCTCTCCCGCACTGTTGTGCTGCGGAGCTGTTGAGCTGTCATGTTTCCCTCTGGAGGTGGCTGTAGTTCTGCTCAGGGTGAAGCAGACTCTTGTTGTAGGCTCCTTCTACCCAGGTTACACAACTGCGTTTGCAGAGCACGCTCGAGCACGGTGTAACACGGGAGCCGAGAGCTTACAGAGCAAATTGAACCCAAGAAAATGATCTACCCACGCCCACACCGAGCTCGGATTCTCTAACACTGGACTGAACCCCACAAAACACAAAAAACCCCTCTCCTCTGTGATATTTCTGTAGTCCTCCTGCCTGCAGAGAAGTGAAAGAGCAGGAACTACCAGCAGCAAACACCAAATACGTGAAGACCTTTGTGCCACCAAAGCCAGATGGTCCTGCTCCTGGAGAACCCACTCTCCTGATGGACACATCCACAGCCTTGACCCACCACAAACCAGACCTGGCTCAGGCACCACCATCTATGTGCTCTCCACAGCCATGGAGCTTTGAGGGGTGGGAATTTATCTTGCCCCTCACACCCTGGATAACATATCTACAGTACTTGGACATGTCTTTGAACACTTGGACATGTCTTTGAACACTTGGACATTGAGACCTCATCACTCTCTACAACTACTTGAAAGGATGCTGTATACAGAGAGGTTGGTGCTGGTCTCTTCTCGCAGGTCATTAGTGACAGAATCAGAGGGAATGGCTTCAAGCTCCAACAGGACATTAGGAAAGAATTCTTCACAGAAGGAGTGGTCAGAGACTGGAATAGGCTGCCCAGGGAGGGGGTTGAGTCACCATCCCTAAAGAGTTGTTTAGATGTGGTGTAAGGGAGAACTTTGTAGAGTGGGGTAGATGGTTGGACTCGATGATCCCAAGGGTCTTTTCCAACTGAAATGATTCTGTGATTCTATGTCATACAGGCCTACCATCACACTGTACCAGGGCCAAGAAGAATGAGTTCAAGGGGGATTTCTCCTATTAACCATGAAAATAAAAACTTTCATATTAGATTCTAACTTGGAACCCGTCTACTACTTTGGAAAACAAATTTCAACAGTGCATGTGTGGCAATTACTAAACTTTGAAACTGAGTGCTCAAAAAGCAAGGGTTTGAAACTTGATGCTACAGGCAAAAGTTTGGCTTAAATACTCATGTCTTTTTTCTAGCTGCAAATTAAACTGATTTACTACAGAAAAATATTCCAAGGAATTATTTTAAGAAGAGTCTGTTTATCAAGGTTGCCACATAGAGACCCAGTACTGGTCTGGAACCACTGCTTATTCAGGTGCTCAAAAACAGCACTCCACATCACGTTTCATGTTTACTGTCTGTTTACTGGCACCATGCTAAATTTGGGATTTTTTGTAACCTAATAGTTATGACCAGTCGAATAGCATCAGCACATTCCTGGTAACGTTCACTACCTGGAGCTGGCATTTTTTAACTCTCCCATGCACTGAGGCCACCAAACTGCCTACAGGAGGCTTTAGCTTCACATTTTGTCTTTCACTCCTTAATTCCATGCAGCGTTAAGACATTTATGATCTTTACGATGCCTAGAAATCTTAGTCCCGGTGAAGCAAACAGCAGAACTCCCCTTGGTTTCCTCAGGACCAAGGCTTCACTTTTGCAGTAATTTCCAGTGACAGAAAAAAAGGAAATATTACACCAACGTATTTCTGTTTTTCCCCTTTTTTCCAATAACTGTTATCACTGTCGCTTGTATGCGAGGCCCATGAGATATAACAGAAGTAGCAAGGTTCTCTTCCGCAGCCGTTATAATACTTGCGCATAATACGTCTTGTGAGAGGACTATGATTCATTTTTACTACTCATTAGGTGGCTTGGCTGGTATGCTATGAATATTGTAGCTTACGCATGAAAAGTCTGCTACCTGCAATATTTGTAATTCTTAAACTCTCTAATAACTACTGAGACACCCAACAGATGCAGGAGCGCGCATCAGGGTGAATATGTTATGAAACGGGGCCGTTATTACATTCAATTTGGCAACGCTGCTCTCATACTTCTGATGTAAATGAGTTTGATACCAATTAGGAGAGGCACATTTTAATACGGTTACTTATTTCTCTGCAGCCCCCTGCAATTACACCAGTTTTCCGCTTAAAAGTTTACTTCTGGTAATTTTGCATTTTTTTTTTTATTATTTTTTTTTTATAAGTGTTTGCTTGACGAGAACTTCTGGAGTGCTGAACAGAACAAGCACCTGAGAGAAGAAAGAGGAATGAATCCTGCCTGGGAGCGCTACCGAGGACACAAAGCCAACAGTCTGACAGGGTCCCAGCACACTTAGCATAGCGTTTGCATAGCAAGTGCACATACAAGGTTAAAGGCAATTTAAAAAAAAAAAAAAATTAATTTTCTCTTAAGGCAAATTTACCTTGGTTCCGAGCCCTTATTATCCTGGGTTTTGATGACAACTGGCTATTCACAAAATAGTTCAAGGTAATAAAGAATTTATCATTTTCTAGTTTGAATTGCAGGTTGTGGGTCTTGAAGATGACATTTCACTGCTGTGGTTACTCTCACTCCACCATCAAAATAACTTCAGCTCAGTCCTGAAGGGCTGTTCTGGAGCGCTTTGAGAGTCCAGAGTCCAGATTGTGACCTGTCAGAGGTGAAGCTAAAAAGGTGCCTCTTCCATCAAATCCATAAGGATTGCAAAGGTACCACGGAAGGCACGACCACGGTCCGCATCTCAGACAGCTCCCATGTTCTTACCAGGTGGGAAAAGCACCCTTGTTTGGGGCTGCTGCTGCCACTGCCCCACCACCCACAGCTTATTTAAAGCTTCTGGCAGAAAACTGAAGGCAGACCCCATCACCAGCCATAGGAAGCTTCTGTCTCAGGAAGGGAGGTCACCAGGTACAATACTAACAGATGAGCTACTGGTGCTGCTGGAATTGCCTCATATGCTCCTTTTTCGTGCCTCTTTTTTGGGTGCTGCTGAACGTTCACTCATCAGTCTGGCAGACTTTTCTGGTTTCTTCCCCATTTTAGAACTAAGTGGGAACGCGAAGCAAAAAAACTTACCCACCACCAGAGACAAGGTGAAAGCAAAGTCTAAAGTAAGTTTAACGTAATAAAAAAAAAAATAACCTCAAGAGCCCTCATATTTTAAATTAAAGGGCCTGGCTCCAACATTCAGAGCTGGACTTTGATACGGGAGAAGGAGATCAGTCAGCCCATGGGTGGAGGTGTCTGCTGTTGTTGGAACCATCCCTCCCAGGCTCTGCTCACCAGGGACCTGAGCTCAGTGACCTGCAGACGACTTCAAGAGCTTTTGAGTTTGCAGATGGAGAAGACAAGCAGGGCTACTGCCCCCGTGCTGGGGCTGAGCCTCCCCAGCTGCTTGCCCCAACCCATGGGCTGCCAAGGACCACCACCACCACGGCAGAAGATAATGCTGCCCATGGCCCAGAGCTTCTGCCACATCACTCTTCATCAAAAACATCTCAAATGCTTTTGAGGCATTTGCGTCAAAGACAAACACAGGCTTGGTTTTGTTTTTTTGTTCTTTTTAAATGGGCAGATTCTTCACAGCCAGGAACGGCACTGACTGCTGACCATCCACGGCTGCTCACTGAAGGTTCTCAATAAACCACCAGCAAAATACACATTTTCTGCCTGTCAGGGCAGAAGGAACTACTCTGCAGACCTTTTAACCACCTTCTCTGATGCGGATCTCACAGCCAAAAAAAAACCACCGGGATTGGTACCACTTTCAGTCTACTTAGAAAAAAACCACACACACCCCAACCACTAAAAGAGCTTAAAGGTGGATCAAGACCCCGCGGGCCATCAGCCCTGGACTTCTCAAACTTCCCAGGGCCCTGGCCGCCGCCGTAAGGTGGTCTTCCCCGTGGGAAGTGCTGTCCGTGGCGAGCCCTGGCGCGGAGGAGCGTCTGTCTCGGGACGGCGATCCATACATCTGCGAGTACATTAGGAGCTGACACCCTCGGAAACGCTGGCAGCATCAACATCTAATCGATATGCATGTTCACCAGCAAAGCTGACTAGTACATCTGTTCTGCGAAAAAACATACATTCTGCCTCTAGTACAATCACTGTAATTAAAAATTAACATGCATTAATTGTTGGGAGCTGATGTAAACAGCTGATGTTCCACTTAGCCCTGTCTTCTGTACATATCATTAGGCAAAGCCAAATATTGTTAAGTAAACAGGCAACACTTACAAAAAGAAATAGAAAACTAATTCCAACTAAATAAATTGACAACACAGTGCAAGTCATATTAAAACAGTTGAGATAATTATTAGGCTACTGGACTAACAGAGAGAAAATCATAGAAGACATACTTAATTGTTTGAATCTCATTTCAGTAAATGTATTTAGGCACAGTGTGAAATATAATTTAACTTGAAGGCGTCTGCAGTATTTTCCCAGAAGCAGGATGAGCATTATGCTGGTGAAATAAAAATGTAAGTCGGAGTTTGATGCGCAGGTAAAATAAATAACTTCTCAAATGCAGTAATCTCAACCAACTGCTTCAGCACCCGGCGGTCTCAAGAGAAATTCAGGTTGGTTATGCAATGCTAAAGCTTTGGTGTGTGGTTTGTTTTGTTGTTTTTTTTTTTTTTTTTTTTTTTTTTTCCTTCTTGAGATACATCTGCAAAATTCCCCTCAATACCAGTGGGAGCCACATGCAGACACCGAGAGAAGAGCACACTCCCGAGGAGTTACATCCTACTTTTTATCATTGTTATTTAAATGTCATCGCAAAATAATTTCCCCCAATTTGTATACCAAGAAAAAAAGAAAAAAAAAAAAAGGGCAAATAAAACCCCAGCAAATCTGCTCGGCACTGCACATCCTGAGCTGCTGCTTCAGATCAGAGTGGTACCGCTGCAGATTGCCTGGGGGGTGTCAGCTGCCGGTACCCCCAGGCTGCTGGCCCCGCTGCCGAGCCCCGGGTGCCTCCGCTGTCAATCTCCCTCCTCCGCCCGCGAAGCGACGGGAAGCCCGAGTTTAAAGGGCTAAAAGGTGAGGGAAGGGACCTCTGCAAACAGAGGAGATGATGGCACCCACGCTTCCTCACCCCTGCATTTTGAGATCCGCCTGCTGGGCGTTAGGGGTGAAATGCCCGCCCAAAGGATGCTCGCGGCCGGGACCCCCAGGGACAGGGACAGGCTGGATGCCCGAGGGCAGAGGGAAGGAGTGCAGGGGAACCCAGGAACTGCCACCCATCCTTCCAGCCACAGCTGAATTCAGGGGCTTGAGAGCAAGGACTAATCACTTAGTGGCTCTTGTCATTTCAAGGAGTCAGAAGTCAGCCAAATTTAGGCTTGGTACGAAAGACAAATTTTGTTTTTGCTTGTTTGTTTACAAAAATCAATTTCAAGTGGGAATACCATGAAGGCTTCTTTTTTTTTTCCCCTTAATAGACAAGATTAAATTTATTTGTTGATTATCACTGAGGAATCCTGCTAATCCACTCCAATACCATTTCCACACAATTCCTGTCATAGTTTTGTGGGTTTTTTTTTGTTTTTTTTTCCTCTGCCACATCCACAAAGCCAGTGGTGGGCTGGGACCCCCAGCAACCCCACTTCCATCTCACCCCCCACTTCCATACCCATGATGCTTGAGCTGTGCTGGTTTGGATATTTCCAAAACCCACAATCATCCTCTATTTTATTTTTTTTTTTTTTTGGCTGGGAGTTATTTGAAGCATAAAAAGTACAAGACAATTGTGCCTTTATATCACCGCTGCAGACTGGGCTTGGGAAATGGTTGAGAGATGGGGAGGGATGCCACAACCATGGACTGAAATCTAAGCTCAGCAGCATCAGCCACGCACCTCAGTTTCATCTATCGGTTCTGGAAACTTTAAAGATAATCACTGGAGGATTCTACAAAAGTTTAGTAATTAACTACATGGAAAGCACAAAATCCTGCCTTATAGACACTTTCTCTGCAATCGCAATGGGTTGTACTGTTAATATTCTTGAAAACCTTTGAGGCAAAAAAGTAGTTCACTATCCCTTCCATTAGTGGTACATGGCCACAACTGGCGTAAGTTAAACAAAGTTGGACTGAGAATGTATAAAAATTCTCACTAAAACACCCCAAACAAAGAGGATTTTGATGCTTCAATGCTGTATTTTAGTTTTGGTGGTGGGTTAGCATTTGACTTACTAACACGGATGAAACAATTCTGCTCTTGAGGACCTTCCCATTGCAGACATTCACTTTTCAACCAAACACCACAGGTTTGCCATCATTTAAAGTCCCACCACACCTCCCAAAGTCCCCACCCGACTCCCTGCCCTGAAACCCCTGAAAGGTTCCCAGCACTGCTCAGCTGTTTCATAACAATATCAGGCTCATGATGAACCAAATGAGTTCTGATTTGTGCTATTTAATGTCCTAATGGCTTGACTAGTTAGGTAGATAATTACACAGTATGATTTATCCAACCCATTTATAAATATTTATAATAATGGATAGATTAACCTTTGGGATTTCTATCTTGCAATCCCTTTGGTGGAAGGGGGATCGCTCCACCGCAGCGGTGAGCGCTGTCATCTGCCAGTGAGCTCTCCTACGGGCATGGGGATGAGGATGCAGCTTGGTCCATGGGACACAGCGGCCAAAACCCAGGGCCAAGGGGTCCTGGCCAGCACCTACCAACACCATCACACCTCTTCCTCCTCTCCCTGGGTCGGAAAAGAGCATCTCCAGCTGTGTTTCCCAGTTTCATTTCATGGAATGATAGAATGGTTGGGGTTGGAAAGGACCTTGAAGACCATCTAGTTCCAACACTCCTGCCCTGGGCAGGGAACCACCAATTTAATCGGGAAAAGGAAAAACATGAGTAAATCAGGAATCTCACACTTCTGCTGCTGAATAATATACCATGGAAGAAAACAACTGCATTCTCAGACTTCCAAAAACGGTCATTGTTGAGCAAAGCTTCGGAGGGAAGTTTAGTTGGTTGGAAAATTCACTTGGACGGGTTTGTTCCCCGCCGGGGGCAGGGAGAGAGGGGGTCGCTGGGCAGCAGATGTAGCACCCGCGTGTGACGGTGTGAGTCACAGCAGCCCCCGCCACCCCAGCCGGGCACAAGTGACACATTGTCGGGCCCCGCCATCGCTCCGGCCCCGGGATGGCAACGCCAACGCTGCGCTCGGTGGGGACAAAGGGGCAGTGTTCACTGCCACCAGAGCAAGGGGCTCGACCTGCAGATCGCCCCACTCCTCGGGAAAGGGCAAAGAGCAGTGCTCGCTGCGGCAGAGAAATCGGTGCATTTTGAAAAATTCTGCTCCAAATCCTGTTTTGTTGTTGCTGTTGTTTTTGTTTGGGTTGTTTTTTTTTTCCCTTTTAATTTAAAAACCCATCCGAATATGCAAAGTCAGATCTAGGACTTTATCTGGCAGAACGGTTTCTCAGGACTGACAAAAAAAAAAATAATATGCTAAATACACATTAGAGACAAATAAAGAATACAATTTGGCCTTCCATGGCAATTACCTTTTCAGACCTTTTTACTTTCTTGGACAATGTCCAAGCCTATGCCTGTCACATTTCTGAATTTCGATACAGCATAAGCTTTCCAAATTGCAGGTTGTGTGTCCCAGTAGTGTAAGAAGAAAAAGCACTCTAGTCCTTGGCCAACGGTACTGAAAGTCAACAGAAACGAGACAAGTCTTTGTAGGCATCACGGAAGATTCTTCTTGAGACCATTAAAGCACTGTAAAACTGATTATTACTGTATCCTGTGATTTCTAATATTTTACAACATCTCTCTTTGGTTAGGAGTATCCCTCTGCCTAGATTTTAGATTATTAGGATTGTGTTTAAAGAAAACTACTCTGGCAACAAAATGAAAACGCATGAGAATAATTAAAGAGAAATACCCAGATTTTATACTTCTAGAACTTCACTAAAGAGTAGAAACACTTTTATTCTCTGAGATTGAGCTGTGGCATTTAGCTTTCCTACTGCACGCTTAAACAGAGATTCATTGTATAAGCCATTAAAGAGTCGGCGAAGGACACAAACCACAATGTTTTAAGATTATTTTTTTTTTAATCGGAATATTAGAAAAAATTAACAGAATAAATTTTGTGCTTAAGACCTCTCTTTTTTTTTTTTTTTTTTTTTACACACAAACTATTGCGCGTATTAAAAAAAAATATATAATCCAAAACCCAACTATTTCCAAAACGTCTCTGTGTCCCAGACCAGCTCCACTTGCCTGCAGCAGTGTGAAAGCACATCCATTTCCACGGGAGGTAAATCCCTACTTCATCTTGTGTAATTTCTCAGTTTGACACCAGCACTTGGGCGATCCCCGGCCCCTCTGCATTCCCACACCTCCGCTGATTGCTGACATTTGTGTGCAGCCAGAGCCCGAAACGGGGGAGAGCAGGAGAACCAGGACCCTGGCCAGGAATAAAAGCCAGGGGGAGAGAAGGGCAGAGGAGATAAATTATGGCCCGAGATAACACAGTTTATTTGTAAGAACTGACCGAGGGATTAGATTATGACACTTTCAGGTCTTTTACGAGGGTCATAAGGGGTGGATGCTACAGGAGCTACGAGGACAGTTCATTTGTTGTGAGAAGAAGAGAACGCCTTTAAGTAGATGTTTTCTCCAACTTTCTTGCCAGCAAGGGTGGGATTACAGCAAACGCTCCACACTTGGGCAAGGCTTTAATTAGCATGCCAGCGATACTTTGAAGAGTTTTGTAACGTATGGAAAACTGGCTTATTAATGAGGCAATGCATTGTTTTGCTATTTGCAGAAGTTCTGTTGGGGAGGGGGCCTCAGAGCACAGAGCGCTGAGCTGCCCTAGGGGTTAATCACCATCCACCATCAGGGTGGCCCCAGGAGACCTTTAAAGGCTACAAATTGGGACTTTCACAACTTATTCCCACCTCTGCCATCTAAATCAAATACCTAAAACTTCCAAAGGCTTCAGTTTAATTATCCTTAAATTTGGTCTAGAACCCATAATGCTCTGTCCCACGTGAAGGCAGAGGTAGAAATTCTTCTCAGAAGACCAGACCATCGGGGTTCATAAGAGATTAAATTGTTTTAAGTTTGGTTTATCTGTCTGCCTGTTTAGAGTGAAATAATTGATAGCAACGAAAAAACCTCAAACCCAACCAAACACCTACTTAAAAGAATAAGCCCAGACTTTGCCTTCTGAGCTTCCTGCAAACATATATATGTATATTTACCCGTGTATTTATTTTACAATTCCCCCCCTCCTGGGGAGCGACGCAGAGGCAGCCAGGGCCAGTTCCTGCCCAGCTTTACTAGCCCTGAGTCCCACCAGCCAGGAGATGCTGTCCCTGCAAGGCTTGCAGGGTGGTGACACGCATGAGACCGGTCATAACCGTGGATTTGTCACAATATTGTAGAGTGTGGCATCGGATCTGTACAGCTGCTTTAGGAGAAGGTGTTTGCACAGCTGTGTGCTGCGAGCTGCCTCCTCCTCCTCCTCAGCTTCACCCAGGCTGGGCTCCATCCAGCAGCTCCTTCCCAACCCAAAGCACCCTCCACCAAACCCACGTGAGGCGGCGATAAAATTCATTTATGAGCAGAGGGCAGCTTTCCCGGGGGAACCTTTCCCAACGCTGAGAGCACAGGAGACAAAACCAGCCTCCCACAAATTAACAGCCCCCTCCCCAGTTCTGCCCACACCAGAGTTGGGCTGAAGAGGGTGGCAGCCATGTGGAGGGACCTGCTCACAAGGGGACACCCACGGGGTGGCTCGGTCTGGCACCAGCATTCGATGCGCAGTGAGCTCAGAGGAGCGTGGAGCTGTATTTTTAATTTTTTTATTATTATTATTAATTTTTTTCCCCCTCCTGTCTCTGCCCATAGGCAGTTTTGACACGAATCAGAATTTTGCAGTCCGCTGAGGATGTGGGAGTGTGGTCGGGGAGAGGATGGGGATCCAGAATGGGGATCCAGAACGGGTCCTGGGTGGGCAGCGAGCGCGGGAAGCGGGAGGTTTGGCCCCACCGCCGAGGTGCTGCTTCTGCACTGAGCCCCCCCCAGGCCGGGGAGATGAGGGGGGGGGAGAGAGGGGAGCTACAAATGAGCCGCTGGAGACCTCCTCCAGCTGTTCTGCACATTTGTAGGGGACAGAATCACGTTTTCCCTGTGAATCCTGGCTTCCTTTGTGGCCGGGTTGCTTTAGGCGATATCGCATCCAGCCGGCTGGGGGGCCCCAGGGGGGCAGCGGAGCCTGGCTCGGCGAGGAGGGAGGGAAGATGGATCACATTAACATCAAACTGCCGATGGCCCGGCCCAGGACAGCCCTCTACTAGTGGGAAGAGGCAGTCACACCGTTGGTCAGACCCAAAAAAACAGCTTTGAACCTTCCTCATCAAAGTCCACGAGCATCCAGAATGGTGAGCGCAAAAGGGAAAAATTTATTGCCCATGTGCTAACAATACATTCCACCTGTAGCTAACAATATATTCCAGACTGAAGAAAAACCCACAGAAGAAGGGGGAAAAAAACCCTGTTAGAGAAGGAATTCCCTTCCTGAGATATTGGCCTTGATGCAGTAGCCCAGCAAGGACACAGCACTGCACGGTGTCCCTGTCCATGTTCCCACCATCAGGGCATCCCTGATGTCCCCAGGGTGGTGGTCTCACCAAGGAGATGTTGGACAACCCAAGGAGATGTGGACGCATCCCAGTGTCAATAAGGGGGATGTCCCACCACGACACTTTCTGCTCTGAGGACTCCCACTTGCTCTACGTGGGAAGAAGAGTACAGGGTCTGAAGAGACATTTACAGCCTTTTAAAGTAAATAAATCCTTGAAAATGTAACAGCCTCCAATGTGACTATATTCTCCGATAAAGCATTAAATGAAACACGCCATTCCCAGTACAAATAATTGCCTTTGTTTTCATCATTTTGTCTGGCGCATCGCAGGAGGCTGTAGAACAGTGTGAGTTTTTCTGATCTATAATCAGACAGTTCATAAAAATCCTAATGGAAATGAAGATTTTGCTATTTGGAGTGGTCAAATTTCCATTTTCAAACACATCACATTTTAAAACCCAGGTTGGCATTTTGGTTTGCTGAGAGTTTTAGGATAATAGCAAATTACACAGAAAATCTACCAATTCTTTGTCAAGTGAACTATGCAAAAAGGAACCATTAGTTCATAGTTCATCTGTGAGATGGGAAGACATCCTGAATAATAATTTTTTAGAGACTACGAAGGGCATTTATTCGCAAATAACGCTCACATCTACAGAATTAAAACTGCCCCTGCTGTCTGGAAAACCACTGTGCTCGGATTGCACTGAAGGTGTGTTTAAATAAATTTATTTTCCTCACTAAAAGGACAGGGGAACCTAAGCATCCTGTATAAGGCTGGCTCCCACCACACAACACCAGGGACAAAGAAGACCAAGGTGGCTCAGCATCCCATTGCCATCCTGTCCTGCTTCCATCCCCTCATCCCATTAACTTCATAAGTGAGCTGTTTGCTGTTATTCCCAAAACACAGTTTTGGCACAGCTTTCCTTTCACGTTTACCTACTGTTCTGTGCTTTGCTAGGACTCTGTTTTTTCCTTCTGAGACTTAAAAAAATAATAATAAATAAATAAAATAAATAAAAAAACAGCACTCAAAGACAACAGAAAGTGCTCTTTTATTCTATGCAAAAGTTACACTCTGTAGCATCGAAGAGACTCCCAAATCAGAGCTTTGGGCCCTGTTATTTAGAAACTAAAAACTCCACCTAGAGCAGACTATGAAGAAAAGGTATAAAAGACTAGTTAACTAAATTAATCTACTTTTCTTTCCCCCCCACAACAACAGTGCCCTGAGGCATAACCCGTACAGAAAATTGTCTGCAACTCATGCTTTGAAGCAAGCATGGAAAAGGAATCCCGCTGGGAATTCACTGCATTTGTTACAGTGCTGGGAGACATACTCATCCGTAAATACATTTATTTTGGCTTTGGGGATCTCAGACTATCTCAAATGTGATGTTTGCAATAAGCCTGGGCTAAGTGTATTCCTGGAACACAGAGGCTGGGAACGCCAGTAATGCTTTCCTGCAAGTTGGTTGTAAAAGACAAAAACGCACTCAGTATCTTCAGTTTATAGTTTATGGCTGATAACAAACTAGCGAGCACACGAGGAATTGGGGTTTTTTTTCTGGTTTTCTTTTTTTTCCTTTTAATTCTGAGGAAAACTCACAATCCTTGGCGATAATTTCATCGCAGATCTCATCTAGCACAGCAGATTTCTGTAGAGAGACTCCAACACACATTAGCCCTGACCCGAGGCCCCCGGCATCCTCGGACCACAAGGATGCTGTGATGGCAAATCCAGGGCAACACCAAGACCCCCACGGACAGAGGCCGAGTGAAACCCCACTTCAATCAGTGCACCGCGGCTCTCGGAACTCAGAAACACAGAAATGTAAACCCGGTGTATTAATAGCGACACCAAAGCAGAAATCAGTAGGTTTTTCTTCTGGCCCCTCTCCCCTCAGGCTGTGCAGTTCACCATATTCCTTAATGGTTAAAAACAGACACCAAGGCTCCCGGCGTTACCGGGTTTGTGGTGCAGGTGAGGTTCCAAATATTAATTCTAGAGACAAGACTTTTCTAGATTTTTAACTAAAAAAAAACAGAAACTAACTACAGAGACCTTTCCCCCTGCACTCTGGCCTGCATGGAAAAAGGCAAATACCAAGCGGGCCAAGGACTTGCTCTGGCAGAAGGTATTTTATTCCACCCATAATAAAGAAGCATCTTTTCCGAGATTAACTACCTGATCTCAGAAGACAAAAAGCATTTCCCTGGAAAATCTGAGCTTTCAGCATCACCCAATGGGCTCAAAGTCCCAGCCATCACCAGAACTTGGGGACTTCACCTTAAGAGACAACCCGAGAGGTCCCAACGGAGCATCCAATAAATATAATTATAAAAGCTAAAAAATCCAGAACGTCTCTGCATCAGAAGGAGGCATCAGCTCAGTTTGGATCCAATATGTTTTGGAAAACAGAACACATAAGGTTTTCTAAAGCCCATTTTACCACTAAAAGAGCTCCAGAAAATCTCAGCCTCTACCAAAACACTTCCAGGGACCTTCACCCTTGTTCTCAGTTCAATGTTTCAGTAACAATTCTGAAGAAAGAGGCCCATCACAGCATTTTTCCCAGACAGCACAGTCCCTGAGCCCAGCTCACACCCCAGCCCTGGCCAGGCCTCAGTGGCCTTTGGGTGTTGGACAAGAAGCAGAAAGTGAACCCAAACAGAAACAGAACCAACACAATTTCCTTCCATCAACACTGAGCAAAACACCAGCTGTCAGCAGCCTCAGTGATTGGCAAAAACGCATCTAAAGACAAAATTCAGGTTTTAAATATGTTCCTTATTGCTTTTAAGGAAACTACAAATAATCTGCAAGCATCCCATGAAAAAAAAAAAACAACTCCTTTTTTCAACATCCACTCTCCAAGAGCTTACCTCAACACTCTCATCACCAGGACTCCACCAGAGAACATGACTTTGCATTTCTGAGAGTTGTTTTGCTCCAGCCCCACCAGCTCATGAAGGAAAACATCCAGGAGCCTCCTCCCCATGATGACCCTTCTTATTCTCCTCCCACCACAGGTGGCCACACCAAGCCAAGGAGGAGCTGATTGCCATTACCACCAGCTGTGGAAATACATGGGCAAGGTCAGTGGGGTTCACCCCACCAAAACCCCAGCAGCTGCCTCCAAGAGGAGTGTGATGAGGTTGCCTGCAAACCAGCCTGGTAGGAAAGAGTCTCTGAGAAAATAAGAGGATGTAAAAGCCCTTAAAAGCCTCCCAAACTGTGACCCACTTCAGGAATCCCAAAGAAATCAATACGGCTTTGAGCACAAAAGCTCAATGCTCAATTGTTGATGAGTGGATTTAAAAAAACAACTCCAGTCTTGCACCTCCTTCAAGTTTTCGAACCAACACGATTTTGCACATTCTAGATAATTTAAATAAACGTTTGAAATTCTGATCTTCTTTTTTAGTTTTCTATAGCCAATGTCTAAAAATTTGAAATTTCAGGACAGTTTTGTTATTCCAATCAAAAAGAAGGGATGCTAACTGTGTAAACACCCTCTGAACTCTCTCTGAAATAGGACCGTTGATGCCTGCATTATCCAGAACAGCCCTACACTTAGGTCCTTCTTCTTTAGCTCCCATATTTCTTCTACATTTCTTGTTTCCCAGAAGAAAACACCACTCAGCTGATTACAGGAAGGTATGTCCAGTGGTTTTACCTGTGACGGGACACAACAAGGATCATGGCAAGGAAATATCTCCAGGCCACCACCTCAGATCACCACCAGTCTGAGCCAACAGCCCAACCTGGGCCCCTTAGGTGGGACCACCACTCCTCAGCTGAACTTCATGATTTCACCTTGTTCCATGAGAAAACTGCATCATTTTTCCAGCCAAGGCAGAAATATTCCTTGGAAGTTGAGCTGGTGTTTTCCAGCCGGAGCTCGGGATGGTTAATCCATCCCATCTCTCAGTTTTCTCCAGGAACCGGCCGCTGGATTTCCCACCCCACCCAGCAACGGGCTCAGGTCACTTAATTCCTCATTGTGAAAATCAAGTGTCTCTCTGCATTTTTGCCAGCAGAGCCTTCTCATTTATCCCCTGTATTAAAGATTCAGCTGCCGTGCATTAAATGAACCCTTTTCACTGGCAGGTGCTTGCCGGTTCCTAGGCTTTAAATGGTACCATTACTATCATTTATAAGGATAACATCACAATTAAGAACATATGAATAATTTAGAAATGGGCAAGTAGCATTTAGTTTCACACTCCACCTGCTGAAGAGGCTTTAAAATGCAGGGTCTTTATTTTATTGCAAAACACTGGCTTGTCTTGGTAAAAGGGATGAAAAGTTACTAATTTCAGGCTTTCGTTCAAACCCTTTAATCTAACAAATAGGTGCCTTCAGTGAGTACCTCGTTATCTCCTAAAGCCTCCACGGGGCTGTTCACAGTCTTTGTCTCATCCCCAGATCCCTACCTGATCCTAGGTGGGCCAGAGGAGACAAAGGGGATGCCACCCGAGGAAATCATGACTTAATGGGGCTTTTCTTCTTAAATCCTAACTTGTACTGTGGGCAAATATGATGGAAGGCGCTCGTTTCGTCGCAATAAATAATGGTATATAATTAAAATTCCATTCCGCTGTTGAGAACAGTGTGATAAACTGTTTGTGAATTGGCAATTCTATTTATTAAAAACAGGGGCATTAATTTTGACACCTTGAATTATAACACAGGCAAACAGATATTGTGTTTTAATTAAATGCTTCTATTTGATGAGGTGGGGTTTATATATGTATATATAAATATATATATATATATACACACACTAAGGTTCTACCAGATTCTGCAATTCACGCGCTGGGTGATGGGTTAGGACTCCTGCAGGATGGCTGGGGATCTGTGAGCAGAACCATCCTTGGTACCTGGGGGGCTCTGCTCCCCCCCTCCAGGGCAGACAGCCCAGGACTGACCTCCTTTTCCCACTGCCTTTACCTGCTTCTCCTTCTTTTCCTGTGCTTTAATGATGTTTCCAGGCTGCCACGACATTTCTTATTTTCTAATGGTGAAGCAGAGCTGAATATTTAAAAAAAAAATAACAACCATACTGCTTTGAGGTTTCTTTCACATTAAGCTACATTTAATATTCATTTCACATTTTTTTTCTATTAATTAAAAGTAAACCGTGTATTGTATGGTACATTATCCCTCTAACAGCCCCATGTGGAGATCATGAAGTGGAAGACTAATGGTGTAGACTTTAGCATTTAGTTTTAACCAGAATAATTTACATATCTGTGAGAAGAGTCCGAGGCATGTGTAAATAAGCAGAACTCTAAGATATCAAGACCCTTGCTTAGTTTACTATGGACTGGAGAGCCATGGGCTGTGTATTTATTCCATCAGTCAGCTAATTTAATGAGACTTTATACAGCATCTATTTCTGCAGAAGACACAAAACTTATTATTAAGGAGAGGCATGTGGCAGTAAGAAAAATGTGTTTGTTTGCTTTTTTATTCTATTACCCCCAAGTAGCAAAGGTGATTCTATTCACTGTTCATTAAAGTTTACCTTTATAATTTATCAAAGGAGACCGATATCAACAGCTTTATGCTGAGATTTCAAAATTCGAGACTGATTAAAATTTAATGTAAAAGGCCACAGATTTGGGGTGGGTTTTCAAGAAAAATAGCTTCCCAACTTGAGAGTATAGACTCCATTAATGTGCATTTGTATTAGAAGGCACTATAAAACACATTAAAGGCACGGCCTGAGCACTGAAATGGCTTTTTCTATTCAAAAATCTGCATAGGTCTTTTAGCATAAGTTTCAAGAAAGGACACTTCCCTAAGAAGGGTGGGAGAGCAGCAGCTTTTTTCCCACTTTTTTTTTTCCACTTCTACTGTGGAAAAAAAAAATATCAAAAAATTGATACAGGTATTTCAAAGGTAGACACTGCAGGGGTTTATATCTTGAAACAGTGTTTTCCTTTCCAATTCGCTTACTAGTTTAGTCTTTAAAATGCTGCAAAAATGGAGGAAAAAGGGCTTCCATTCAAACGATACGACTGAAACGACTCAGTTCCTCCTTTAAGTTTGGTCTGTGAATTGAGAAATCGGTCACGGACATCACTCTCCGACTTCTTCCACCAGCTGGAGTCACACCAGCATCCCGACTGCATTTGCCATGCAAACTGCTCTCCAGATTTCACCTGGGAGGGCTGTAACAAAAAACACCACAGACTACTTAGAACAGGGTTTGGGGGTGCTGTTACTGCTGGTTAAGACCAACAAAATATGCACAACTATGGACAGGGATTAGAACAACACAAAGACTTTTTTTTATTTGCTTTCACTTTTTTTTTTTCTTCTTACTGGTAGAGTATTTTTGGAAACTTAATAAAAACAAGTTTAAAAACAGAGGAAATTGAGAGGGAAAAAGAGCTGCATTTTAGTTACTGAAAACTCTTATCGCTTGAAATACAGTAGATAATTCTGAATACAAATTTCAGAAAATCTGAAGTTGTACAGTCCTCCAAGAACATAAAAGCAATATGTGCTTTCCAAGAAAACCAGAGAAAGGGTGAGAAGTCCATTTGCCCACAGCTGGGCAACCTGGGCCAGGCTCTCACCACCCTCCCACCAAAGAACTTCTTCCCCACATCTCAGCTCCATCTCCCCTC
>JAOTQQ010000079.1:911738-931562 GCA_026546715.1 Gallinago undulata | reverse complement strand
CCCCCCCCCCCCCCCCCCCCCCCCCCCCCCACCCAGCCGCAAAAGACTGTCAGCTATTTTCCTACCAGTTTTTGATCTAAAATAATTCTATATTAAAATCACAGAAAACTGTGTTCAAATAAGTTAAATCCTCAAAAACCAGGAAATTTAGAATTGCGGATGAAACGTCATCCTTAGCTCACCCATGTGCCTAAATATAAATATATATATATATATATATGTGTGTATATTTATGTAGGAGCCTGCGATACATGAGACCAGTAGCAATTGGGAGCCCTGGGAACAATGGTGCTGGCTGAGCAACCTCCCCATCTCCTTGCTGCAATAGGTCATGGTTGGACCCACAGCATCCTGTCCTTGCAATTTTCCAAAGGTTTAGGATTTCTGCATTTTATAGAAGTGGCAGAAAATAACACAGGCCATACATATGAGAAAGAGTCTTATTAAAAAAAAAAAAAAAAAAAACCCACAAACATTTTGGCTTCAAAAACCAGAACAAAACCTCTTAGACACATGCACAGCCCCCTTTCACCGCGGTAAATGAGACTAGTTGCAAGAACAGGGAATATTAATAGGCATCATCACATCAATTTCTAGGCAGTTTCCAACACAGAAAATCCCCAACTCTCCCCAAAACCCTGTTTAAGATGAGTTCACAGCATATTTTTCACCAAAAAGTTGATGGCCAGACTGTCAGCTGCACCATGAGAGAAGAGGAGAAGGTGGGAGGTTTCCACCCCAAATCAGGGGCTGTTCTGTACTCAGAAAGCCCCTCTCTTACCCAACGCATGGCAGCAAGTTTTGGTCCCGTGTATGGTCCATATACAGTCCCCATTCTTATTTGGGAGCTTAAACCAGCTCCTTTCTGAGCATCTAAAACCAGTTCTGTGGCTGCCCACTTGATTTCTTTCCAAAATAATTAAGATGACCTCACCAAAATCCAACTGCTCCTCATGTTTTCAAAGTCCTACATAATCACATCACATTCAGAACTTTTCAAACTGGCCCAAAGCACTGGTTATCCCTCAATATTTACTTGGGGTTCACCAACCCTTTTGCATCCAACTCACGCTCCCCAAATTATGCCTGGGAGACACTGGCTTTGCTCCTTCCACTGTACAAAGACATTTTGCTACTTTGAGGTGTTCTAGATCAAAGAGAACTAGCTCTGGCTCCCATTTTGGCCCCATACAATTCAACATCTCTCAGCTTGCCTCCAGAGCCTAGGGATTTTTTTTTTTAATGTTTTAAGTGTATCAATTGCAGTTTTACTGAAAGTCAGTGGTACCTAGCACTTTTTGGTTTGGGGTTTTATTTTTGTTTTTGTTTGTTTGTTTTTGGTTTTTTTTTTAAGTGCCAGGCTAAATTCTTATAAAATTTTATTTCAAAAAAAAAAAAAGATAGAAACAAGGCAAGACAGTTAAAAACTTCTCTTAAATGACAATTGCAAAGACTTACAATTTTGAGACAGATAGGAAATATTTCTCATGGGAAGAGAAGAGTGTGCAATGGGGAAGAAAGACACATCTCTTCCCTCCCAAGCATGACAACCATTTTATGGGACACTGACAAAATCAATTTTTTAACATGCAAAAATGGGTACCTATATCTCATTCTTCATATAGGGTGCACGTTCATTTATATCATCCTTTCCCACTGGGCACCCTCTGACATTAATTTGCTTGGTAATAGTGTAATACAGCGTTCTGTAAAATGCAGGTTCTAGGTATTGTGAGAAGTCACAAATCATTACCAGTATAATTTTTTAACCAACAGTATAAACTCCCCATAGCAACAAATACACACGAGGGTCCTAGTTAAATTCAGAAAGCTTCCAAAAAGGCAATAAAAGTCTTGAGCTAGAAAGCAGATTGACTCATTATATGTTGTCATTTATTCCTTTAATCTGTTTACAGCACCAGAGGTTGCACAGGGCTGCAGAGATCAAACTTCAGCGGCGACGGATTCCTCTGGTCCAGTGCAGCCCTGAATTTCCCTTGGAGCTTCATCTAAACTGATCATCAACATCACTTAAGATTTAATCAACACAACTTCAAATGGGAGAACAACACATCATTTCTTGGGACTGCCCAAAACTAAGGTCTGACAAAACTAAGGTTTCTCCCTTCTCAGCCACTGTTTGATCTTCATAACTCATATTTTAAGCTTTTCTCCTAAAAGTCTGCAATACCGTATGCAGTTACACACGCAGAATCATGCTGCTTTGCCTCAAAGCCCGCTGAGATAGGCAAAGGCTTACCACTCATAAAGCACGTATCCACAATAAAACAGATAATTTGTACGAAGTAAAAAGCAGAGGCAGAGAAAAGAGCTATGTTTTTCTTCTCTTTTTTTTTTTTCCTTCCATTTCAGTGTCTGTAAGGAAAGTGTCTTTAAGGGTCTGTGCATTCAGGGGCACTTACCCTTCACAGACTCTCAGCTTTGATAGAACGCGTTCTTTAAGCTTCAGAAAGCGATTCACGTATGGGTGACACAATGCTCATTCTTCCCTAATTCAAGTTTTAAACTGGCACACTTGACTGAAATCAGAGAACCGACAGGCCCCTTGGAATAGCAAAGTCTGATAAATTCAAAGAGAAAAGAAAACGCAAGGTTTAGAACATCTATTATTCTCCCAAATAAGGGATACTCTGTTATCTAGTGACTCCATTAATATATTTAGTGATAAATTAATAACCGGGGAGTAACGGAATAGCCAGCTGATCTTTCCATCTGTCGTGCAGGAGCTGGAAGCCCCGCGAGCTGCTCCTCTGCGCTGCACAAGCAGCAGTTGCATTATCTTGGTTTGGATTATGGAAAGGAGAAGAGGCACAATGTTTTTGGCAGCTTGGAATCACACATCATAGAATCATAGAATTGTCCCTGTTGTGAGGGACCTTTCAGATCACCAAGTCCAACCATCAGCCCACCACTGCCCAAACCCACCACTGACCCATGTCCCTCAGCACCACGTCTGCCCGGCTTTTAGATACCTCCAGGGATGGGGACTCCACCACTGCCCTGGGCAGCCTCTGCCAAGGATTCACAACCCTTTCAGTGAAGATTTTTTTCCCCCCAATATCCAACCTGAACCTCTCCTGGCACAACTTGAGGCCGTTTCCTCTTGTCCCATGGCCTGTTCCTTGAGAGAAGAGACCGACCCCCCCTGGCTACCCGCTCCTTTCAGGGAGTTGTAGTTATCACTGATTTTGAACCTCAGACCCCACAGGTCATCATTTCCCACCAGGTTCTGAGGTTTGTACTAGGTTTACTGGGTGTTTTACCTGACCCACCTCAAACCACTCTACCTTCAAGTGCTGTCTGTGTCCCATCAGCCCCGATGGAAGCTGAGGAACAAGACCCTGCACCCCACCTGCAGGACCCGGAGCATCAGCCGGGACCTTCCTCCTCCCCACAGCACCAGGGTCCTCTCAACACTGCCCTTGGATGCTCTCTCCCACCCAGGACGGAGCCGAGAGGCATCTTTCCACCCTCACATCATCTTCAGATGCAGCCAAAGGTGCTCCCTCTATCCAACCCAGCACAACCATTAATCACCTGAACTAGCCCCGCTGGAGAAGTAGCTGTGTTTTATTTACCGCATGAAAGAGACAGTAAGAGTAACTGTACATTTTGACGCGTTCAGGCCATAAATTATCCCATGTCCATATTTTACCAGGCTGCTATTACCCTGCACGATAATGGTTCATTTTTAGGCTGTTACAGCAGAGATCATAAGGTTCCACCCTTGGCAGCTCCGTCTCGTAACTGCCTTTCACTCTCCGAAAGCACAGGCAATTTTTCCATAATAAAAACTGGATTAGCATGTATCAAGAAGAGGTTCCACCAGCTGTCACTTTGAAATCAGGCTACTCTATCCGATGTTCGAGATGATAATGGATAAACCCATAAATGACAAGCAGTTTTCCTGTATTTATCTAATAAGTGGCTAATACAGGCTAGCATCCTCTCTAATAAAACAATATAACAGAAGGAAGAAACAGGCTTGGGCTCTATTTGAATTAAATATGAACTGAGCAACAGCGGCACATGAAAATATAGCTTGGCAAATTGCATTTTTTTTTTTTTCACCTGTTGCTGCTTTCTGAAATTATATTTCATTTTAATGCACTGTTCCCACAAGTAGTCAAGAATGATTTTTAACAGGATCCCAGTTAAAGTTTTCTGAAAGCCAGCTAATTTTCATTTCACTGTAGCCCAGAGTCTCTCTCTCTCTCTCTGTGTATGTACATGGGCTAAACAGAAAAATAGATATCTATAAATGAATGGGTTCTGCAAGTATGGTTCAAGCAGCAGCATTGTGCTACATGAATTAGCGATGGCAGCGAAAGAATTCTTATTAATCTGCACAGTATTAATGAACTATTTGCTAAGTTTTATATTATTAGGGATGACACTATATCAGAATTACAGTTTAAATGTATCAGTGGAAAAAACTAGCAGCTTACTTAAGGTAATGCAAAAATTGGGGTTAATTTGGTTATATTAATAAAGGGGGGGGAATCATCAACAAAAGACTGATCACTGGCTAATAATGAAAAGACCAAAGAGTTGTCTTGATGAAATATTGTGTTTTCATCTCGCTTTGAAACCAAATTTTGCACTTTCAGTGTTCAATTCCACAAAAAAAAAAAAAAAAAACCAAAACAAAACCAATAATAAAAGGCATAGGGGAATAATAAAGGTATTTAATTCCATCTGGTCCCTGAGCAATGGAGACACCTCAAGCCCCAGCACCTCCACCAGTGCTGGCAAACTCCTGGTGAAGCAGGACCCACCAAGAGGTGATGGTGGAAGGGATGGCTGCCAGAAGCCAACAAGGGTGTCGGAGGGGAAGAGTCCCTTCTCCCCAGCACCACCTTCCAAATCCAGAATGGCTTTCCTCAGCTCCTCACTAACATTCAGCAGGTGGTGGGGTTTTGGGTTATTGTCTGGAGCCCCTTTTCTAGTTTTATCTGCTCTTCTTTCCCAGCCCATCTTTAGATGCCTGCACAACACCGATAAACCAGCATCACAGGGAAGAACTTTTCTTACAGGAAGAGGAGAACCCTTCAGGATGGGCTTATTTTTTTTGCTTCCCAACATGTTTGTGAAATTTTTCAGAAATTGCAGAGTGATTTTACAGAAGAATTGTGCCTTGCTACTTCCAGCACACGTTGCTCTGCGGAGCCACGGGGGCTCGGAGTGGAAATCAGCTGAGGCAGCATCTGAGCGTTCGCGAAGGACCGAGAGAGGAGGGAAGACAAAAGAGCAGAACTAGGACCCAAGCCAGGAGATCCTGCACCTCCTGCCCGTCCCTTCTGGGGAGCAATCAGCAATTCAATGAGATCAGCAGCTCCTCCAGCCAGGGAAGCTCCACACCCCCCCCCATTAGCCCCCGACGCCGCTTCCTACGTGGACGGGTAAATTAACCCAATGCAAACACAGTCGCCTCTCGTGCTCGGCTGTATCTATGGCATATTGTTCCTTCCCTCATTTCCACTGCCAATCAGTTTATATTTTGATGCACAAGACCTAATTTTATGGCCCCTAATAAATTTTGTAGCTACACCGAGTAAAGCAATAATAAAGGTAATTATATCAGCCCTCTCCTAAATCCCCCCACAGCATCCAAGTTGATAACCCTCTGGGAACGAGGTGCTGTCTTTAATTTTTTTCTAAATTGACTATACTCGAAATTGAAGTGGTAAAACCAGGCTCTTTGTGGCTGCCTTGGCCCTGTCATCCAACAGGAGAGACAGAAGAAGAGCTTAGTGCCCAGAAACTGCATCTCCAAGTCCCAGCCGTAGGCACCTCCCTGGATCTGCCCCCCATCCTCTCCGACGCTCCCACCGCTCGCAACCAACGTCTGGAGTGGGTTGGGAAAGAAACGGGTATTTTTTCCTCCATCCACAGTGGGGAAAACAGTCCATTTTGCTATTTTGGGGGGTTTTGTAAGAGGTGGCATGAAGGAAAGCAGGGGCTGGCACGGCCCCAGGCGCCTGCAGGCAGCCAAAAGCAGCTTTCGCCAGAGAAAGGGGAAAAAAAAGAGGGAAAAAACAATAGTTGTCGGTCACAGGAGAGGGGGAGCCGTGGGTCAGAGGGGAAATTCCACTTGCAACATGCAACATATTTTCGTGGGCTGAATCAATACCCCGGCGATCAGCGAGGCTCCAGTTGGGGGGGGGGGGGGAATTTGACCACAGAACGAGCGAGCTCATGTAGGTGTGGAAGAGGAACGGGTTGGAAATGTAAGGAACAATCAGACGATGAGTAATGAGAAATGCACCACGTTGCCCCACTCTCGGCTGCTTCTGAGGTTTTTTTTTCTTGTCCCACTCTGGGGGAAAGAGCAACTTTGCAGTTTTCTTCCTTCCCCCCCCCCCCCCGCTTTGTTTGGCCGGACACGTGGGAAGGAGCCGGGTGTGATGGAGCGCAGGCCACTACAAGGGTTTGTTTATTGCAGTTCTTGTGATAAATAAATTCCTAAACAATAAGCAAAACACTATTTTTTTTACTTTAATCAAGGATGAGTCAGAGAGGAGGAATTGCTAGCACGAAGCCACAGGCACCACAATTCTTGATACTTCCAGGATGTCTCCCAGGCAAAGGCTGTAAAACCTCTCCCTCCCACTAACTGATAAACATCACCCATTTTACAAATTCTGATGCACATAAAGATTAAGAGACTTCCCAAGTGTTTGGCAGTGGCAAAACTAGCAGTATGCCATAGACATCGAGTGCTTCTCTACACAAATGTGATAACATTTACTTCCTACACAAATTAAATCTGATACAGTTAAAAAAAATAAATACAGCAAACCCACAACTTTTCCTGCCCTCGATTTAACTATTCCCTACAAACACACTTCAGGAAAAATAGCACTCGGTATGCACTTCACAGCACTGCAAACCATGAACCAAATCCACCTGCAAGTATTCATCACCTGAAGATGCACCTCCCATCTAACTACTCTATTTTGTATAGAATTCTTATCTTTGGGTTTTTTTAGAAAGCCATAGAAAAGGGAGAAAAAACTGGACCAAAGGAAATAGCAAATATGAAACAAGATAGCTACACAAACTGATGTGAGTCTGGTAATGCTAAAATCGACTTACATTTTTGATATATTTGGGTTCCTAATAACAGACAACATGTTTGAAAACACCTGACCTTGGGAAAGGGCACAAGAACAAGCCGTTGTTGTTGTTGTTATTCTGTTGCATATTTAAGGCAAGATCACAAGTACCTCTCCTCTACGTGGTCAAACATAAGGAGCTAAACATTCCTTCTAATAATCAATTTCAGCTGAGCTGTTTTGTTAGCAAATGTCATATTCCCCGTACAGAGCGAAGCCCCTCAAGTGACGGGTGATTTGCATCAACAGGAAACAACCCGCAGGGAACGTGTGTGCCTGGAGGTGGGTACAGGGACACGGAGAAGCCTCACCAGCCTCGTTTGGCCCCCTGAAACTTCTTGCAAAAGCCAGATTTTTGCAAAAGCCAAGCAGCAATCTTTCCCTAGCCCAGCCGTGCCTCTGCTGCCGGAGGAGGACTCCTGCCTTCCCGCGGTGGGCGGCCGCCTTCAGGCTCCCAGACAGCATTTGACAAAGTTCCACATCAGAGATTAAGGTCTTTGTACAGAGATTGAGGTCTGAGGAAAGAAAGGAAGCGGAATAGACATAAATGTAACATAAAATGGATTGACATCGGCTAAAGGGCAGCTGGGGGAGGGAGGCATAGTCATAAATAAAAACTTTTCTTTAGGGGAGAAGTAAGTAGAAAGATGCTGTTGGATCGGCAGCAGATTCTCACGGTGTGCCACGCAGGCAGAACAAGGTGTGAAAAGTGCAGATAAATTAACAGTAACTATTGACATGTACAGCGAAATCACTGCGAGACTGATGGAAGGTCGCTTGGATCTTTTGTTCTGCAAATTAACTAAACATCAACACAGTGTCTCACATTAAAAACGATGCAGCTACTCATTGAGGGTTATTTGTTAGACTGGTTTGCGTGTTTACACAAAACAAGAGGTTAAACGTACCTGGTCCAGAAGAACATTGGCTCGTAAGCCATAGAAGACACAAGTCCCACCGGATTTCCAAGCTAACGGAGAAGCTCATGCAGGCTTAACTCAGCAGAGGTCCCTAGCAGGTCCACCTCCAACACCATAGCCCCCAAGATAAGCTGGTGGAGCCTCACCTGCCAAGCTGTAGTGCTGGGCTTCATCCCACCAAGCTTCAGCTGGCAGGTATAAAGAGTCAGTGATGGGCCCCTATAGAGAAGGAAAGACTGCCTTATGGTTATCTCAAGATATCTTATGGGTACAGCAGAGTCCCCATTATCTGTGGAAGAAGACTTGATGACTAATTTAGAGCAAGAAGTTCCTGTTAGGGGTATTTAAGGTCAGATAAAACAAATCTCATTGATTGCCTGCCTCAAATGGGAGGGTGACACTGCTCTGGGTGCACTGAGGCCTCAGGTGATAACGATGCTTTGCCACAGGCTTTCCCCAGGAAAGCTCCTTGCTTCCCAGGAAGGCAGAGGAACAGCAGCCCAGGCTTCCTGGAAGCCCCTCATCCCTTACGGATGCACTTCAGGCTCTCACTGCTGCTGCCACCATTTATATGTGTCCTATTTTCTTTGAGCTTCGCAGAAAATCAAAGGAAATACAAATATTTCTGGCCCTTCTGGATGATTTTCAAAACAGGTTCCTCTGACGGGCGGGTGAGATGTCCCATTAGAGGCTGAAGGTTCCCGGCCAACACCAAACACCTGGGTGCTCATGACCTAATTGGTGAAAGAGGTGTAATGAAAGTGATGTCAGCAGATTTGTTTCCCCCTCAGTAAGGTTAAAAGTAAATAAATATTTTAAGTTTTGCGAGCTTAAAAAGCACAGAATAAAGTTTATTCCAGTATGAAGATGGGCAGAGTGTAGTAACCTGCTGTGAATGTAAAAACACACAAGTCTGAACTTCTCTGGAAGTGCTTTATTTATTTTGCACCATTTTCTAGGGTATCATGCTGAAATTGTAACTAAGCACATGACTGCAGATTACTTTAACTCCATCCAGCATACTGAACCTGATTACGATTTTTAAATGCCCATACAAGAACATGATCTATGCAATTTGGCTTTAGGGCTTTCTTCCTCTAAAAAGTGTTTCTGCATAAGGCACTGCATGAAATGCGTTTGTTTTATTTTGCAATCTAAAATAGATCTGAAGTGTCAGATATATGTGGGGTTTTTTAAAGTAATCAACAATTTTAAACATGACCTGTCCCTTAAAAATACTGTAGATTGCTATAATGAAAACATGAATCTCCCACGGCTGCAAAAGGGCTCAGTCCTGAGGCAGGGGAGTTTCTTACCTTTATGGGTATTTCCACTCTACTCATGGTGTCAAAAATAAGCAACTTTGCTGATTCTGACTTTTAGAAAATTATTCACTTGAAAGATTATTTATGTTTTCTTGTTCTAGCAATTAATGAATTAGCTTTGGTGGAGGGTCCGTGTTTTTATACAAGTTAAACTGGTACAAATCACAAGCTTTTATCAATATCCCAAACAGACAGGTCACAGCACACACATGTATAGTTACATACAGATATATATGGTTGTGTCTGTATATATATAAATGCACACATGTTGACAGAGGTGATCTATCTTCTTTAAAATTGTTAGATAAATATATAATTAGATAAAACAGTACAATTATTTTGCTAACTTGCAGATGTGAATTGTATCAGTTATGCACAAATCATCATCTGTAAATGCTGAAGGAGAAACATTCCCATATAATTTGGCAAATGTTTGACAAAGCCTGAAAAACAAAAAGGATTATTTCCATAACACATTTTAAAAATAAAAACTCTTTACTTTTATCAAGTGTCAGAACACATCCACTCAGCCTGAATATGTAGAAGGATGCTACAAATGGATCAAAATAAGGAGGAAGAGAACCATCAGTGAAAAATATCCTTTCCTGTCACAGATCCCAGTGGTGACTGCGGGAGGAGTTTTGCCTGCAGCAGAGAGGGAATGGGAATAAGGTGTCGGAACTGGAGCTGCTGAGACCCAGACACCCCACTAATACCGCCTTTAACAGATCCCATTAAAGCTTGGCAAACCCACCAGGCTCTGAACGTTATCAGGTCAAGCACGCCCCCACTTCTGTCCCTGAAACCTGTAATAAAAATATACTTTGCACTTCTGTGGAGCCTTTCATCTGCAGATCTCAAGGTGCTTTACAGATACTGAATAATTAAGCCTCAAACCATTCCCCGAGGTGGGGGACGGCAGTGGATAACAGCACCAGGCACAGCAGCGTTCGGTTTCGGACAGAAGCCAAGAGTTATTTCATCCTTGGGTGAAAATAGGTGAATTTTCAACAAGATGGGAGTATTACCCCGTTTTTTCAGAAAGCCTGGAGGGATGGCCTTGGTCTTGCACATCCCTTCACCTGTGTATTCCAGCCATATGATGGTCTATGTGGGGCGGGTTGGGTAGAGCCAAGCACTGTTACCAAAAATAACCAACCAAAAACCAGGTTGTCTCTGCAGATGCCCAGACAAATACCACTAAACTTGGTGAGAAACCAACAGGAGCAGCAGTGAATCAGGAAAATGAACATCTCTGGTATGTGAAGAGCTGTACAGCCTGTGGCACACACCCAGAGCCCTTCAGTTTTCAGGAGCTGATAGCTCCGTGGCTGGAGAACTTGGTCCTTTCAGTATTTCCCCAGACAGGATGGTGTCCCTGCTGCCCAAGCTCAAATTTGGAGCAAGTGAAGGGTGAAGCAGAGTCCTTCAGGGAGAACACCCAATCTGCATGGTGGGTGGAACACTGCAAAGCACATTACCACATTTTTGGTGATGGGTCTCATCCTTTGAATCTCGTATCTTGACAGTTTGGAGGTTGGGTGAAACGACAAACTGACACTCATGTCCCAGGCAAGGTGCAGAATAAAAAACATAGTGTTGTCTCCGGTTTTGCTTGGAAAAGAAAAAAGATGGGTGAATCGTTATGTGACAGGGCACCTTCTAAAATACCTGATGATGGAGAATTGTGTTTCAGTGCCCCGACATCTAAGATGGAGTGACTTCGGCATAAAGCAATTGCAGGAATTTGTGTATACCTCTGCTGTCTCTCACAGCTGCATGTGGAGGGGCGTAAATTAGCATAACCTTGCTGAAATCAAGGAAGCTTTAAGAACTAAGGGACTTGATGTTCTTTATTTATGCTCAATCAGTCTTCTTCAAATATCATTATTTCAAACTAGGAACCTCGTGTGAGCGAACAAGCTGGGTTTTGCCCGGAACACAGGAGAAGCGCAGGAGGAATTCTCAGGTTAGGCACAGAGCACACTTCCACCCCTGCTCTAGCATCTGGCATAAAGTATCTGAGAGACCCTCTGGGCCCTCACATTCATTCCAAAACCATCCCTTTGATTTTTAATCTAACTGACGGCGCCTTTGATAGCAGCCCTGCTACCTCCCTGTTTCCTCAGGAGTCTCAAAATTTAAACAAAAAGTAAGACTTCTCAGTTCGTGGGTTTTTGAAAAAGACCCTTGCATATGTCAACGGGCCCACACTGACATCAACAAAAGTACCTGGCAGTGACTGCTGGTTGAATACAGTAAATGTTCTCCGAAGTATTTACTTAATCTTTTACTGGTGCTTAAAGGGACATGGCTTACATTAAAAGCATATTTTACACTTTACGGGCAGGACTCAGAGCTGAGTGTTTTGGAGCAGTTCCATGGTTGCCATCCTTACGCATTTGTATCAGCACCGAAAGGAAGACCAGGGAAAATGGACCCTGACGGGGTGCACCCACAAGTGCTGAAGGAACTGGCCAAGGTCATCACAAGACCGCTCTTGATAATCCTTGAAAGACCTCGGTGATCAGGGGATGTTTCTGAAACTGGAAGAAAGCAATTGTTGCTCCTGTCCTCAAGAAGGACAGTTTGGAGAATGCTAAGCTAGCCTCACCTTGATCTCTGGGAAGGTGATGAGGCAAATAATCCTGGAAACAATTTCCAGACACTTGAAGGAATAATCACCACAGATTTATGAAGACCATCCTGACAGACTTCTAGAATGAGATGAGAGACTCAGTGAACAAGGGGAGAGAAACTGATAGTACTTACCTTGGGTCCTACAATAATCTCATTTACAATGGCATGGAGTAAGGACTACATAGCAAGCATTAGAGTCAAAGAGATAAAAATCTCCAGGCTGTACCTGCCTTCTTGGAATCATGTTGGAGAATTTGGTCCATACCTCCCCGAAAGCCAAGTTTCCAGCTGTCCATGGCAGATGTTGCATCGAAAGGTTTCCCCTGGCTTAGAAGCTTCATACTCCATAAACGGAGTTATCCACTTTCTTGTGACAACCTCTCCTGCAGGAGGGTCTATCCCTGGTAATAGCTTCTTAGACTAATTATCTAGATTGGATTCAAAGCAACCCTAGACTTACAAAAACACTAGTTCCTTTCAGTTGTTTCAACTGCTGTTATTTACGGGTTTGTATTTCTGTGCGTGCTTTCTTTGTATCAATCTAGTAGCACTCGAATTTAAAATTAAATCCATCACCCTTTGTCAGCAGTACCCGGGTGTGAGTGCTCCTGGGAGGCTGCACCCCCCCCGATTTCATCCCCGGGTGGGTGGCACTGGTCGGGCAGCACCAGCCTCCCCCCAGGACACTGATGAGGGGACAGTGGGACGCTGTCACTGCAGCAAAACGCCTCAGAAGACATCTGCAGATGTATTTATCTCAGAACACGCTTATTTCAAACAATGAAGTTGTAGCATAGGGAACTACGTCTAAAATAGTAGGTTTGCCTAATAAGAGGCATTTTTCTCTTGTAAAACCCTCTATTAAAGCCACTTTGCTTTGTTAACTTTCATAGCATGTTTCCTCACTATAGCCTTCAACACCTGAAAAATTAGTGAAAGAATTTGACTGATTATAGAGGCTGTTTTCCTTGTTCCACTGCTTGTTCTAAAAGGGATACTCAGCAGAACTTGCATTTTTTTTTTTCATTTTGTGCTGTCTGCATGAGTAATTACCTCCCTGATTTCTGAGATGCAATTGAGTAGCTTCCACATTAGAAAAATCCCAAGATTGATAGAGCCATCTCTCCTAAAGGATTAGTTTGCTGCTGTAATTCCACTGAGTAGGTCATTCAAATAGCAAAATGCTACAAAGTTTAATTCCTCCTGTTTGTAAAAGCCAGGTATTGATACCTATTTAAAAGAATCTGAAAAGGGCTGGTTAGCCTTTCGAGGGGGAAAAGCATTTTCACGTTCCTGCTGCGGCTTCAGAAGGGCAGGGGGAGGAAGAAGATGGTTGCGTTCCTATAGCGCGGATCAACGCAGGGGCTGGTGATGGAGGGGCTGGGAAAGGACCAAAGGAAAGATGACAACCGTGCAAAGATTTTGAGAAACAGTGCAACCCTTTATAAACTCAATAACGAGTTTTTCCCATGACTTCAAGGGTGAGTTATTGTCCTGGTGACTTTGGGACGCCAAGGGAAGCGAGGCGAGTCGCTGGACCACCAAGCAGCCATCACACCCCGAGGAGGAGAACATCACACCATGCACGGGCATGGAAACGGGTGGAGAAAGAGAGATTTTACATGTTTTCACATACTCTGCCACTGCTCCATCCAGAACCGACAGTTTGTGTGAGGTCACAACCAGAGGAAGAAGGGCCATGTGTGTTTGGAGGCCAGGGTGAGTGATCTGGCACCACAGGGGGACGTATATTCAAAGCACCTAAAGTGTATGAGAAAAGCAACATCAGCCTAGTTCTACACTTTCCAAACGATCTTTTTTTTTTTAATACTGAACATTTATATCTTGGATTCTTTAATTTGTCAGCAGGCTGCCCAGGGCAGTGCTGGAATTCCCATCCCTGGAGGGATTTAAAAGCCAGGCAGATGTGGTGCTGAGGGATATGGGTCAGTGGTGGGTTTGGTCAGTGTTGGGTTGATGGTTGGACTCAGTGAAAGGTCCCTTCCAACTTAGACAATTCTATGATTCTACAGTTCTATTTCCTGGGAATGGTTTTGATAGCACTCAGCATTACAATGCCTTTTCATAAAACTACATTTTCCAAATATTTGAATAATGACAGAAGACCTTTGGACAGCGCATTAAGGCAGGAATTCATCTAAACATCACAGGTGTAACCACAAGCGGTGTTGACTGCAGCTATGATTCTGATAAATAATTGTGCCAACATCATTTTACCAGGGAAAATTTACTGACTTCCTCTTTCATTCTACTAGACCAAAAAGAAAAAAAAGGATTAAAAAAAAAAAAAAACCACTAAAATTCTAAATAAAAGAATTAAAATAATAGAAACATGATAATCTCTTAAATTCACAAAGATATATTTCATGATAAACCTAGGGAAAGAAATAAGACAAAATATAAATATTAATAATATTCTTCTGCTTTTCAAGGCAATGAATGTTTTGCTTCCAGTGAACTGCTGTAGCAGCCAAGTAGTTCTCGGGCTCATACAAAGCCTATTTCTCTGTCATCAGCCGTGTCCCTCTTTGGTGTAAACTGAGCTCTCCTGATGTCAAGAGAGGCTCAACAGTTTATATCAGCTAAGGAGCTGGCAGTTAATTTAAAAGGCAGGAATAAATCTTAGGTCTGCTCTGAAGTCAGTTTAACTGAAATGCAAAAGATCCTTGCAAGTTAGGTGCACATTTAATTAATTGAAATTCAGCCTCCCTAGACAAACCACAGATGCTCTACTTATTTAGCGCAGCGTCTCCTAACCAGCTGCACTAATCTATTCAGTAATACTACCCTGTAGCTAAACATCTGGAGAAACCTAGGAAAGAGAATAATAAATACTTCTAAAATTCTACTAGGCAGACACCTGAAAGTGACTTTAGAGGAAAAAAAAAAAAGGGGGGGGGTATTGGATGCACATGGGTGTGGGAAGGAAGGATTTAATCCTCCGACACCCCTGGAGAGAGGAATATAGTGTAAACCGTAGAGATGATGTTGGTCAGCACCTGCACTGCCTCTACCCACAGCTAACAGGGCAATAATTCAGATTCTATGTTTTCCATTTTTACTGTTTTTCTCTTGGAAACTGCCAGTTAAAATATCCCAAAAAGTTATAAAGCCCAGACGGAGATATAGCACTGCACGGACTCAACATTAATATTTTTAAATCATTTCCAGCCACCTTTCTTTTGGAAAATACACCTAGAGGTAATGACATTTCTCACCACAATGTCTTCTTCTGGTTCACTCCCCCCCTGCAAAGATGCTGTGGGAGGGAGTTCAGGCATTCTGAAAAAAAAAAAAAAAAAAATCAAGATTTTATATTAAAAAAAGCACATACGGAGAAGAGGAATGGGCTGCAAGACTAGTGTAAATAACCGACTTTAATGCTTCTTTTTTTCAGAGTAAAAACAATTTGTGACTGTAATTCATTTTACCTTCAGACACCTAAGCCACAAAACCAGCAAGGGACTAAACCTGCAAAGTTTTTCCTGTTTTCCTGAAGTTTTTACTCAGTGACCAGCACAGAACCCAGCTCCTGTCTCAGGGGCCAGAGGTGAGGATAAGAGGACAGGGACAGGAGGAAGAGCTTTTCTGGCCAGCTGCCTGTTTTCTAAACGGATGTACTAATATTTAAAGAAGGTTCTTTGAGAAATCTTTTTTTTTTATTTTCTTTTTTTTCACCCCTGAATGAAGGAAAAAAAATCTAGATTTGGTAAAATTCTTTAAAGTGTGTTTCATCAACATATTTGCTGATGTGATGTTGTTTAAAGTGGCAGTTTATGACTGATAAATAAGCCATACTCTACACTGCTCCTTCTGGGAAATGTCCCTCATTGTCCCAAGCACTGTTTAAGTGATGTCACCAGTAATTAAAGCACAAAAACTGCTAGCTTCCTTTTTGCATTTCCACTTTGGTAACTTCCCAGAGCAAAGTGTGTGTTTTCTGAAAACTTATTAAAGGACCTCTTTTCAGCTGGGGAGTAGGCACAGGGTGTTTACTCGAGACAGAGGGTGAGAATTCTGGCTCGTTCCCTGCTGCAGGGTTGGATCCCCAGTGTCACAGCTTGCCCAGGTCCCACGACATGCTGGGGAGACTGGTGGGGTCCTTCCCAGGCTAAACAAAATTCACATCGCATGTGTTCTGCATGTCACCAGAAAAAACCTTGGAACCTTGTGAGAGGATAAATAGGCAAGAGACAGACCTCAGTAAATTAAATAACCTCCTCCCTGCAATGCTAATTGAGGAACTTGCTATCTCGGCATCTGATATCATGACATCGATGATACTTGGGAGATTGGCAAGCGGTAGGCAGGCGTCATTTAAAAAAAGAAAAAGAGATGAAATCAGAAAACCTCTCTATCAATCTGCCAAGCTGTCAGAGATGCTTGTTCCAAAACAATTCCTCTCATTTCCAATAAAGTATGTCAGAACCAGATAAAAGGCATAGACAGGGAGTCTGGAGACAGCCGCCTCCTCTCCTCAGCTTTGTTCAAACAATTTGGGGTAAATCTAACGTTGGTTCCAGGTGACAGTGAGTCTGGAGAGTTAATTCGGGAAGCCTGATGGAAGCGAATGGCTCCCGAGGAGGAAGAGCAGCAGGAGGATGGGTCCCAAGTCACCATCCCTCCCTCCTGCACCAGGAAAAGTCTTCAGCCTGAGGGAAGATGTGGTCTTCATTTTAATGATAGCACCTGATGAAAAGAAAGTGTGTGTCAAAACAGAAATTAAACTCAAAATGTAAATTCAGCATCGATTACGTGAACTAATAAATACATTATTGTACAAGCCATAGAGGCCAGTAAAATATAAGAGCAAAAGATTATTAGGAAATTAAAGAAATTAAGGAAAAAAATCTATCACCTGACCTCCAAAATTCCAATAAGAGCATCTTGATGCACTCAATGTATCAAGGTGTCCAGACCCTGTGGACAGGGTCAACACACTAATCACAACCTTCCAAACATTTTTATGGATATTCATCAGAAAAAACAAACAAACAAACAAAAAAACTGGTCAGCCCTGCCCAAAAGATTTCAGACAACCCCCAGAAAAACAGTGTGAGCAGATCTTCACTGTCTGCTCTGTTGGGCTGGAACTCAAAAAACTTTGCACTGACCCAATCCCTGAATAAAGCTCAGCCAACATGGACTGAGAGCCATTACAGAACGTGCCAGGATGAGACCTATGGGTAGGAGGAGGCCACACCAAGTGGTGGCTTAAGAAGTGCACATTATTTACTATATCATAAAACAAATACAAGGAGAGGAACCATGATGTAGTGATAATTTAAACAGAAAAGTAAACTTCTTTCCTCCCAGCTCGAAGAGGGAAACTTCCAGAATAGCCAAACCTTGTTTGCAACAGGTAATTAAACAGATGTTTGCAGCCCCTCCAAGTGAATGTGGAGAGATCATCTTACCCCTCCCGGGAAAAGTCTTTCTGTGTATTTGAAGACTAATGGTATGTGTTCCTCTAGTGTCCTGTAGAATTCATAGAATGGTTTGAGTTGGAAGGGACCTTAGAGATCATCGAGTTCCAACCCCCCTGTCCTGGGCAGGGACACCTCCCACCAGACCATGTTGCTCAAAGCCCCATCCAGCCTGGCCTTGAACCCCTCCAGGGATGGGGAGTGCCTCCTCTCTCACCATTTCTCCATAGGACGTTTTTTCTCAACATACGTGTGTTTTCCTTTTCTCTCCAGCAGCTCCTACCTCTTGAAACAGGCTGCCCAAAACTGGGTACTCCACCACACCTGAGGTCTTACCCTTCTCGAGGAAACGATGCTCCATGCCTCTAAGGTAATTTTTCTCTTTGTTTCTTGTGTGAAGTTGTTTTTTTTTTCAGACTAACACAACACTGTTGGATCCAGTTCAGTTTAAAACCCGCTGCAGCGTGGTCTCTCTCTCCTAAACACTGCAGGCTCCTGCCATCCACGTCACCTACAGAAAAACCCATCCATGTCCAAGGTTCTAGAGCACATTCTGAAAGAGCAGAGCACCCACACCACCTGCAAGACATTAGAAATCATCATTATCCCAGATGATTTTCTCTGTGCATCAGCAGGACCTACAGCCTGTTCCTTCTTCCAACAAACACCCCTGGGAAAACTTTCCACTCCCCCTCCCACCCAGCCATTTTCTTGTCTCTTTAGCTGATGATAGTTTGGACAGGAAGACTTTCTAACATAGCAGTGAGTGCCTAGCACAATAAATAATTATATTGTAATAGAGATAATTAATTAATACTCTTTCTTCACTTCATTGTTTCATTTCAAAAAGATGCTCCCTCAGTATCTTTTCAGCCTACTTTCTTTAAATTTTTCTTCTGTGGATTCCCACCTTCTTGCAAGCTTCATGCTTCCAAAAACTCAGTATATTACATTTCTTTCCTAGATTCAAAAGCACAGCAAAGCTTACCCCAACGCTCGACTGTGTCCCCCCTGCCCCTCTCCAGAGAGCTTCCTCTGGTCACGTCGAGCAGTTAAATACTCCTGTTATTTAACAGATTATCTTTGTGGCATTCCAATTAGTCCCGTTGTTTATCTTAACGAAGAAAATAACTACCACTCGAATAACGTTAAAATCAGTGAAACATTTGTGCTAGTTTCATAATCGTTACATGGAGGGTTTTTTTTTTTTCTGTACTTACGTTAGAAGCATGTAAGATGTTTGGACAGAGGTGTTCACAGGCGCACATGGTGATAGAGTCCCTGTGGTGTCAACTGTAGATAAAAACCACCCACAGCACACGGAGAATGAGAATAACCTACGTAAGTAAATACAAACCCTGTTTGGCATTAGCTGGAATACATAAAAGAATATAATTGGCTAGATATCTGTTTCTGAATCTGCAACTCATTCTCTGTAACACGGGTTAAGCAGTGGTTGTTTAAAGGTGACGGGAAAGTATAATTGAAAATTGAGCTAATCAGAGATTTCTGTGCTGAGTTACCTCCGTGGGAAGCTGCAAGGGTGGGAGGAAGAGGGAGGACAAAGCAGAGAGGATTCCTCACTCACTCACTCTCCACATTGCAGTGCTCCCTTCCCCTTCTCTGAGAATCAAGGAAACATACATGGCAAATTATCACCCAAAAGAGATCTTGGAGATTATTAAAGTAAAATTAAAAACTGGCACATTTGGTTTATGCAACTACTTTTCCAAATACCAACTGTCACTGTCCTTAGTTGTTTTTCATAAGAGGGTAGGACACTGAAAGCTCTTCCCAACTTTTACATAGTTAAATTTCTCTTTATCCAAGCTTTCAAATTCTTTTCCATTTCTTTGTTTCAGGATGCAGTCTCAGGATGAGGACTGGCAAGAGAAGTGGCTAAAACTCTGCAAGACACCCTGTTTCCATTGCATTCATGGCCACACTGTAGAATAAACACACCAGAAGCATCTCTAGGTCTCCCCAGCTCAAGAGGTTCAGATAATAATTAACATTGCTAGATCCTCCCTAATTAGATAATGCTTTAAGAGCACGTAGGCATTTCCAAGGCCCTGCCTGTTCGTGTTCTCCTTGACTTTACCACCATATACTCCTTTGTCAGTCGTTCACCAAAACACCTGGACAAGCGGTTCAGGGAGGACAGGCCCGTGGGGTGGTCTGTGGAGGACAAGGAGGTTTGTAGGGTCACTGCATGGCCAGCAAAGCTGGGCACAGCTGAACTGTTGGGACAGCTGGATACAGGTTCCTCAGAGAATCTGTGGCTGCCCCATCCCTGGAGGGGTTCAAGGGCAGGTTGGAGGGGGCTTGGAGCCAGCTGGTGTGGTGGGAGGTG
>JAOTQQ010000079.1:865835-908376 GCA_026546715.1 Gallinago undulata | reverse complement strand
TCTTGTCCCAAGGAACAGGCTATGGGACAAGAGGAAATGGCCTCAAGTTGCACCAGGGGAGGTTTAGGATGGATATTTGGAATAATTTCTTCCCCAAAAGGGTTGTGAATCCTTGGCAGAGGCTGCCCAGGGCAGTGGTGGAGTCACCATCCTGGAGGGATTTAAAAGCCAGGCAGACATGGTGCTGAGGGACATGGGTCAGTGGTGGGTTTGGCAGTGGTGGGTTGATGGTTGGACTCAATGAAAGGTCCCTTCCAACCCGGACAATTCTGTGATTCTATAATCTTCTTCCAAGGAAGGGCAAAGTCGCTTAGAAACAAAAAGAGGCCCAACTATTTCCTTTTGAGTTTTCATGTTACTTTGCTACAAGATGAACCAAAGGAAACACCAACCACAACATCCAAACAACCAGATGCTTCCTGGAGGACTTCTGGGAGAGCCTGTAGACAACACACCCCTCTAGCCCACTTCTCCCATCCATCCTGAGTTATTTGATTCTTCGCCTTTCCTCTCCATGATAAAAATTATTAACAATAAAATTCATTTTACAACAGCCGGAGTCCCACGGTCCTCACCCACGAGCACATCACCCTCAAACCACGGGGAGGGCTGTGATGAGGAGACAGTTCTCCATGCCCACACCGCGCTGCGTGCTCGTGATGCCCAAGCTGGAGACAAACCCGACAGAGGTTTTCACAGCACATCTTGAAAATGCCACAAAGAGGTGTCGAGAGAAACACAGTCCGAGGGTGCCCGTGGGACACTGGGGACCCACCGAGTGGTGGGCTGCAGCACACGCTGATGGATACGGTTCCCAGACGGTCAGGCAGCCGGGTCAGGCTAAATAACCCAGGTATTATCAAACTTCTCTTTCCCAGGTATTCAGGTATTAAAATGACAAACTGTAGGGATGACTGCTAGCCCGGAGACACCGCTGTTCCCTTATTTAATGTCTATTTTTTTTTTAACTGCCTGAGATTTTCTCTGTAAAAAAATAATGAACTTTACAAAATGTCACTTTTACTAAGAGAAATTATGGCTTGAATACCTGAATGTGAATATTAAATACAAGGGGGGAAAAAAAAGTTCATTTAAATAATGCGAAGGTTGTGACACAAACTGACAAAAGCGGGGAAATGCAGAGTCACAGCCCACACTGTCCTTAATTCACACAACATTTGGGAAGGGCGGGAGGGCAAGAGTGTAACTCCAGCCATGGTTTCCAGTTTGAAGACTTTGATTTCCTTAATTTTGTATCCATACCTTATGATACATTTTAAAAGAATTTTTTTAATCTCCTTATTTAATAGAAGAAAACATTATTTTTATTTTGGTTTTTGCAGAAACGAATTATTGCCTTTAATGCAATTTCTGTAGATCTTCATCCCACCAGAAGAAGAGAGGATGATGTTACCCAAAGGTGAACATATCACATAGAGGAACCACCCCAGATTTTGTCTACAAGAACCAAAGACCATATCTCTCTTGGTGTAGAATAACTATGGGAAAGTGGCAGAAAAGGCTTATATGAGCACGGTCTGGTTTTGTGTGGGTAGGAGCAGCCCCAGTACCTGTGTCCATGCACCCACAGGCGAGTGTCACAGCCCCATGTGTCACGGTGTCATCAGCAAAGGGACAGGGAGGGCTCTGCAGCCACCCCAACCAGGGCATCGCGACTGAGAAAAGCAACCTTGGCTTTGTTTGACCAACAGAGAGACATCATTGGGTAAGAAACCTACTTTCTAGACTTTCCTATCAGTGATGAGTATTTAAACCGGTGGTGAGTCTAAAAAACCTTTGGGTTTGCTTTTCATCTCAGTGGGGAAGGGAGGGGCACCAAGGAAAAGAGGATTTTAATCACTTGAAAACAGACACCTTGAATTCTACAAACACAGGGTTGGAGCACATTCAAGATAAGGTTATTTATGCATTCTGGCCACATTGCACAAAACAGATAGATGGACAAGGGCATGGCACGTCACCATGTAAATTATCTCTCTCAATAAATCCAGAACCTCAGGCCAGCTCCTTTTGCACCCACAAATGACGAGGGGCAGTCAAAATGACAGCCAAGCTAAACTTGGAAAGTCCAGTCCAAATAGGACTTGCAAATAGCAAGCCGCAGGGAAGAGGTGATTAAAACAACTTCTGCATAGTTTCTCCATTTTATTTTTTTTTAGAAATGATGGAAAATCTTATTTCTAATTTATTGAAACTGTGCACATCCAGAACTAATGAGTTTCTGCAGAGCTGGCCTGCACCATTGCTGCTATGCAGGACTCTGGTACCTTCAGCACCTCTGCATTATGCAGGGGCAGCTGTGAAGTGTGGACATACCTGATGCATCCAAACCTCCTTCCAAAGCCATCAGTCAAGAAAAAATTCGTTTTCTATGCTAGATTTCAAATACTATCACCGTAGTCATTTATACACTCTAAACAATAAATGAGCATCTTGGGATAACCCAGGCTGGAAGGGACCTCAGAAGGTCACTTGGTCCAGCTCCTGCTGAAAGCCGGGTCAGGGGCAGGGTCTCCTGCAGCTGAGCAGGGTTATTGTTCCGTCCAGACAGGGAGGAGAAAACCTCAACATCATGAAGCGTTCACCCCGTAAAGGAATTCATTATCCCACTTTCATTGCGGAAATTATAGAACACTAATAATGTGAGCACTAGTGTGGGACAGGATATACGACCTGGACATCACCGCGCCTTTGGAATGTTATAAACAAATGAAAAATAAAAACCTCTCACCAAGAAATAGAATACAATCAAAATCCTGTGAGCAAGGCGAAGCCCCCTGAGCAGCGGGGCTGAAAGAGCTCATCGCACCAAGACGACAGCAACCAACCGTCCGCTCAAAGAAAAGGCAGTCTTTCCCTGGTCGCCCGCGAGAAACGGATAACACTTTTGATCCTTTATCAATTATATATATCCAAAAAAGACTGAAAACACTTATTCCCTCTCAGCCCTGCTTGCCCCCCCCCTCCAGGGCTGCACAGCCAGGCTGTCTGCGTGCCAGCGCTCGCCGCAGGGGTTTCCGCGGGAATGATGTACCCTCGGCAGCGAGATTGCGTTTGCCACTGTGCACAGGGGGTGACAAAAAGAACGTGGTATCGTCTCGTAATTAAAAAACACCTCATTCTGACTGAGCAGGGTTTGAAAACCCTCGGTGAAGCCCGTCGGTGACACTGCAGGACGCTCCGGGTCCCTCTAGACCTATACCTACAGCTGTCAATCGTGATGGCGTCGGAGATAAATCCGGTGGGTTTCCACAGCAATAAATATTAAAGTTACGTTTGGGTGTCCCTTGTAGCCCACCCCAAAAGCACCCCCAGCACAAAGGGAAGGGATTGCCTGGGACTGTGTGTTAAACCCCGCTCTCCTGAACCCCCTTCTCCTGCAGCAGCGCCCCGAGACCCCGCTGCCGGGGGGGCTCTCCCCAGGCCTGTGGGCAACAAGAGGGAAACAGAAAAATAGCGTCACACGTGTGTGGCAATGCCTTGCTTCTTATCCAGCCGCTTTTTCTAGTGCTGAAACTCAGATAGGATTGCCAGATCTGCTGAAAAACAGTAAAAAAAAAATTAATTGAATTTGCCAGATCCCTTTGCATCTGAAGTCACGGGACAACACAACTGCAGAGCGTGAAACTTTTGTGCTCGTGCTGTCTGTGGGTACACGGCTGTAGCTCACAGTCTGAGAACAGCAACAGGGGGGGAAGAAACTCTGTCACCTTAAGATTACTAATAACTAGAAGATCACTTCTTTAACTCATAAAGCATTTTTGACAATAAATTCCTGAGACCTAGAAACGTTCAGAGGTGGGTACCAAGAGGCAGCACCCCGAGAGCCAGGTAGAAAGTCTCACCGCAGAGGGAGGCTGGTCTACCCTTGTGTTTCCCACGCCAGAGTCCCAGACATCTCTCAGGGAAGAGAAACCAGTCCCCAGCTGGGTGCCCCCCAGAACAAACCTGCAGGAGGAGCACCAGAAAACCCATTTTAAAAGTGTGTTCTTGACAAAAAAATAAACAAATAAATAATAATAATTAAAAAAAACACACCTCAGGTGTTTACAAGAGAGAGAACGACTACCTGCGTGTGGAGGACACTCGGCACATCTCGGTGCGGTGACAAATCAATGCCTTTGGTGATTACCTTTGCAGGTCACTTCCTAATGCAACGATCAATCAAATTTCCTTCCATTCTTTCAAAATTAAGCAGAAAGAAAAAAGAGATTTTAGTTTCCTTTTCTTAGCTTATTTTTAACAGAGGCACTACAGAATTATGATGGTGTCCTTTTGGTAAACCAAAATGTCAGACACATATTATTCTTTTAAACATCTCCTGGCCTTTCTCTGAAAGGTTAAGGTGGTTTAAATAAATTTAGTCAAAGTAAATGACAGCTGAGGAAGAGTATTAGAAAACTATACTTATCAACAACCTCTTTTCCTTAAATTTAAACAAGTCATTTACCAAACTGCAGTTTAAGGAGATCATGACAATATATGCTCTTCCTCAGAAAGATGAAAACAATTTTAAACGGTAGAGGAATGTTGGGTGGGCAAAATTACACACAAGTTAATGAAAGTTAATGCACGGGCTTAGCTCCCCTGGAAGTTGCAAACCATGTTTTTTTCCAAACGCTGGCGCAGCAGTCGGGTCTCTCACACGGAGCCTCAAATGGGAGTTGTCCTTTTCCTGCTTTTTCGCCACCATAATGACGGCAACGTGCGCGGGACAGGCAGGGGCAGGCAGACCACATTAGTGTTGTACAATTGGTCTGGGACTGTTGCTATTAGTCACGGGAACACAGCTGAAAGCAGAGGATTTTATATATGTTTATATGCTAGGAGATGCAACTTCAAAAGCAATTCTAACACACGTGAACGCTGCAGACTGCACTTGTACAAGATATTCTTCTAAGTGGAAAAAAAACCACCCCCAAACCTACCATAAATCAAATAGCTCTGTAAGACAGCGTAGCAAGAGATCATTTATGAATTGGCATTGATAATTTTGATCTCACTCAAATAAAAAAATGATTGAAGAGTGGTATTTGAGGTTTTTCAGGAAGGGAAGGGTGGACTCTGAAGGTGTCCCCCTCCCTGGACTTACCCAAGGGTGCTGTAGGTGCCACCTTCCCGTACACAGACATTGGCAAGGCAGGGTGGCAGAGATGTCCCCCAGATACACCATCCCTGTGTGACCACCAGACAAGCCACAGGCTTTGCTGTGCGCCCATGGAGACCTGCAAGGGTGGTCCCTGCTCCATCAGATGTCCATCAGCCACCGGCTGCCTCCTCCACCCCTTCTTTGCCTCATCACGCCGGTGGGTGAAGCCCCCTCCAACCCATCACACCTTCCCAGCGACCTCTTCATGGTCAGAACTGTGTTTTCCTGCTCCTGGGTGAAGTTCTTTAAAGAAAGAAAAAAGAAATCACACGGTAACATGGTCCCAAAGGAAACCAAGGCCAATCACTACGGGCAGCATCAACAGCCCAGGAAACCTCCCACCACAGGACGAGCTACCACAATCCAGATTTATTGTGCCATATACACTCACTTAATCACCAGTGTAGGGGACCGTGAGGTAGCTTCTATTGACACTCAGTATCCCACCAGGTGATGAGCAGGATAACTAAACCCTTTTATTCCCAGAAACAGCAGAAACTGGAACGACAGGGTTCTCACTGTCCTGGCTGAAAGCACTCTCCCTCCCTGGCCAGGGCAGACTGGTGGCAGGTCCGTGCTGAGGATGGAGACAAACACGGAGAGAACAGCACAGCTCTGGGGATGATGCTCGGAGGAGACCCGGGGGCTTCCCGTGGGAGAAGGAAAAAGCAGCATGATTAGAAATAGAACAAAATAATTACAAAATAACATGTCTCAAGTTACCCGTTCCTACTCTGTCTTCCTAAAAAAAATCCTAAGGTTTGGTTGGTTGCTTGTGGGGTTTTTTTTTGCGTATCAATATAGCATTTTTCCCATTCCCATTTTTCCCATTCCCATTTCCCACACCTACTGAGAAACCAGTATCAGTGAGTGGACATGGCTGTAGTGCCAAAATCCAGAGGCAACATCTGTACCATATCCTCCTCCTAACGGTGTCTGCTGCACCTTGGCCACTTCCACCTTCACACCAACACGACTCACTTCAGCCAGTTTCCACTTTCCTGGAATGTATTACAATCTCCGTCAGACAGTAGCTTACCTGTTTCCCATGCGGATAAAGTGAAAAAGAGTTCATTTATTTGGGCCTCAGTTTAAGCATATTTTCAGAACAGGGTTGAAGGAGCACCAGGATTTCCAGCAAACAGCAAGAGGAATGAGGTCTCTACCTTATATCATCCTTTTTCTCTGCTGTTTACTCCAGGGATCAACTCAGAAAGGACCAAGAGGAAAAAAAACCCTCTTGTATGCAGATGAAAAATATGTATTTTAGTCTGTACCTGGTGTCTCCCTGTTAAAATGGTCAACGAGGACCAGTTAGTAGGGAGGTGAGGGCTGGCATTAGCACACGGCTGGATGATCCACATGCTCTGGAGCTCCCACAGTCCTTGCAGATGGCCCTGGCTCTCCTCCTCCACCCCGAGCCCTCCGGCAGGCTCAGCCCCCAGCCCCGTGTCTGCCCCACACGGGACAAACTCTGTGTATCAGCAGACCACAAAGCAAAGACCTGCTGTCCAAAGATCTAGTATTGTCTCAATTGCCACACAATTATAACCCCCCTGGTTAAGCATTTCCTTTCAAACTTGCCAGAAAATCAACATTACCTAACTTTTTTGCCATTGCACAAAAGCCCAGCTATGATGGAAACGGTGTTTTCTGTACTCAGCTGCAGAAATTATTTTTTTTTACTTTTTTAGAAGAAAGCCGGCATTATCTGCTCGTTGGCCCAGCACGGAGGTCTTACAAATTTCTCCCAAGTTTCCATAGAAATGCATTGATTAGAGCATAATTTCAGTTAATATTGTCTCCTTTCAGCATGCTATGCTTGCTTACACTAACTGTGCACCTTCCCCTTGCAGTCGTTTTCATCTTTTGTTCGGCTCAGTAGGTTTCCTAACTGGTGGATTTTATTGAGTTAAATCAAGCTGTCACTTCATCTGCCTGAAGGATGACTCAAATACAACACATAATAATAAAAGAAAAGTAGGATAAAATAATCTTGTCAAGCCAGAAAAACTGATTGCTTGAAGTTGTAGCCTTCAATCAATACACTAATTCCACAATTTATACCTCTTTCAATTGGAGAGGAAAGAAACCCTGATATGGTATTTCTTGGCTCACTGACCAACTTTGACCTTCTATCTATGTGAACGTGGGATTAGCGAGCGCTCCTGCTTAGTGAAATCACCTATGAAAATAGGAAAGCAAATAAGTGACATTTGAGGTTCAAACTAACTTTAATAATCGCCGGGATGCGAGGGGTGCTCATTGCTTAAGCGCCGTGATCTCCGACGGGGCTGACCTGTGGATTTGGTGGGGACCAAAGGGGACCAAGCGAAGGCTTGGGATGGTGGCACCAGAGCCTTCAGCCTGGGGTCGCCCCAAACCCACAGGCACCTCAAAAGCTGTGCTCAGCCCTCCCAGTGGTCCCAAAACCATTTTATCCCTCAGGAAAACAAAGCTGCCACCGCTTGTACCCCATTTCACAGCGCCTTAGATTGAAAAGCCCGTCTCCATCCGAGCGTTGCTGCTTGTGGAGGTTGCTCGCTGGAGTCAGGTGGACGAGGACACTTTATTCAGGCAGCTTTGGAAACCAGTTTCTTAAGGTATAATGAACCATTGTGTCATTTATTAACTTTTTTTTTAACGGTCCATCATAGCAAAAAACCTCTTTTATTTGTAAATTGTAATTAATCTGCATAGCTTTATGAAAGAACAATAAAACTGTTCGTTTAAAAATTCTGGATGCTCTTTGGCTGTCAGGTTTCTGCTTTGCTTTCATAATTCCTCCCCTGCAGGCACAAACCAGGAAATAAAAATTCTTTGTTTAGCAAGCCTTTTATATTTCACCCTGCCACCTGCTTAACTCAAGTTGTGGCATGCTATCAAACGGGCCCTGGAATGTGAGTTGTCTTTCTGCCCTGTGCCTTAAAAAGAAAAAGAAAAAAGCCCGTGCAGACTGCTCCATCAGCTGTGATGGTAGAAGCACCGGCCCATACCGCTTGAAATAATAAATGTAATTAAGATAGTGTGAGAGGGTACAGCTTTCCTTTGACTGGGAAGGGCCAGCGTTTAACAAACGACCATTTCTCCCTCCTTCCAGGGGTGTCCTTTACGCTTTTTTTTCAGTGATTCCAGCCATCCTTGCCAGCCCGAGGAATGAAAGCTGAGGAGAGAGACATGCCCAGCCGAGGAGGAGGTTATCTCTCCGCAGGCAGCCTGGACCGAGGCTCCGCAGAGAGCAGGCAGCTCTCAAATCTGCATCGCGAGTGGCAACAAAGAGCAAAACCACCGTGGTCCAGGAGATGCTGGCTGCCTCCTTTGTCCTTCCTTTGTTTCACTAAGGCAGGTCAGAAACAGCCCAGCGCTCTTCCTAAACAGGCTCAGAACATCTCAAATGCTTCCAAGGCATGATGAAGAAAGAGCTGTTGTTTGTGCCTTACCAGAGGAATCAGCCACCCAGAGAAGCTGCTGATGAATGGTGGTCTGGTGAGAAGGTCCAGCAGGAGGTGTCACACTGCGTGTCCCACCGAGGCAAGAAGACCCTGATGACCCAGCTGATCATCTGTACGAACACGGAACTAAATCCTAATGGGTTATTTAGAGATTTATGTATTCCCTCCAACCCAAAAGGGATCAGACAAAAGCTAAATTTTGTAGCAGTTCTGTTAAATGAAGGCCTTCTTCAGCAGTGCTTGAGTTTCCACCCTCGTGCTCTGCCATGCCATACTATTACCTTGGAAGTCCATTCTCACCACATTTTTCACAATCTTGGCCATCAGAACTTGGACCAAGAGACACCTGAACTTGCAACTCAAGTGTCATACAAGCAAATTAGCAAAAGTGGGGTTTTTCCTAAGAGATGCGGTCAGAGAACGTTCAGGTTTATCAGATGCTTTGTTCTGGACCAGCTCTTCAAGGAACACTTCAAGGCCAGGAGGGAGACCTGGGCAGTTTCAATGGGCAGGTAAGAAGCTGGAGACATACCCGAGTTAGAGCTGGCTTAGCGGGCTGTCTGAAGAATAGTGGAAATATCACGAGGCATCTGGAAACTGAATCCACTGCCTAAAAGCAACCCACAACCAGCAACGAGCATGGTTGCAACCTCACTACTTGCACTACTGCTGATCGTTCTTGGATTTATGCAGCCTCTGGCCACATATGCAAGGAGCACGATTAAGCTACCAAGTTCCTCTTAGCAAGACACAACATTGATTAACCTTTGCTTTACCCAGAGTTTACTTTCCTTACAGCGTAACGTGCTGCTGGAGACATTTCTTCTCCCTTTTTTTTTTTTTTTTTTTTTTTTTTTTTCCAAGGGAATGGATGGTATTTCCCCAGGCACCAGCCCGAGCAGCACGAAACACCTCCACGGAATATTAAACAACTCCTGGGAAGTGCCCCTGGTGTAACTGCCTTTCCAAACAGCCTCCCCCAGCCCGGGCAGCGGTGGGTGTCAGTCCCCTTTATTTCCCCACGCTAATATTGCGGCCGGACAGCCCCTGCCTGCTCCTCTGCTCCCCCGCTACCTCTGGCGAATTACAGCATTTCCTTTTTAATGGGGGAAGAGAGTTAATGGCGCGGCGTTAATGAAAAGAAATAAAGCGCACAAGTGTGAGGTGGGCATCTTACCCTCCGAACACCCTGGCTGGGAAACGCTAAATTATTCAAACCTGGCACGGATTCAGCAGTATTCTTCACCTGCAGCTTTCACAGCAGAAAGAGAAAGCACCAGAGGAAAATAAATAAATAAATAAATAAATAAATAAATAGAACCAGAACGAGGAAAAGTTACCAAGTACCAAAACCTCCCCTTCTTGACTACATGAAATAAATAGAAAATAAATGCAAAACAATACTCCAGGTGAGATACAAGTGCCTGGAGGAAATAAGGGTCTACACCAAAACACTACCTGCTTTCCCATCTCCTTACCTCTTAAGGGAAGGGCAATAGAAGACGACACTTGCAGAGGAAGAGGCACAGCCCCTGAGCCCACTGATCACATTGTCCTTGCATTTCCACTGCCATGAGGGATGAAAACGCATCTCATGCTGGTCCTTTGAAGCTCATGGAGATGAAGGTTAAGAGGCATTTGAACTCGTTAGCTTGTTTGTGGGCAGGGTAGAAGACGCTTGGTGCCCTCAGTTCTCCAGGCTGAAGGATGTCACCGTGACTAACCTATTGACATTAAGTCCAATACACAAGAACAAAGATTACAGCCAGGGTCAGCCAGTGCCAGCCCAATTTCAAAGTTTTATTGTTGACACCATTGTTCATCCAAAGGTTCCTCAACACTTTCTTATGAAAGAAATGTTTATAGTTAGTCTTATTTTCAGTCATCAATTAGATTTGTGTCAACTGAGAAAATACTGGGTTTGAAATTACTGTCTACTTGAGAAAGATCTATCAGAAATGAAAAAAAATTGCTCATGGAATAAGCAAATAAGGGTGATGGGCTCTGGGGTTGAATAAACAACTTGCATAGCACATGGAAGGAACAAAGGTACTTCCCACAGCCCCAGCTGCAACAGGCCTCCAGGCTCTGAGATGCTCTAGGAAGAAGAGATTGGCAGCTGAATATTCCAGCAACCAATAACCAGGAATCTCTCCATACGAATTCTCATCTTCTGCTGACCAGAAATAAAAAGCAAACATTTTCAGTTTGTTATACATTAATTATCGAAACCTCGGGGGTGATACCGTTTTGAAAGATTATCTGGACCATGGCTCCGTGTCCTCATCACCTCTGCAGGTACCAACTCCTGATCATCTCCTCTCTTGCCAATACAGCTGATAAAAACCTCAAACAGCTTTGCAGCTTTCAGGGAACAGAAAGCCATCGAGCAGCAGGAACCACAGAAAGTACCTGGGAGCGAGATGACGAGTAAACCACAAAAGCCTGAAAGGGGCACAAAAATAATACCTTTCCTGAACCCACACTCAAATAATTTCGTAATTCAGCATCAAACACTGTCTTACTCCAGGCACCTGAGTCCTGTTAACAGGATCCCTCTCTGATGTATTTCTATTTCAGCAGCGACAGCAAGAGGGTCGAGTTCTCCTGTGCTGGGAAATGTATAAACTATAGAGCAAAGAGCAGCAATTCTCCCCAAAATGGCCAGCAGTGGGGCAAGGGAGGGGACATTTGAAGAAGGCAGGATGGTCACCCCATGGATTTTTCAGGGAGGAGCAGGAGGGTGCCCGGGGGCCGGTGATGGAGCGGTGCCACCCCACACCACCAGCAGGATGGAGACGTGGAGCTTCCTCACCATGGGGACAACCAGAGAAACTTGAACGGGCCACCAACGGCCCTAAAACTAAAAACATGGGCAAGGAACCCACTCAGCCACCTCTGCCCATTTGCACCAGGGGTAATTTCAGACCCTGCGCTCTTAACCGACCTCAGGGAGCACGATCCGTCCCCAAGGTCCACTCGTCACCCAGGGAGGTGTCACCGGGAGGACAAGGACCACTGCTCCTTGCCACCGCAGGGACCTCGATGGCCATGCCGTGACTCTCAAGCCCTATGTCACCTCCCAGGTTTGATGACCTGAGCTTCAGCTGACTGTTCCCTTCCGTGGGTTAAACGTTATGCTGCTTTCTCTTTTGGTGCCAGTACCTGTAATTTAAAGAGAGAGAGAGTGACAGAGACAGAGAATATATACAGCAGGGCAAATATTTGTTGTATAAGATAAACATACAATTATCTAAAATGTAATCTTAATATGACTTATTAAAATAGATTACATTTTAATGTGCACTGCAATTTGCGCATTACACAGCACACCCCGTGTGTGCAGCTTCTCCTGTGCACCCTGGCAGCCTGCTCCACTGAAGATACAGAGAGAGGAGAAAAAACCACACCACTATCTTTCTCTAAATGGATGTATTTGGTGTTGATAGTCAGATACAGTTCTCACCTTTATCCCAGCTTGTTTCTGACCCACTGAGTTAGTGTTAATCACCCCTGTGGGCACCAATAATTTCCCCATATGTGGAATTTGATAAGTTAGAGCACCCACTTCATTTCAAGAAGATTCCAGCTGGCTATCCAGTTATCGCTATGGACAGCTTCAAGCACTTCCATGCCGGGCCTTGTATTCTCAGCTTTATCAAGTGCTTTGCACTTTTTGTCTTTTATCTCTTAATTGAGACCTGACTGCAAGAAATGCCTATCTCTTAAAGTGTGGTGCATTAAGTATTAACTCGGACTGCTTTGGCTACTTGAGGTACAGAAAACCTTAAGAAGCTGGGGAAAAGGTGAAAAAAATCTCCCCAAATCTCTATTTAGAAAAACTGTGTAAATGCTACAGTGTAAGGAAAAAAAAATATATATATCTTTTTCTTCCTCCTCTGCCTCTACCCACAAGTAAAAAAAAGAAAAAAAATGAAAATAAAAGTAGGCATTACAAAATTGCAAACAGTAGTAAACTTCATCTACACCTCTCCTGAACTTGTAGTGTATTAATACTGATAATATATTAAAATACAAAGGTTCTGGAAAAGGAAAGTATTAAGAAATGAATGATGTACGAATACAAAATTATTTAACAATTAAAGGTAGTAAGGAATTATTCTTTTTTTTCCTCACTGTAATGATCTCTTCCATCCATAGCAGCTGAATGCCCTCTTGAAGGACCCGGTTGTGCCTGTGATTGCCCCACAGACCCCGGTGAAGAGAAGTCTCTCTGGTCTTTGCACCATCCTTTCCCAGGAGGGTTGGGAAGACACGGGGTAGGAGATGCGGGTTCTGCCTCGCTGCTCCGCTACACGCCAGCTCCTTCCACACAGACGTGCTTTGCATTCGGCAAAAGCCCCGGGAGCAGAGGGATTTCAGCCTCCCTTGACGTGCAATCATACTATAAAGCCCAGAACTTGATTTGGGCTCATGTTTTTCACAACTCACCTTGGAAACTACCTCCCTGAAAGTCGGACTCGAACTGTAACTTGGACATCTAAATTCAGAATATTTTTGAAAAAATTGGCATGAGTCTCCTTACGACTCAACTTTACCCTCCGTAAAATGGGGTAAAAAAGATCCCAGTGCCAACTCAAAACCTTTGGGCTAACGCTGGTACCAAACCATGCTGCCCAGGCAAGAGCCTGGGTTCCTCTACCTTATTGGAATTGAATCATAGAATCATAGAATCGTCCAGGTTGGAAGGGACCTTAAAGACCATCTAGTCCAACCATCAACCTAACTCTGACAAAAAAATAAATAAGAAATAAAAATCCCTAAACCATATTCCTAAGGACTACATCAACCCATCTTTTGAACGCCTCCGGGGATGGTGCCTCAACCCCTTCCCTGGGCAGCCCATTCCAAGGCTTGATAACCCTTTTGGTGAAGAAATGTTCCCTAATATCCAATCCTCTACTGATATATGAGAGTACCAGTTCGCAGCTCCAAAAAAAAGCAACAAGGAAGGTAGAGGAGATCAGGACTGTGAGCGTGATAGAGTAGGGAAAGGAAATATTGGTACATCAAAAGAATTTTTTTTTCTTTCAAATACAAAGGTGGCAGTAGCCACGATCACACTATGGTGGGCAAGCAGCTTCCTCACTTTCCCATCTAGATGATAACACCGAAATAAGAAAAGTTGAGCAAAGGCCATAAAAATGAAGAGGAACTCATTATACACAACAACTATTCAGAAAGGGTTAGAGGACATCACCTGCAGCATTTGGGAGGCAGAAGGTCTCTTCATGGAGCACAAAACCCTAGTGGGAAATAAAGACACCAAGGAGGGTATTTTGGCTGCTTCAGTGAAAAAGCAGAACAAAAGCACCAGGGTAGAAAAGGGACCATAAAGGGAAATTTTTTACCTGGCTAACACTGGATGAGGGAAATCAAATAGCTCAGGCCACAGAAATAAAAGAATGAGTTGTTGAAGAAGGTATGACCTGCAAGGAGTCTCACACCCAGGAGCTTTGCCGTGGCACGATACGTTTAACAGCATCCCCAGAAGATGAGGCTGGCACAGACCCCTCCTGTACAAGTGTTTGAGCATATTCCCACTTAAACCAGATCTCTAAAAAAAAAAGAAAAATAAATGTGAAGAGCCCGTAATCTCGTATTATTTTCTTATGAGTTCATAACATTTGAGATTTGAGTTGGTTTTTGGGATGCTCTGTAAATTTTATATACGAGGTGGGTGGGCTGCCACAAACACAAAACTCCCTTTAGCAGACCCCCACACGGACATGGGCACCAAAGGGCAGTATTTTAAGAGTCAAGCTAATTGCTGAGAGTATAGGAAAATGCAAAGGCTAGTAAGAAATTAATTCCACCATCCCCCCCCAGCTCAGAGAAATGAGCATCCCTTCAACTTGGGGGACGCTGATTCTCAGCATCCCGCCGGTCCCTGGGCTCAGCCCCACCACGCTCTGTGCTCAGACACCTCTGCTTCCCCGCACAACAGGCGCCGTGTTCCCCTCAAACCCGCCAACCGTTTGGCTCCGGAGACGCTGGTGTTATTGTCAGTTTCAAGAGTTAAATATTCCGGGAGGAATTTGTTACTGCACAGCGATACATAATGCCTGAAAACCCCCTGCACCAATATTGCTCTCAAATTGGCAGCAAGTGAACAAGGGACATGAAGGATGCTTCAGCACAGTAACCTATCCTTCCTTCTCTCTTGGGAGCCACTTGGCCAGCTTTCATCCTCATAATTATAATAAATTTGACATTTCATAGATAATATTGATTTCTGTATTTTAGCATTTCACCATAGGTGACAGTCTAGCGTCAAGAATGAAATTTCTATTGATCTCCAGCGCATTAATCTCTCATGTGTATGTGATCATTTTTATAAGACCTTTTACTGCACATAAATCAATATTTCATATTTCCAGCTATGCCAGAGGAGATGTCATATTTGTAAACTGTGAGTTGACACCTGCAATTCCTTCCTGTTCAGCTTCAACTGTTCAGTAACAGTCGATTCAGGGTTGGGAAAGGATCAAGCTCCAGAAACAAGCGAGATGAAAAAGAGGAATGTAGAATACAGTAATTAGCTTAATGAACAAAGCAGCAGAGTAAGTGAGAGAAAGCTATGTTTCTGCTGCTCACGCTTGCCTCCTGAATACAAACATCTTTCGGGAGGTTTGCGAACCGACTGATAACGCATTTTAATATGTTCAGAGGATATTACAGCATAAACGTACTAAGAAAATAGAAGCAGCTAGAAAATTAAGCAAACTCCTCAATTAACTGCCTTGCTTGATACGCCCATACAGCCATCTTAAATGGTGCCTTTTGCATCCAGTATTATCAACTATTTTAACTTTGACGTGGTACACGAACTGTCTAGTTACCATTGAAACAACTATGAGCAACTGTGTAATTTAGCAAACAATAACTAGAGCAATAAAGTTCTCTATAAATTGAAATATTGACTTCCCACAAATAACGAATGGAAACCAGTAAAAAAAAAAAAAAAGAGAGTAAATCATAATGAGAACAGTATCCTCTCTTTCTAGAGGTTTAAATGAATCAGTTTAGAATAACACAAATAAAACATTTTTAAATAGCATAGAATCCGCCTCTAAACAAGCGACACTCTCTAGCTGCTTTGGGATTTGTTAAATTAGTTAAATGAGCAATTACTGCATGAAGTCCAGTGATCACACTCGGGCAGCAAACCCCTTTAAAGCATTCTGCGCTGTTAATTATTCTCTGTATTAACAGTCACCTCCTACGGTTTGGGTAGTTCAGCAGTTTGGGAGAGAAGTGGATAGTCTGTGATTTAAGGACGGGAGTCACTTGAGACTGCATCTCCAGCGCGCGTCCAGCCAGCCATCCTGGTACGAGCTGGGGGGAAGTCAAGCGCCGGGTGCGTAGACGTAATCACAACTCTGAGCTTTCACACCCAATCTGAAACAGCCCCTCGCTCCATCGCTTCGGGATGAGGTGATATTAACCCCGGAAAGGTATGCAATTAGGACGCCCCCTGACACAGCGCCGGGCTAATGGCAGCCCCCAGGCAGTGGCCACCCGGCTCAGGGCAAACACCTATCTTCAGAGCAGGAGCCTGGTTTAGAAGCACAGCATCCCTCCTGCCCAGCTAAAAGCTGATGCTGAAATTCCTCTTTTTTTTTTTTTTTTACAACAATTTCCTATGAGCACTATTGACATGCTATTATTTCAAATTATATGTCTTCTCCCTGCGAGGAAATGCTACCCTTGCTTCTTTTTAAAGGCCAACCCTTTTTGTCCATCTCTAAAACGTGTTGGTGCCCGTACAGCGTGTCACCGTCTGACTGTTCTAACAGGATGACAGGCCCAGCATCGGAGTACGACTGACCACCGTGTGACTGACGGGGTCTCCAAACCTCTGTCAGGTTTTGACTGAAGGGGCAGGACTCGCAAAGCGCCTCGGCAGAACGGGTTGGGGTCTGGAGAAGGCAGTCTCAGTCAGAAGATGAAGTCAATCAGAAGGTGATTGGTGTCTTTACCAAGCGTTTAGTCTTCCCTGCATCAGAGGAGCCCGCCCAGAGAGAGCCTTCTCCGCTGTCAAAACTGTTTTGTTTGGCAGTGAATTCATACTGGCCGAGGCAGGAGAACAGCGACGCCGCTTCCCATGCAGGAGTCGGGCAGGCACCGTGTCCATCTCATCCCAACGTGTTCGTGGTTGGCCACAGAGGGCTACAGGGGTTTTCTGTAGGAACAATGCTGGAGTAGTAAACGCAGCTCACCAGGAACCGCTTCACGTGTCACGGGTGTTTGGTCACAAGCAAGAGTCAGCCTCTCCATCCAGTAGCTGGTGCCTCCTGATTCTCTGGAGGTGGGCAAGTAGCCGTGGTCAGCACCAGATTCCCACACAAACACACCTCTACACCTCAAATCTGCAGATATGGACAATCCATTTGTCCTCCTCACAGAAACAATCACCAGGAGTATCACTCACCAAGAGTAATGGCTGGAGATCTGTGCCATGGAAATGTCTCCATGAAGATGTCAGGCTGGATGGGTCTCTGAGCAACCTGGTCTGGTGGGAGGTGTCCCTGCCCATGGCAGGGGGGTTGGAACTCAATGATCTTTGAGGTCCCTTCCAACCCAAACTATTCTATGATTCTGTGCACAAGAGGTCACTTTCCTCAAGCATGGACACAAAGCATGCATGAGAACTATAGGAGGCAAGAGTTTCTAAGCATAGTTGAGTATTTTAAAACAGAAGGCTGCAAACAACTCCAAACCCACACTTGAGGCAGGTGGGAGCCCTACATATCCCAATGGATGGGTCTTGTGGGTCAACAATTGGTTGCACAGCAAGGTTGACAACAGGGTTTTGATTGTTAGGACTGTGGGACCCTCATTGAGGGCTGAGGACTGCTAGGAGGAGATGTGATCCACCTAAGCCACAGGGGAAACGTATCTTTGCTAACAGGCTGGCCAACCCAGTAAGGACAGATTTTAATGAGGAGTGACAAAGGAGGGAGGTGATGACACCCAACCCAGTAAGGAAGTGGTGGGCCAACTGGGACTCGAGGTGTGCATGGTGATGTGGACAAGACAGAGCCCATAATCGCCAGCAGAGGGCTGAAGGGGGCCCACCTCAAGGCTGTGCAGAAGAACAAGGAAACACTAAGAGGGTGGTGTTATGAGGAAGGTCCCAAGCCTTATCTTGGAAATGGCCGGCACTGGGTGATCCTGACGAGCCACCGGAGAGTATTCTCTCCATGTTCTACACAACTGGGTTTGGGCAACTACAACTTATGTCCTACTCTCAACTGTCCGACAATGCAGATCCTTGCATAAACGGTCTATTTGCTTAAAAATAAAATCACTTGGTGTTCCGCACTTCACAGTCAGTGGATTCAGCGTCACGGTATCAGCGTCAATTGTCTCCTACGCTCAAAGCCAACAAACTTAGGGAACATTTGAGCATACCTGACCATCATGGAAACAGACCTACACTGAACTTAACATAAAACTTTTAAAAATCACGTGCATTTCTAACATCAAAAAAGTCCAGGGAGTTACGAATCTGGAAAACTTCTATTCTCACTCATCTCACAGAACATTAATTTAATGTACCGCGTCAGGTCCAAACTTAAAGGAGCTTAAGCAGTAGCCTCTAGATATAAAATAGATCCAATACAAAGAAACACCTCGCAGTTCCCCACACTGCGGCCCCAGGCCAGGGGTGCAATGAAATGAACTCCAGAGGAAGCAAAGCATAAGCCTGAATGCAGTTTCTTGGGTCTGCTCTTTCATACTGTAAGAATAATTCGATATATATTCAAACTTTCAATACTAGGAGAGTAATATTTGCTCCTTCTGTTATCCTTATTAGTGTTAACACAGACCAAGTAAAACATTCTGAGAACAACATTATTTTTTAACTGAAAAATGCATATTTCTGAACAGAACTTGTGTCACCTTGCATGCAGTAAAGCCGGATGACAGTATCTGCTCTCAGAGAACAGTGAGTCGGTTTCACATGAGCTCCTTACAGAACACACACTCCGAATGAAATTATCCATGTGGTGTCAACACAGGCTATTATTAACACATTAGGTGAGAAAAAACGTTTTGCATTATTAAATTAGCGAGAATATAATTCACATTGTGGTTGGACTTTGCCTCATAATTTATGAATTGTAAATACTCAAATATTCCCCCGGCTGAATTAACAGTATTCACCAGCACGAGGGAGAACCAGGGAAAAGCAACGGTTTCAGCCCCTCATCCTCAGCACAACCAGATTTGGGACAAGGAAGAGACTTCAAAGCAAAGTTTAGACCCTCAACAAGTGCAGTGGTGCGTTACGGGATCCCAAGGGTCCCACACTGGTGGGTGGCTCTGACAAAAACAGAGGCTGTGCCCTGACGTGAGGCCACCAAAGACTATTCTACGCTGAACAAGGACCAGATCCTGACCCCACTGAGCCCAGCGGTCACAGAGATCTTGGCTGATCCCAGCAGTAACCTGCTATTTTAAAGACAAAGTGACTGAAACCTGTGAGTCCTTGCTCCGATACACTGCAATTAAGTGTTCAAGACATTGGAATGGCAAAGGACTATTTTTAAAGCAGGGGGAGCTCATCGGGAATCTATTTCAGAAAAGAACGAGCATGAGGTCCTCTATCAGATGCTGTCAAAAGTCCTCCAGAAAGTGAATGCAAAAGGTGAAGAAATGGCCCAGCTAGAAGAATTCCTTTGGGAATAAAATGCTAAAAAGAAAAGTATAATTAGTGAGACTCACGGGCAGAGAGAAATCATTTGACCAAGACCATCACTTCGATTTCCCTCTTTTTGATGTTAACTTCACCCAAGTTAATGGTGAAGCCAGTGCTGAAAGAGCAAAGGTGAGAAGTGGTGAGTGGAAAGCCAGTGGAGCCCAGACCATCTGAGCTGCATAAGAGTCCGTTTTCCAAACTCCAAACTTTGTATAACCTTTCAGAGCTGTCTTTGCGTGGATCAAAAAGTATCTGTGTGGGAACGTCCACCAAGTGTGGGAACGTGCGTGTTCCTCAGGGCTCTAAAGTCACAGAAAGCACCGAATAGGACAAAGATTAAAATAAATAAATTAATAAACAAAGCTACCCACAAACATGATGACATCTACAAGTGATCGTTATGAAAAATCAGTCCACAGATGTTAAACTGAGACTTAAAATAACTTTTCACTCAATATTGTCTGCAGCCTCTTTAAATTCGCTTCTGGGGCGATTTCAGCCTTTGAACTTTGCTGGCTCGAATAGTCTTAAGAAGTCAATCTTTAGGGTGCCTATTGACTGGAAATAAAAATTTAGTGAAATGTCTCATTTAAAATTTGCGATTTGTCCTGTGAATAACAAAGCATTTGGAACTTGTACACTCATCCGAGAGCTTTCCAGAAGGCGGCATCAACTCTGTCACTGGAGAAAGGCCACTGGTGAATTAGTAGGAGGGAGGGGAGTAAAATCCCAATTGTCCAACCTGGGGGAGCCCCTCTCTCCTCTGGCTGCTGGCTCTGATTCCACCCCCAGCCCAGAATATCAAGGCACAGCAGCAGCAGGGAATAAATCAGGGATTCGCGTACCTCACGCAAGTTAACTAAGGAAATTCTGTGAAAGGGCATTTCTTTTGTTCTTCCCACGGTTTACAGCTTATGTACAACACCAACATTTACAAACCAAACCATACAATTCCAGAAATCATCCACCAATGAAACTCAGAATAATTTAGCAAAACAAGAAGAAAGCATCTTCTATTTACAAACTGTGTAGAAGGGACAGGTTTCGATGTATTGAGTTGTATTTGTTCAACTCTAATGTCAACAACCACCTTAGAAATTAAACTGCAGATGAACATCTGAAATAGTGACAACAATCACAAAACAAAATAAGAGGAAAACACACTCACCTGCCAAAGGAATAGGAAAATCCCCTTTTCCCATTGAACCGTTTTCAGTGTGTGTACTGGGACAGTCCATCCCAAGAGCGTGACACCCCAGTAAGACCAGAGACAGAGGCGTGGGCTCCATTCAGCACTTTCATTTGGTTATGGCCTTCCGTTGACATGAAAAGTGTGGAATTTTCCATAGTTCCAACAGGCAACCTGGTGTAAGAAGAGTTTCAGGAAAGGAAACATGGAGACAACCAGGCACCAGAGCTGACGATGCAACAACCATGAAGTGAGTCCAAGAGGTTAAGATCCCTGCCGCTCCTGCAGGCTGTCGGGTTTATCTCTCCACAAAGAAAACATTCTGGTCCCCTTTAACCATAATTATCATTAACGATTGTACCGCTTTTTTACAGCCAGGGTTCACAGCCCGACTGCGGATGGCAGGCATGGGACTGCTGGTGGAGAGAGGCAGAGGGACGCGAGAGTCCTGCAGTGATTTAACTCTGGGGACACGAGAGTCCTGCAGTGATTTAACTCTGTGGCGTTACGGAACAGACAATTTTGCTAATCAAACAGATCAGCGCAGACCGGCCGCAGAGGATATCGGCTTAGAACGCGGCTGAGCTGAAACCAAAACAGAGAAAACCTTTTTCCTGGGGTAGAAATGGATTTCTCTACTCGAGAGCGGTCTGTACACATCCCCCACACGCGCTCCTCCTGCTTCCCCCATGGGTTACACACACACAGACAGTGGGCACCACCTCTATTAAAAAAAAAAAAAAAGGGAATACTGAAAAGACCAAATTTCTGCTTTCAAAACAAGCTATTATTTCACAATGTAAGTTCTTTGAAAAATCTTTTGCTGTGAGGTGTAACCACCTCATCTGCTCAAGCAGATGCAAAAAGTACAGTTTAAGGTCCTATTTCATTTGACGTTTCAGTTAATATATTAAGATAAGAGGAAAAAGTGAAGATCACAACAGGAGAAACATCTGTAAGATGTAAGAAAGAACCTTCTTTCAGTTGGTTTCCAACCTTTAATATTAAGATACAAATAAAACTGGGAAAAAAAAAAGCACCATCCTAAATGGCTGAAAGTCATACATCTCTGAACAACGACTGGCCCAAACCCCTTAACTTTCAGTTAGTAGTCCTGCAACCCAGAGAAGTTCATTTTGCACCTTCCATTAGCCTGGAGTGAACCTGGATTTCAGGAGCTGGACCAATGTAAAAAGGGAGGAGGATGAAGATCTAAGATTTACCTTTTTTTTTTTTTTCCAGAAAATGGAAAAAAAAATGTCCTTTCCTTTTAGATCAAGCTGAAATGTTTTCACTAATCTTAAATACTTCATATTGCATTCAGATACTTTAGTTCCTTCATTAACTTTTTCCCAATTTATTTTAGTCAGTGTTAAATGAGAAAAAGGTAGTTCTGAAATGAAAAGTGAAAAGTTCCATTTGGAAAACTCTGAAAGAAAATGTCAAATTTAAAAAATTTGTCTTGTCTTCTTTTTTCAGAGTGTCTACTTCTTCAGTCCAACCAACTGCACGGGCTCTGCCTGACCTCAGAAATTATTTCAGAGATGTCACAACTGTATGTTCAGCCACCTGTGTATTTGGTCAGAAAAAAAATAAAAATCTCAGCTGTACCTCAGGTCTCAGTTACTCTCACGGCACTGTCAGAACTCATTTAAATACAGCAAAGTAATGACTATTTTAATTTACATAACTGTGACCAACTCAAGGCCACTAAAATAGACGGGCACATATTTTTGCCACTAAAATAAATGGGCACGTATTGTTTGACGAAACACAGCCGTACACAGCTGAAGTGGTACCCACATCAGAGAGCCTTAAAAAACTGATTCTACATGCCAGCAGGAAAATTTCACAGAAATTCAGTGGTGACAACAGTAACCATCACACCTCCTACACCTGATGCAGAAGCCGCCACGGGAAAGGAGGTTATTAAAAGAAAAATAAATAAATAAATAAATAGACCCAACCAAACAGAAAAGGGCACCCAAGTCTTGCATTTTGTTCCTTAATCCTATTTGTTTTTTTTAGGGAGACAAAGTGTTCAGCTCACAAGATAAAAGGCAAAACAGGACTAATTTTAAAAGTGTGGGTTTTCCTACTATTTTTTTAACCATCCCAAAATTCAATAAAGTAATTGATTTTGCAAAATAAGATATTTTGGAAGGATGGCAAACCAGGGGAATATTCAGCAAGGCGAGGAGCCCTGGTGAGCTGTAGGGTAGAGATGTGCTGATGCCCACCAGGGGACACGCTCGGCAGGAGGCACGGGATTTAACAGCACCCCGAGACTTACGCTGGCCTGGGCTGGAGGGATAAACTTCCCAGTTTTGCCCTGAACAAAGAAAAGAAAAGTGTTTAATAAACTGAGTGAAAAGTAAACCAAGGAATATGGAGGAGAAAAAAACAAACAAACAAATAATTGATTTATAGGATAAACACAATGAAAAAATAAAGAAAAAACCCAAACTTTTGGTAGGAGTTGTTGAGGTTGTGCCCTGTGTAGAAAAGGCTGGTTTCAACCAGCAGAATATTGGTAGTTAATGTCTTATTGACTGGTGCCCTTCAATCCAGTACGAGACTGGGACTTCAGGGGACTTACCTGGGATTTCAGGGGACAATCAGCTCGGGGACCCGTTTCCCACGGCCAGGAACCAGGGACCCCCAGGGACCCTCACCCGACTCAGCACTTCTCTGGTCTGTCACATCACGGGGCATCTCACTTGAACACCATCACCCAAAGGACTCGGCTTGTCATCAGTCATGGGTCACCTTCACAAAACAGCTAAATAAGAATTAAGAAATTAATAATTTTGCACTCAAGGAAGGGACTGCATCTTAATCATCTTTACAAAGATGTGCCAGGAGCACAGGCTGGTCTTTTCTCAGTGGTGCCCAGAGACAGGACAAGAGGAAATGGGCACAAACTTGAGTATAAGAAGTTCCACCTAAACATGAGGAGGAACTTCTTTCCTGTGAGGGTGGCAGAGCCCTGGCAGAGGCTGCCCCGAGAAGTGGTGGAGTCTCCTTCTCTGGAGACATTCAAACCCCAACTGGACAAGTTCCTGTGCAACCTGCTCTGGGTAGACCTGCTCCGGTGGGGGGGTTGGACTAGATGATCTCCAGGGGTCCCTTCCAACCCCATATGATTGATTCTATCTGGGGGAATGTGCTGGGACGCTGAGACGGAAACTCTGGCACACAAGCACCCATTTCATGCACCAGCCTACAAGGTCATGGCAAAGCTGCAGATGAAGGGTTTGTACAACACAAAGGGCATCCTTACCTGAAAACAGAGCTACTATACATTTATAGACATTTATAGTCTCTTAGTACCTGGCATATCACTTCATCAGCTTGGGATTTTAAAACTTGGAGATCAAACCTCACAGCTGATGCTGCTTTGAGCAGGAGGTTGGTGTCAAAGACCTCCCGAGGTCCCTTCCAACCTGAGTTACCCTACCTTCTCAGTTACCCCGAGTTACCCTCTTCGCTCCTAAAGAAAAGCAACCTGATGCTGTTGGAGAAATGCTCCACAAACAGGGCTAAACAGAAAGAGACACAAGTCGTACGCGCAGACCTCCCCGTTGAGGACAGGTCCCCTGGAGTCACCCAGGGTGCCCCTAGAGCCAGCCCAGCGAAGAAAAACTTTGCAGGATTAGACCTTTGCTTCTAAAAATCAGTTTTGATGTGACCTAATGGCTTTCGCTGTTTGGAAAAGAATATGAAAAGAGTGACAGAAATATTGAATTTTTAAATACATGCTCTGTCCACCTGCAGAGCTTTTCTTGCATACTTTAATAAGGACCTTTACCATGTCATTATACATTTTAATTACACTGTTAAATGTCACAATCACACATGCTAATGACATCATTATACCTATTTACACCAATTATGTCATTTGATGCAATTACAGTAATTCTGCCAATACACACAAATCAATAAAAAGGTTTTGTTTGCATTTTTAAATGAGCAATCACAAAAGAATAAATCCACTTTCTAAGAAAAGCAGGGCAAGGACTTAAATACTGGAACTAAAAAAGTGGCATTTGAGGCCTGATTCTTTCTCCCACCACTACGAACAGGCAATAAATTTCACATCCAGAAGATGACACGTTTCCACATTCAGAATAAGAGGTTTCTAGGGAACCTCATAGATGAGATGGTGATGAGCTGGAAGGACTTCTCCATCCTTCTGGAGAGGTCCTGGGCAGCTCCCAGCTGCAGAGGGATGCTCTGCCGCTGCTCATCCACGTCAGTCAGAACAGTGGAAGGGCAAGTGTGACACATGTCCTTCTACAAAAGGACCCTATCTTAACAGGCTCTTCAGTCTAAGAAAGGTTGACCTTCACAAGGATCTCTTGGTTTTGACCATGTAATTCCTCAACCATGTCTTTGCTCATGTGACAGTTGAACTTCTATAGCGTCTCCATATCAACCATGGGAGCTAAAAATGCCGAGGGCTTTTTCACTCCTTTAATCCCTCAGAGCACTCTGAAATTCATTACCAGCCATCTCATCACAGCGCCAGTGGACTTGGCTCTGTCATACCCCATTGGGGTGATACTTTCCCTCCACGGCCTCAGTCCTCAAACACTGCTGTTATTCCTAGATGTGTGTGCTAAATACATACTGATAAAGAAAAAAATTACCAAGTTTCTTGAATTCAGAGGTCTTCCCTATTCAATATTTACTAATCCTTTTGTCTTGGTATCACCTGCAGACTTTGCCAGTAATGATTTCCCACTTTTTTCCCAGCTCATCTACAGAAATATTAAATTGGAGAACTCCGTATTTAGTTCTTAAATTCACGGGTCTTTTCTTCCAACTCCACCAAAAATTCATGTTTCACAGGGCAAAATACCATGCCTTTTCCAGATCACACCCCACTGCTCACCTGATGGCTAAACGTTCCATCACACACGGCATGTATTCTTTGATTCCTTCCAAAATTCACTTTCTGGAGCCAGGTTCGTTCCCATTTTCACCAGTCATTCCTACCAACTTCTCACGGGGGTTGAAAACAATGACAGGAACAGAACCAAGGAATAAAATTCACCTGTGACCTGTGGGCTGCTGGAGAGAAGACATTCAGGTGGTACAAATCCTGCAGATCCTCCTGAAATCACCATTGTGCTTGCACGCAGCTCAACGATACCTTATCCTATTGTGGATTCTGACAACTGAAATTAGACATTTTGCTCAAAATTAGAAATTAGACAACATGCTCAAAACTAGTCTCCTGAAAGAGAACCTGCCACCATGCACACATGGCAATAACCAAACGCTCACTTTCACTCCATCTCCCACCCTGTGCCTCTGAGCTGGACCAAAGCAGAAAGGTCCAGTGTCTCTTTTGAATCTGCTTAAAAATAGCCAAGCTCAAGCAAACCAGGCAAATAAAATTCATACCCCATCTCCTACAGCCAAAGATCTTCTCTGGAGCCCTGGAAGAGCCTGGAAACTCATTCCAGGCACCAGGTTTGGGATTTAATTAATTAATTAATTACACAGTTTCGGGATTTAAATGAGCCCAGCCAGATCCTTTATCTTCCCTGTTGCCTTCCCAAGGAAGGGAAAAGTATATTCAAAAAAGTATATTCAAAAAAGTACAGGCAGAGGGTACCGGTTTTGTCACTGGCGAGTCCAATCAGTTTTCTCTGAGACACTGGAAGGAGTTCCAGGCTGGAGATTGCATAATAAATAGTCAAATTTGCAGCTCATTCATTTTGTGACAGAGTTCTTCCAAACAGCTCATATGACCGGGGAGTCGGGGTAAGAGGGGAAGGAGGAAAATAAATATAGGTAAATCACTCCTAACTGGAAGCGAGGAACTCAGATTTAGCCCTAAAATGAAGAACTCAAGAATACCATAACTGGATTATACTGTAATTCCCTTCTCAAAATTAGTTTGTCTTTCATGCCACATAAACTAAATATTATATGCAAAGTGTACATAGAATAATTTTATATATCAAGTTGCTTTGGCTGTATTTATGCAGAAAAATTAATTTAACCTATTACGAAGCTATACATACTAGTCAGGACTATGATTTATCATGTGAAAAAAAGGAGAAATTTTGCAGAAGCCATTTTTCACAGAGTTAGACATCACAGACAAAGAAGAGATACTCTCCGGAGTGGAGTCTTGCTACCTCCTACAACTAAATAATCACCTTTTGATTAATAACGGGCTACTGCACGAGCCATGGGCTTACAGCAGACAGTCGCAACCATGTTTGCCAGGTTTTGAAGCTGCCGTTCGGTACAAAGAATCATATATTTTTAAAAACGAAACAAAACTGGAAAGCCAGAAAAATTGGAACACATCTGTTAAAAGCAGGGAGGAGGGACCCAAGTATGAAGCTGCTGTTGATTTGCTGTCCCTTGGAGGGTTTGAGAAGGACTGAGGCTGGTCAGTCGTACACCGAAAGCTGAGGAGAAAGACCATTTCCACCATTTCCACCAAAGTCTGCACGAGCAAGGACTGGTGCTCACCTGGCTGATGCAAAAGCTACTGGTGCCATTGACTCCGGCACTGTCTTTGGTGACTCTCCATCACGGCGAGAGTACCTCAAACATATATGAGGCTCCTAAAAATTATTGTGCAACATCAAGACGTAGCCTGCCAAAGCTAGAGCTGACCTGGCCCCAGGAAGCAGGTGGCCCTGGTGCTCAGCTCAGCCCAACGCAAGGGGAGAAGAGTCTTCCTAGATCTGCTTACAGCCTCCAAAATACATTTAACCTACGTGCAGATGAAGACCACAAATTGCAGTCCTTTCCCACAAAAAGAGGGTTCTCTTTCTTTTCCTGAAACGCTGCTGGCAGCCTACTGAAGTTCTCCCCTAAAGCTTTTTGTCCAAGGCTGCTCCTTCCTCTCTCCTTACTACTGAAAAAAAAAAAAAAGAAAATTAATATTAAGAGATTTCATTTTTCCTTAGTATTTAACATGATCAGTTTCCGTGTCTGGATGGTTTGAAATATGTTCTCCATTGGGCAGATAAGTCTTGGGCAAATGACTGACCTTTTGAAATAATATTTATAATTTTAGAAATGTAAAACTTAACATTCTTTAGTAATCCAATATTAAAATACATTTAAGTTGATCTATTAAATGCTACGATTCAAACTTTTAAAAATATGTGCAATAGAAAAACATTAACAACATGTGTGGTTTAGAAAAATTCATTTATATAGCAGTTTGCAATGTCATGATGTATTTTAAATAAAAGAGCTACAGACAAAGGTATTGATTTTAGAGACTTAACTAAATAAACAGTATGTAAATTCTGTCTTTTTCTATAAAATTAGATCAGAACACACATATTACACTGTCTTTTTCTGAGGGAATGACAGCTATTGAATTTGGCAGACATTGGAATTTGGTTAAAGAGCTAAAGACCTTTGATCTTTGGTTTACAATTAAATGATAGGGCTGTAAAAGGACAGTATTTATGAGGCCCAGCTGCAAGCGGGAGGTGTCACTGCTTAGGGCTCCCCGTAAAGCAGCTCCGGCTCCGGATGTGCTTTATTAATCTCCTGTCACCCCGGAGGACGGGAACGAAGAGAGGGGTGACCCTGGCCGGGCACCAGGCACCGCTTTGGGGGCCTTTCCTGCTTTTCTGAGAGTCCTGTTCAAGCCTGCACCGTGGCTGTGATGCCCAGAAAGGCCTTGCTCGGGGATCATTTTGGGAAGAGACCTAGAAATAGGAAAGGAAACTTTGGGTTGAATTAGTCTCTGAGCCAAACTGCTTTTTTTATTTCCCGAGCCCCACGTGGAGCATCCCGCTGAGACCCGGGCATCGCATGGCTTACAGCTGGAAGAACTGCCACACTGACCATCGTTACGTTAAAAAAAAAAGGGGGAAGATTTATTGATAACCTTTCTAACAAAGGGAAGATCATTCCCCAAGTTCCTTATTAATTTATGCTCCTCTATAATTATTACTTACAGCAACCACCGGAGCTCTAATAAACGCATAATGAAAGCAAAAACACAGCACGCGGCGGAGCTTAATCTGAGATTACACATTTATAATAACAAAATACACAATTCAAACCCACTTCAGGTCTTTCCAGCCCAGCCCAACCTCTTGGAGGGCTGGGGTTTTTTTTTTATCCCCCCCCCCTTCTTTGTTATGTCACTCCGCAGACAGATCCCAGGCTGTTCCCTGTCACCCACCGGAGCAAACGCCTCAACGGCGAGCGCAGTCGGACAGCCCTTAATTAGTGCTACTTGGGGGGAGCCGGGATGAGAGCCTCGTGTCAGCATCTCACTTAAATCCCCAGCCGGGGGGGTCCTGAGCATCCCCCCGCACCGCGCTCAGCACCGGCCCCTCCATCCAGCCCCTCCGGCAGCGACAACCTGAGAGGCAGGACGCTGCCCGACTGGTAATGCTAGGGGAAATGTAAGAAATAATGGTCTTTACGTTAAACGGCCTCAAATTGTTGCGTTACGTTTTGCAAAGTATTTATTTCCCCAGGCCGGAGCGCCGCAGGTTCTGGCTGCTCCACCGAAATACTACTAGAGGTGCAGGAATAAAGAGATAAACATCACAAAAAAAAAAAAAAAAAATCACTTTCCACATCGTTAAAAGCTCAGAATGGAAATCAAAATACTATTCCTCACGTATTTGAATATGGAACCCTCATTCCTTATTCAAAAAGGCAGAGGATCCATGTTAAAGCACCAGATTGCTGATAGGTATCAAGAACGTACGGCAGGATTCCACGGCAAATAACCAATTATTTGAAAAAGCAGCAAAATTTTCCCCCCGCCACACTGACGCGCAACTGAAAGTTTGCCAGCAGATGTTTTCAAGGAATTAAGTGAATACATCCTGAATTTCACATTCTAATTTTTGTTATTTTAACAATTTCCCTTTCAGCCTAAATTAGGTGGAAATGTCAGCTCGTGGCCTGAATCAAGTTGGCACTGTCAGCCAAAATACTGCATCGCTCACGTCCTCCTGCCCAAACAAATGGTGCTTTCACTTCACTGTGATCAGCATCACACCCAAACTGGGGCTGACGGCATTTCCTATCACAAATTTATCATTGTTTATGAAAGATTCATAAACTGAGTCGGGCAACCGCTAATGTCTTCATAATCTGAGTAAACTCGAGCAGTTCAGATTATTTTTGAGATCGCAATTTCCCCCGGATTATTTGCTTGGAAGGCTGGATATTCATGGAGCTCTCAAGCACAAACCAGTCACCTGCCTTATTGCTCCTCCCAAATTGGAGGAATACCTTTTTTTTTTTTTTTTTAAAGCAAAACCCAGCTAAGGATGCGTGGGGCAGGGCAGAGCACGGGCACCCTCTGGTTTGGGTGACACCGTGTAAAATGATTGAGATCCATGAGCACTTCACAAATACCCACAAATGGTCAGATCCCCACATTCCAACAATTAAAGCCTCGATCGAGAGAGAACCAAACAAAAATGAACAGCGGGGGGGGGACTTCATTCTTGTGTCACCCTTCTCCCCCATCTCCACCATCACGAGTTCGGGCGGCAAAGGGGGTGATTGATTGGCTTCCATGCCCAAGGACCAAAAAAACTGGAGATTCAGCTCGTTCTCTCGCTCCATTTTTCTTTTCACGGCTGCACCGTTAGGGCTGGGTGCCATCAATTTCCACAGGGACGGGATCGTACCCTAAAAATAACTCCCCTGATCTCTCCGACTCTTGTTGGAGGAGACAGAGTCGGGGGCTTTGGCTGCTGCAATAGCGTGCCTGTTACCATTTCCCCAACCCTCCGCGTTCCGGGGGCACTGGGTGTAAATTTAGGTGGCACAAACCTCCCTCCCGTCCCACGGGAACGACGTATGTGTATTTTTTTTTTCCATGCAACCCCCATTTTCCAGCAGCCGAGCCCCTTCCCGGTGCGGCGCGGGAGCGCGGTGGCTCTCCAGGCTGGTGGCAGCGCAGGCTGCTTTATCAGGATGAATGAAGATGAAAAGGAAGACAAATAGAAGTGAATGAGGCACTGCTTTATGTGATTCATGATAGCTTGCAGTAAGCCTGTTAGCCTCCGCCTGGCTCCCTTCTCAGAGAATAATGGATAGTTACAGTGTGTATAGTGACATTGTCAAACCATCAGGAATTGCTGATTATAGTGCTAAATATTGATCTCTGCTTCACATGTGTCAAAATTCTTTCTTCCCTTAATTAGAACTTCCCTAAGCACCATACAAGAACAAACCGAATATATCAGATCTCCGTGAAAGGGAGTGTGATACCAGAATATAATTGTGACCTCTTGTCTTCTTCTTCTCTCTGGAGTTTTGAGATGACTTCAGCTGTCTATCCTGCCCTTCCCAGCACATGTGATAATCATACTCATTTTTCCCAATCTAACCATAGGAAGATTTTTCCAAGGCTGTGCTTTTCATCATTTCAACCCACCGGGGCTGCAGTCAGATGGCAGGGAAACTTAAAGTGCCAGAAGGTGCCTTTTTCTATTTGTTTGTTTCATGGTACACTGCACCAGGCAATGACCTGTGGCAGGAGTGTCACGCAAAACGGAGACAGGTTCACCCAATCAAAGGGAGCTTTAAAATTAACCCAGATCCCTTCATTTCTTCATGCGGGATCGGGGAAGGGCAATTTAATGGATGTCATAGGCTTCTGATTATCACCCCGCGATAGCTCCCTATAAAAAAAATTAACTTTTGTTATAACGATCACTCCGCATTATTTATATTAAAAGCGCATTTCCTCATCAGCGGAGTCATGACAATTAGTACTAATTTTGTATTACTGTTCAATCATCTTTCTTACTCTTTACAGTATTTATAATATAAAATAATGAAAGCCCGTGATGTATGGTTTCAATTTACTCCACAAACTGAGCACTTAAGTCATTTATCTTAGTTTATCTGTAATATACTGGGGCTTGGGTTTTTTTTGTTTTGTTGTTTGTTTTGTTTTGTTGTTTTTTTTTAAACATGACACAATGGTACATTTACCTTTAGTTTGATGTGCTTGATAAAAATCAATACTTCATTAAAAGATTCCCCAAAAATTGTTCAGACCCATTTGAACCGAGGGGAGGGAGCGGGGAAGGAGGAAGGCGCTTGCACCTGAACCACGAACATCTGGATAATGGCGTATGTGCTGCACTGTCTGCTGCTGGCTTATAAAATAGCAGGGATAAAGACGTGAAATCTGCAGAAATCAGGAGGAAGGCGGAGGGAGGAGAACAGCCCCGCTCTCTCCCTGCTTGCCGGGAAGCCAAAGGAATACCAGTGAATTATGGAAGGGAGTTACTCCCCAGGAGGAAACTTCTGGGGAAGCGCCACAACAAGTGGTTCCCTTCAGCCACGGCTCACCCTCGCCTCCAGCCTACGGCATAATAGCAAAAAAATTACCAATAAATTGAATTTTCAGTTGCTCTATTTTAACTTTGTTGATGAAGCCCCCCATTGCTATCAAGGCCCTACCCTATTTTTAATTTAGGATGACCCTCCTCAGCAGAGTGACAGTAATCAGCTGACACCACCACCACGGAGCTGGATGTCCCTCCTGAGCAGCCACCAGGGAGGACACAGACACTGGGGACAACCACGGGGAACGCTGCGCCTCCCCTGGGTCTCTGGGACATCCCACCTCCCCTGGCTGCGTGGGCAATGGAGTCTCAAAGAGTGCGAATGCTTTGTGGTGAAGCATGGTTGGTTGGTTGCTTGATTTTACTTCAATTTCAACGTGGTCACAAAGAAAACCCCACTCGCTCCCCCTGCTACAAGCCCCTTGCACCTACCAAGTGCCCAAAGAGCATACCTTGGGTGGTGGGCAGCGGGGGGCATCCCCGATCCACCTTTTGATCGTGCAGGAAATCACTGTCAGGGAGCATCAGATCTCCAGTTTCCAAATTCCTCCTCTTCGCTCAGCCTGTGTTGATCACCAAGACAAGCCCTGGAAGGACACCGAGCGCCACAGCTCACCACAAAGAGAAGATGATCTCCAGATCTCCAGTTTCCAAGCTCCTCCTCTTCGCTCAGCCCATGTTGGTCACCAAGACAAGCCCTGGAAAGACACAGCCCATCACAAAGAGCCAACCCCACTTCACCATCCCCCCCAGCAGCTCAAATAGCTGGTTCTGAAAAGGCAACTGGTGCTCCTGGATGCCTGTTGTGTCCTTAGAAAACAAGCACAGAAAGTATCCATCACTAACCACTTGTACGCTATTTTTTTAGTTCCCATTCACGCCTATGAATTTTTATTTTTGTCACCTTTTTGCAATTAAGAGTGATGAGGACTTGGATCTGCTCTGTACAAGTCCCTGCTATTAGTGAACAATGACACAAGACCAGGCCAAGTCCCTGCCCTTCCTCTGCCCAACCAGCCGGCGGGTGACCCTCTCCTGTACAACGTGCCCCAACTCTACACAAAGGGTGTTTTGCACTTCTGTGGGCTCGAAACAGGAATACAAAAAAAGGCTTTATAACGGCACACTTATCACACAGTTTACACTCATTTTGAGGACCCATTATGCTTCTAGAGCAACAGGAATATTCGCTCCCATAAAGAGGGTTGACCTGGGTCCTGGAGCTGAGGTCCTTTCCATGATGCCCGAGGGGGGACACGTTCAGCTGCTGATGGGGCAGAACGATGCACGGGGCTTCAGCTTTTAAAAAATATTGCACCTGCAGATCGGCAGAAACCTGGGAGAAAACATACCGTTCCTTTATCCGCCGCGCATATTTAGAGTAATTCAAGGGAGGCAAATTTGATCTGATCAATAAAGGAGCTTCGTGTCCTCCACACTTATGTCCTCCTCATGAATCTTAAGCAAGAGAAATAATAATAAGTGACAGGGAAGGTTTATAGTACTTTAAATAAGCAAGTGAGCCTCCTAAAGCTACGAGCAACATTCTGTGGATATCAAAAATAATAACTGGTTTTGCAGCAGTGCAGCATGGAAACACAAGGGTATAAGATATACTGTACTTTAAGCTCTGTTTGATGAATCTGAGCACAGTTCCTGGGGGATAGATTACTTTAAACCATGCTCTTTTACTTTCTAATCCTGACTTGATTTGATTTGTACTTTAATACAGCTGCCTGGCAATTCAACAGCAAATAGAGACTATTTATGTAATCATATTGTAAGTAGTGGGACAAGAAGAAACTCTCTAGAACCTTTTTGGAAAATAGTTTGTTGTACTTTTTTTATTTATTGAACAGCAGGGCTTCGGGCTTTTCAGTGCTCATTATAATTGGTTTTCTGCTTGAACTTTCAAAAACTGTCATGTCAATACTCAAACAGAATTTTTTTGCTTACTATATGGCTGTGGGCTCTATTTTCTCATGTGCTACTTGACAAAGTTCTTGTAATATCTTAGAGGCAAGTTCTGGAGTTTTAGTTGCTCTTTAAGAAACTGGAAGGCAGAGGTATTTTATCTTCTCCATTGTTCTCCTCCGCTTTCCCATAATTCTCTTCTGTGATTTACTGGGATTTAACAATCCGAAGAGGAAGTTGTCAGCCTGCTTCATGCTAAATATTAGCTCTGGAAGCCATGGCGTACCCGTGGTGGGGCTTCTGCTGCTGAAAACGACGACGGGACTCGCCACGGAATTGATGACTTTGAAGAACAAATATTCCCACTGCAAACAGGGGCAAAATTCAGTGAATCACGAGGTCAAAAAAAAAAAAAAAAAAAAAATCTATCAGGCTTCGATTAAAGACCCATTGGCTAATTTCAGGTTTCCCCCCTTGTATGTCTCCTGTCTGTGAGCCCCCACCGAGGGGCTGGGGGGGTCTCAGCCCCAGGGGCTTGTCCCAGTCTCCGCTCCCTGGCACCCAGCCAGCTCCTGGAAACGGGGATGTTTATACCCTAAAGAGCCTTGCCCCACACATTCCTCTGCAAAGAGTCTGTAAAATTATTATAATCATTTTCTATGAAGTTATAAAAAATCAGAGTAAAAAAAAAATAAAAGAAGTGTCTTGTACACCAAAAAAAATATCAGTTTTTGAAGCAGTGGGAAAGCCTGTCCTCTCCTGCGCTTCACTACGCAGAGGCTCCAACATATCGCTAAATTGCTGGTATGGAAAATAAAATTTTGACTTAGTACCTTAACAAAGAAGGTAAAACTTCTCTATTTGCAGTTAGCTACCACATTTTAATTAAAAACAAAAAACAAAAACAAAAAAAAAACACAAACCACAAAACTAACAAAACTTGGTCAAGCTACTGTATAAGTAAGAAAATTAAAATAAAAATAGACCCTAAAAACTCTTGGGTTTTTTTGATACTGATATTGTAAACTAAACAGCAAGAAAAGGAAGTGAGATATCTTTTTTTGAACCCAGATAATAGCAATGCTTCATTTTAGAATAAATATTTTTCGTATTTAAAGGTATCTGTAAACACGGTTTTCATTCACATCATATTCCCATACTGTAAGAGGGGCTGCACTGAAGATGTAGGAGTTTAAAGGATACAAGCTGAGCTGGAATGCAGAACACTGAATGGAAACGTACAGATAAGGAGGACATATATATTTAATTGAAAATCTGCTTGCTTGAACAGCATTGTGACTAAATAAATAAATATCATTATTAAAATACAGCAAGCAGAATTTTACTATTAACTTATACCAATATGCAAAAGGAAAAGTATAATTGTTCTATATAAATTCATATTAGATTACAAATGAATGACAAACTCTATGCTTAGAACACCGTAATTTTTTTCAAGTATTTATCAATGCTAATAGAAGAAAGCAGCCTATGAAATATTTTAAATACATATAGCTAAATCCATGGAAATTCAGTGAATGGGAGAAAAAAAAAGCCTCCTATATCAGAAAATGCTATTTGAAACAATAATACAATATGCAGCACACATTAAAATCTATTATTTCTGTCAAATATTTAGTCAGCATGGATGTGTAAACATGTGCAACTGTGTGGTTTTATGTTAACCAAAATCTGACACATACTGTTGGACTCTGGAAATACAAGAGGGAGATTCTATAGCATAATTTCAGTGACCAAAATTCATATAAAATTAATATTTAAACTTAAAGCAAACATGCACGGAAATGCTGTTAATAATAGGCTGAATAATACCCTCAGAGCTTTTTTTTTAAAAAAAAAACAACTGTGCATTTTATATGAAAAGACATTCAACAGAGTTCTCACTACAGGATTTATATTTGCTTTTTCATTTTCATATTAACCTGTGTTTTCTCTGTGCCTGACTCATGAAATACTAGTACTGCAACCCATTTAAAAAAAAAATAATCAGTTGACTAAAAAAAAAACAAAACTGAAAATGCAGTTTGTATTATTTTTTTTGCAGCATTTTCCAGAGACAATGGAGGGTCAACAGTTTGGCAGCATCAAGAGACACTGATTTACCCAGCACGTGTGGCAACTGCTGCTGAAAAGGGAAGCATATATGATATTGTGGTTTAGGTTCCTAAAACTATATCAAGGCTACTCTTTTAGTCAACTTGGAAATTTATATACTATACACTAACCCTCCTTTAATATCCTCTCTCTCTTTCCTCTGGGCATTTATTGCTGTTCTTTCTAGTTCAGTAACCAGTGAGCAGAAGGTTCATTAAAACTAATTGAATTGGAAACTTGTCTGCCCTGGGAAATGTTAACTCTTTGTTGTTATCTCTGGGAAATTCCTTTTGTTATTTTCCTCTGAATTATATTATTGGGTTTTAATATTAGCCGCCACCACCTCGAAAATGTCTCCGTTCCTCAGCCCAGCCTGGCTTTGGGAAGGCTCCTTCTCCCCAGGTCCACTCCTGGAGCTGCCGAGAAAGGCACCCAGCCCCAGACCCCTCCAGAATGGGAAAATAACCAGCAAAACCCCTGGTTTAGGGATCCCGGCCGACCCTCCCTGATTTCCCAAGGGGATTATCGTGGCTGGAGGAGCCCCGAGTGGCCGCGGCATTAAACTGGGGGGGTGGATGCTGCCGGGGGGCGACGGGGCCAGCAGCCCGTGCCGTGCCACGCACTCAATCTTGCTTTAACTTCCTTCTTTTTTTTACTCATTAGTGAGCAACGCTTACCAAACGGATCAGGAAAGAGTTTCGGGGACAGGGCTTCGTCCAGCCCTTTGTAGCTTGAAAATATTGATGAAATAAAACACTTGATAATAGTCACAGTGGTAGATTTTTTGACAGCTTTAAAAATCAATGGGAAATAACAGGCAACCCACTGTTGCTAATAAAAGTAAATATTTATGACTGATTTGACTGAGCTTCAATACCAGTCAATCACTTCCTAAAGGATCTTTGCAATTCATTAACCTCTTTTTACTGGTCTTGTCCCTGTTGGTATTAGCCATTAAAAGGGAATAAGGGAGGGGGGCTTGATTTTTCTGTTCTCATCATTCATAGCTTATTTGTTCATTCCCTCCATTCCCATACGTTGCTGTTAAATTGATTGTCTGTTTAGTCATATGAATGATAAAGTAGCTCTGCCAGGAAGAATGAAAGCATCCATTAATTTCTGAGAAGGGTGGGCTTCTTTGATTCAGCCTCAGCCGAAACCAAAACTACTTCCATAGTTTCCTCCAACATCAGTAACTAAATTTACTCCCTAACATAGTGCTGATAATAAGTGCCGTAATTCCCCTCACAAACTTTTTGAGGTCAAAACTTCAGGGAAAATTATATTTATTAATATCTGTTAAAGACTGTTCTTATCAGTCTGGTATCCTTAACCTGTCACATGACTCAGCAGGAAAAAAAAAAAGACAGCTATTTAAAATTTATAATTTAAATATGATTTCTAAATAAAGATATTTGCATGTGACAATGGTAGAAGAATATATCTTTAAATAATAAACAGAATGATGGCAGTTTTGGCTCTACCACTCTATGTGAATTCTAAGATGGTTTGGGTTTTTTGAAACTCAGGAACTACAGCGTTATTCTAAACATAGCGTTAAAACAGAGGAGATGACACAGAACTGTGTCCCTGTGACAGCTCCCAAAGAGATGGGAGGCTTTGGATACAGGCAGAATATTTTCCTTATGCTGACACCCTTGGTCTTGCAGCCAAAAGGACTTGGGATTGCCCACAACGCTGTCTGTTGCTGAAGAACTCGCTGTGGGGACAGATAGAGTCTGCAGGACCTAAATTAAAGTCATCTCGGGGGCAACTTCGTATTATACACCCCCTCTAAGGAACACTTTCTTCTTCTTCTTAACTCTTGCCCCATAACCAGGGCGTAAGGATGAAGAGGCCCATCCCATGCCACAGAGACTCCTGACAGCTCTCACTCCCATCGGATGATGATGGATACGATGGAATTGTTTTCACCAAACCCACCAGTTTCCTCTTTCAGAGCGCCACGGAGAGGGCTTTTAGAACAGAACATGTTAAAAGAGAAGAATTGTCCTCCCTGTGAGGCCACCACAGGCAGGGACTCGCTTTGGTGCCCTTGCCCAGCACTCACCCTCTCACAGACCCTGCACAAAATCACAGAATCACCTAGGTTGGAAGGGACCTTTTAAGATCACCTAGTCCAAGTAATGAAAAATAAAAACCACCAAAAAACAAAACCAACAAGCCACACACGCCCACACCAACCCCACACCACACTCAAACCACCACCAACCCAGCACTAATCCATATCCCCCAGCACCATGTCAACTTGTCTCTTGAACACCTCCAGGGATGGTGCCTCGACCACCTCCCTGGGCAGCCCATTCCAATGTCTGACAACCCTTTCAGTGAAGAAATATTTCCTAAGATCTAACCTGAACCTCCCCTGGCTCAACTTGAAGCCATTACCCCTTGTCCTATCACCTGTGACCTGGGAGAAGAGACCGACCCTTGCACTTTGCAAGGTTCAATACCTGTAATTTTGACCCAATCTGGGCACAGTGGGACCAGGGCATCCTCACTGCCACTGACCCAAACAGGGACCATGAACCATCCTCTTCTTTGAGCATCACAGCAATGAGGCTGTTTTCATCTGCTCCTGAGGCACAGCAGGATTATTAATGCATCTTTTGCTCCGAACAGCTCTGAGGCAGACCTCTATTGTCGAGAGTCCGTGCTGCTGCCTAATTGACCCTGAAGAAGAGAAAGTGCAGGGAGAGTTTGGGGTGTCCAGAGGTCGGGAACTTGGATGTCCATGAAACAAAGCAACGCTACCCTTGGAGATATCTCTGTTCCACAAAGCAGCGTCAGGTGAAAGGGCTTGGTCTCCCAACAGGGAGCAACCACCAGCACCGTCCAACAGGATCAAGCATCAGCACTGTCCTTCAGGATAACCATGGGAAAACTTCATTTATGCTACAAATAACTTCACAGCTTAAACAGCTTTTGGAGTACCATGGGTAGGCCAGAGTCAGAAGCAAATCTTTCTCTTCCATCTCTACTTGATGGCTTTTCTGAAGCTCCTGTCTCAAACCCCGTTCTGCTGCATTTTTGGGGGCAAGAAAGGGACTTGCTGAGGGACTGGCCACCAGCAGGGTGGGAGCATCCCTAATGGACTGCACATACTGCTCCACTGGAAACAACCAGCGTCCAGGCAGGGGAAGGACATCAGGGTTTAGCATTGCTCTGGGCACCTCTAATCCCAGCACAAAACTCTTTCCGATGAGGTCCTTGCAGCAGTCACCTGTCCTGTTGTCACCTCCAGAGCAGGGTACCACGATGGGCTGCAGCACGGGGCTCTGCAGGAGGTCACCCAGGCTCCATCGGGGGCAGAAGGCAGATGGTTTGGTGGTGTCAGCTGAAGACAATCTATCCTTACATCACTGTGGTAGAGGCCATGCTCACTCCTCGTTCACCAGCAGGACCGATGCGAGGTGGCAATTGCAGAGGAATTATCTGCGGGGAAAATTTTTTTTGACAAATGTATCACCCTTTTCTGCTTGTGAATTATCCCTATACAAACTTCTGCTGATACTAATTCATTAGGCTCATTTATAAGTTACTCTGATTTATTCAACAACTCATTCACAATACCAAGGGTAACTGAAGATTGCCTGTGGACTCTTCTCGAGCCTCTTGGCTTAAGCATTTATTTTTCTGTCTGATTAATCACTTAAGTCACACAATGTAGTTTCTAGTCATTGGCTACCCTGCAAATTCAAGAAGACCTGCATCCCCAGCTGTGGGAACTCACTCCAGATGTAAATGCCTTAAAAATTTTGGCAGGGAAATTTCAGTTAAAGAATATTTAGTCTGGTTTGTTTTTTTTTTTTCCCCTGACACTACAGCCCAAGTTGAGTTTCAGAGAGCGAGGCCCAACCTCATTTCTCCGAGCTTTCATGCGTGTGGAGTTGAGAACGTACCTTCATCTGCCCGTCCAGGTACTCATCTGCTACAGATTTCATTATTTGAGGTCACCCCCTCCTTTGCTCCAAGATTCAGCCTGAATTTTCCTAAGAAGGGCGAGGTTTATGAAAAGCAGAACAACCACTACTGAACCTTAAAAGGCAAGTTCTTAAACTTTCCTTCTGGGCTTCATCATCTCCCCCCCTTCCACGCGACACAGCGTTACCGTTACCAGAGAATAAGATAAAGCTCATAATATCCATGTTATCATCCCCTTCCTTTGAAGATGAATTAAATCCTTGCTCCTTGTTTGCAGAGGGTAAGAAAGCCACCTGAAACCTACTGAGAGAGGTGCCCACCATGCCATGGGGCAGAAGGGCTTTAACACGCATTCCTCTTTTCACAACACTATCCTGTCGACAGCAACTATTCTGGAGCATTTTAAAAATAGTCCTCATAACCTCAGTTGGGTTTCAAAATTAATGACCCATATGTTTAACCTACTTCAGGGCATCTACACCTAAAGGAACTGCGTGGGAACCAGGCACTTGACACTCTTCCCCGCCAGTGAAAGTTCTGCCGACTGCAAGGGGCTCTTAACTTGATTTCTTGTAGATAAATACAGAACATATTTACAGCTGCCAATGACAGATGTTCAGTGCAAATATTATTCCAGCAGATTTTTTAATCAGATGGTGTAATGCATGATAGTGTCATTTAAAAGAAAAAAAAAAAAAAAGTATGAATACAGTGAAAAAATTACCATTTGAAAGGCAAAACTATTTTTGCAGAATTCATAATGAACTAATTTTTGTCATCAGCAAAATGAAGCTACAAGACACACAAAACTTATTTCTTAGTTGTAAGAAACCAAATAATTAAAAATTATATACATGTTCACCTTTATGTTCAGGTGCAGAGGAGTCCCACACACTGTGACCCGTATTTGTTCAGCTCCATGGAAACCATTTCACTCCATTATCCAAACATTATTTACATAAAACCGAGGGGGAAAAGGTAAGAGAAAATAAAAGTGACACAGGCAGAAATAATAACAGCGATCGGATTCACGGTGGAGAAGTGGGCAGGGAACCAAGAGGCTTTAATGAAATTTCCATTCGCTGAGGGAAGCGGTTCACGAGGAGCTGATTGCGGCAAAATGGGATGAGAAGGGAAAGTCAAGCCTATGTGAAGTAAGATTTTTCTCCTTCCTGCAATAGCACGTTTGCACAACTACTCTATCGGAGCGATAAATCTTACTTAAACAGGGCAGGGGGGACCCAGCTGGAGAAACACAAGGGTACAGCGGGCAAACCAGCAGAAGCTTGGGCATCACACAACAAACAATGGTCTAGAAGGGAAACACACACCTCTCCGGTGGGGAGAGACACAAACAGGTACTCAACTGCCGTGGGTTGCTTGAAATATTTTGATATTTCTGCATCCAGCCTGCTCCTTAGCATCACCTGCCACTGCTGGAGCGACCGCTTCCCTACGGAACACACAACAGCAGAACTTTCCACTAAAATATGCTTCCTTTATAACCCACGGAAGTTTTCCAGTTGTTATTCCCTCTCTACAGGAGAAAAAACATCCAGGACAATCAGAAAACCAAGTATTAAGAAAAGTCAACTTTAGCACAGACTAAAATCATAGAATCATCTAGGTTGGAAGGGACCTTTTAGATCATCTAGTCCAACCATCAACCTAACTCTGATTAAAAAAAAAAAAACAACAAACAAACAAAAAAAAACCACAAAGAAAACCATATAAAAGACCATACAAAAGAACCCCCCACATCACTAACCATATCTCTAAGCACTAGGTCAACCCGTATTTTGAACACCTCCAGGGATGGTGCCTCAACCCATTCCCTGAGCAGCCCATTCCAAGGCTTGATAACCCTTTCAGTGTAAAAATTTCTCCTTATATCCAACCCAAATCTCCCCTGTCACAACTTGAGGCCATTTCCCCTTGTCCCATGGCCTGTTCCTTGGGAGAAGAGAACAACCCCCCCTGGCTACCCCCTCCTTTCGGGGAGCTGTACTTCTCTGTTTGTGCGGGTCACGGAGCTGCTGGAGCCAAGAACTCTGCAAACAGGGGAAAGGAAAAACAAGCAAACGGAGAACCTCCTCGACCAGTTTGTCCACCTCAGGCTGCCTGAGCTGCACCTCTCCCACTGCTGCCTGCCTCTCCCAGGATGGCAGCTCCAGCCCTGATCCTGTCCCCGGCCAGGACACATGGATCAACCATCTTCTTGGGCAACGGCTTCCAAAACAATTTACAGCCTGGTCCAGAGTACTGAATGTTTAATGTCACTCCATTAAAAGAATTTCATTTTAATGCCTTCTGCACATTTCGAGCCAATTAATGCAAGGTACTAAGTACGGTTAAATCACATTTCAGCCAAGAGGAGCTAAAGATGATCAACCGTTCACAAGGTGAACCTTGTCTGATTTGACAAAGGACAGGAATTTTCAGCTGAGATCCTGAAGGGTTCTTCCAATGGTCCTTCTTCAAGATGGGAAGTCAGATAGAAGCAGAAGAATTGAAGGCTTTCTCTATCAAGCGCACCTGCAGAACGTGGGGGTGCAGCCACTGCTACCTGAGAAAACTTCAGTGCTCTGGTTATAGAATCATGGAATGGTTTGTGTTGGAAGGGACCTTAAAGATCATGGAGTTCCCACCCCCCTGCCCTGGGCAGGGACACCTCCCACCACACCAGGTGGCTCCAAG